>CM031239.1:1040881459-1041361556 GCA_018340775.1 Taxus wallichiana var. yunnanensis
CTTAAAATTAACCCCCTACCAAATAGGTAGGGTCCAAGGGAACTTATTTTCATGCTAAGTGAACTCCCAAAACTAAAAGGGGCCGCTTAAAATTCCATAAATAGCTCAATTTCGGGTTTGGAAAATTTGAGCATGAGTGTAGAGGATGTGGGGTCCACCCAAGGGCACACATGTGACCTTAATCCTCTCTAATTAACACACACTTACCCAACTACAAAACTAAATGCAAGTGGAAAACCATTAAGTCCCCAAACCTAGTTTACTTAACAAACTAAACAACCTAATTACTATTAATTTTACCGACATGCAACATTACAAATAAGATTCATGAATGGTGCCCAACAATGAAAACAAACACTAATGCCTCATATAGCTAACATGGTTAGGACTTATCCCCGTGGGTTGCTTGTGCACAATTTATGTAGCCACCCTAAAACCCATATTCTCCTGTGACCTATCACCTACACACTCAATGCACACATTAAATACATATTTCCAATACAAGCGTAAACCAACTACTCAATGAACGATCAAGTCTAAACATGAATTATATGCCATCACAACATCAACATGGAATTTCAAATGAGAAACATGCACAATTACACACAATTCACCATGAGTTAGTCATAGAGATAAATATACATGACATACATCCATGCTATCATATGTTCTCATCAATAATCAAATAATATATATCATCAAGACATGCGACTAAGCTAAGTGTCCAACATATATCAATTAGGCCCAAAAATCATAGAAATATGTTAGTATCCACAACATCTATAAAATGTTCCCACATACTAATCATGCTAAATTGGTTCTACGCGCCCAAATCACCATACATGTCCATGAAGATCAAATAACATATCATAATGTCCAAAATATTTCAAATCCCTGTCAAATCATGTTTATGAATAAAGAAGTTAGCAGATAACTGAGGCTATAAAATTTTGGGCACAACATCCCCCTCTCCTAAAATTAGACTTCCTCCTAGAAGTCACTAAAAGAGATAGGGATATCTAGCCCTCAATGGTGTAGCATCCTCCCAAGTAGTTGTTGTCTCATCATATCTGTCCCACTACACTCTAACCAGATCTAAGTCTAAAACTCAAAGGGCCAACCTCACGGTTCTCCAAAGTATACGCACGAGCCCCAATCTCCACTTTGTCATTTTCCTCTACCTGTAATGCCGACCAATCCAAAACATGAGAGACATCAGGTACATATCTACGTAGTACAGAAACATGAAAAACATCATGGCCCTATGCAAGGCGTAGTGGAAAAGTTAGGCGATAGGCAACTAGACAAATGACCTCCAAAATATCCAATTACCCCACAAAGCGAGGTGATAGCTTAAAACCCTTTCCATAGCGGATTCGACTCTTATATAGACAAACTATCAAGAAACTTTGTCAACCAGCGATAAGTGATGATCGAGTCCTCTTGGTGTCGGCATCGCCTTATGATGTGCTCTAACTTTCTCAAGACGTTGTCTAATCAGAACAACCTACTACTCTAAGTCCTGTAGATAATTTGGTCCCGAGAATAATCTTGTCATCTAGCATGTCCCAACTCAAAGGTGTCCTACTGAGGTCGACACATAAAAACACAGTAGGGAGTGATACAATGGGCCGTGATAGCTATTGTTGTATACAAACTCAAATAAATGTATATATCTTCCCACTTCTTGTTGGTCCATCACATATATCCCCAACATGTCCTCAAGTACTGTTAGCACAAAATCACAGCACCCACAGACGCACATCGAGGCTTCTAGGTTGATGTTCGAGCATCAGATATGATTGCACAACATGGAAACCTCTCTCAGCGTGGGACTTGTAAACCGAGAGAGGAATCTCAGAGAAGGCTAGTTCCTGCTCCTAAACTCACCTGCCACAAGCTATTCCGGTGCGGCAAGCTAATCTAATCCTAATCTAACCATGCAAGGAGAGAGAGAGAGAGAGAGAGAAAGGAAAAATACCAAAAGCCTACACTAAAGCGGTGATACACGAGAGAAGGAGAATGTTGAACATCTATCAAAGCGCCATGGGACAAAGAGAGGTGAGCAATGGGAAGGATGGACGGATGCATCACGAGGCCCAAGGATAGATTTCACACGAGAAAATGTCCCAAAACTCGTGAACACAGCTCCAGGACTTGCAATGAACATTCAAACATGCACAAATACCTGCAATGAAGAGAGGCGAAGAAAACAAGCAAAACGAGAAAGGATGGACGGATGCATCACAAAACACGTTTTATTGCTTGAAGTTTGCCTGAACATCATTCCATTAATAAGAGGCAAAACGCCATTACTGAGAGCAAGGGAGGAGGTTCGAACTCCATTTTCAACCCTAGAGAAGAAAAGAAGGGAGAGCAGAGCTGAAAGAATGAACAACCTTCTTTTTTAAAAAATGAGCCAAATACGGCTTTTACATTGCATGGGTCGAGCCAAGGGACGAGAAATGTGGGAAAATGTGCCACCCACTCCTCATTGATTGCAGATGCATTAAATCAGCATGGGATACCTTACCAACCCATACTCTGTCACTTTGAGTGATTTTGGAGAAGAAATGTGACCCATGTGCATTAAAAAGGCATTTGAAATGTCACTTAAGCCGTGCGAGAAGAAGAATGCGACCCATTAGCATTAAAACGAGGTTGTTGAAAGGTCGCTTCGGCCATTACCACACGTCGAGCCATTTCTCGATTTTCTCTCTTCAGACTACATCAAAACTCGAGATTGATCCCCGGAATCATGTAGAGCATCTCAACAGCTTTCGTTGATATAAAGAACGTGGAAATCCGAGCTCGGATCAAAAGATATGGCGTCCCCGAAGATTTAGGGCGCAGGCAGGACCAAGACAGATTTCGAAATATTTTCCCGCGCTTCGCCACCTAGACGACACGTGGCAGGCTCTGATTGGTCGCGCAATTCTCTCTCCTCTACCTTTCGGCGGGCTGTCTTTTGAATTTTCCTTGTGGGCCCTAGCTGGGACACGTGGCACTATCCCATTGGTTCGGATCGGTGCTCGAAAACTCGCCCCTTGACTTTTTGACTTTTCTCTTGTGAGGACACGTGGCAGCTTCTGATTGGCCCTCGGCTCCTTCGCGTACTTCACCTCCATTTGTCCCGGATGTCCCATTTGATTTTGGGCCCTTTGTGCTCATTTCGGCCGGTTCGGGCATTTCGCGTCCATTTGTCCCAGATGTCCCATTTGATTTTGGACCCTCTGGACTCATTTGGCCGATTCGGCTGGTTCGGCATTTTTGGCCGCTTGTCCTACTTTGTTTGGTATGACTTGACTCTTTTTGCCGGTTCGGCGGTTCGTGCCTTTTGGCCCGATTGTCCCTTTTGCTTTGGGTATGCTGGTCCTTTTCGCTTCGGTTCGGCCGGTTCGCGCTTTTTGTCCCACTTGGCACGCTTGTCCCTCTCGGTAGTTAGTCGATTTTCTCTCGGTCGAACCGGCATTTTGCGCCCACCGCATACTTTTGTCCCGGATGTCGATTCTTTATTTGGGCCACCTGGAGGCTTTTCGGCCGGTCCGCGTTTTTACACTGTCCCAAACGTCCCAAAGCCGACCTTGAGCGGGACTTAGCCAATTTTCATGATTTTTACGGATCGGCCTAATTGCCTTCTGCAATCCTTTTCGCATTTTCTCGAGCTTGTTCTTTTCGGCTGGACAGGAGAGTTAGAAATTTTCTGAAGGGACCCTAGAACTCCTGATTTACGCTCGAACAATCAATTTTCACAGGACTTGAATATTGATGCATGTTATCAAAATTACCCAGGGGGTGAATTTTGGATAACGATTTTAGCGACTTCAAGTGGGGTCATCTGCTCTTTAGATGAATGATCGTAAGAGCTGAAGCATCCATTGGGCATGGAGTCATGAGTCTGCAACCCGCAATCATCCGAACTTTGAAAACCTCCCTCTCGAGCCACTTGGAAACCCATTGAACCTGGAGTGTCTTCACCAAGATGCCCCTTTGAAATGAAGCTGTGCAAGAGCAAGACCAGCAACACCAAAACTATGTACAAAACTGAAAATCATACATGCTCCAAATGGAACATGCGAGTGTGCACAAGCACTTCTTACACTGCTGAAAGCAAACCTACTTACTCTACTCTAAGCTGGAAGCAAAGGCAAGCTAAACAAACCCTGTGAATTTGGTTGTGATAAATAGCTTCCTTTCTTCAAAATTGGCAGCCATGCAATTGATTTGCTTGATCATGGCTGTTTGGATGGATGGAAAATCAACAAGAAGTGGTCTTCTATCCAAATCATCAAGGTATCAATGAAAAATCCAATACCTCTTTTAGTTGCTCTGCATTTGGATTGGAGAGGTATGTCACCTGATCCTTGGTACTTTGTAGCTCATCCTCATGCTCGAAGCAAGCATGACTAGTTGTGGCTTCTCCTTTGGCTCCAATGAAGCCAAATGCACGATTGGGCAAGGTCTCGATCAGTTTGATTTGCCCATAGCTCGATTTTCAACTCCAAGAATGGAGTTTTCTTGTAGACCCACTGAATGGATGATGTGGAAGAAAGCGGTGGGATTATTGTGCCCTTTCTCTTTCTCAGATGAAGAACATGGAAGATTTAAATCTTCGTTTTGACTCAAAGGGCTGCTATAAGATGCAGCTGCTGCAAATGAAAGCTCTCCTTTATGGCAGCGAGGCTCGGTGTTTAGAATGTGGATGATGAAAGAGAAAGGTGAAAGCTCAACCGGCTCTTCTCCATCAAAACAATCCTCCAAATCGGTAAAATGCATGCCTCATTGTTGTCTCACTTTGCTCGTGTTCAACTTCCTCCATGGTGTCCTCTTGATCTACAACTTGACCACCACGGTTTCCTTCACTCTCGATATTGAGTTTGAGAGATCAAACTCCTTTTCAGTGCTAGAACTTGAGAGAGATGAAGTGGAAAGAAGAACTGAAGGTTCTCCTGTAGCCTGCTTTGTGCTCAAAGCCCTTGGATCTGCACTTTTCTCCTCCACAGCTAGAATGTGCTCCTCTTCTTTTGGATCTGGAGCAGCTTCTCCTTCCTCCAATGTTTGAAGACAATCTTGCTCTTGATTGAACTCCTCCTCCAGCATGAAGTTTGTCAAGTCAAACTCTTCAATTTGTTGCTCTAGAGGACAAGTTGGGACTGCAAGATCTTCTTCTCCAACAAAATCAGTCCTCACCACCATTTGTTCTCCAACCCTAGCCTCTTCT
This sequence comes from Taxus wallichiana var. yunnanensis, assembly GCA_018340775.1. NCBI lineage: Eukaryota > Viridiplantae > Streptophyta > Pinopsida > Cupressales > Taxaceae > Taxus > Taxus wallichiana. Next base: position 1,040,886,681 of record CM031239.1, read on the forward strand.
GTAGGCTTAACCATCAAGGGGATCTTTGTCATCCCAAATCTAAGAGCCCAACTCTTCAGATTTTGAATTTCTTCATCTTTGTTGGCACTCTCTTTTCTTTGTTGTTTTCCTTGGTGGCATTCGATTTTCATCCTCCCAACATGGATATGGGAATGCAAGAGGAGGGATGGGTTGAAACTCGACGATTTGACATTTTTTTGTGGTGGTGGAGGAGGTGAAACCTCTTGTTTCTTTGGAGGAGGGGGTGTTTCTGTTAGCTCTTGTGGAGGGGATGACTGTTTGGAAGGGAAAAGGAAAGAAGAATCGAGATGAGGTGGAAGGCGGGGGTGGAGAAATGGATTCAACACTTGGGACAGTAGATGGAGGGTTTGAAACTTGACACTACTGAAATGAAACAGATTGGGAAAGAGGAAAAGAAAAGGCATGAGAAGGTGTGCTTACCCGTTGACAAGGTTGTTGAATACTCCTCTCATACACCTCTATTTCTTCAATCCACTTTGCAAGCAAAGGCAGCGTTGCAATCATGAAGTCAAGCTTCTCCTGAGGGCTGTAATGCCTTGGAAAAGGTCCCACCCATGGACAGGGTGCTCCACAACCGATTCCAAATGCTCTCATCTGTGCCTGAGCCCTGGACTGCACTATGTTTACCTCCATCTTTTGGATTTTCTCCAACAGACCAGCATCTTGGATCTGATGGTCTTCATTGTATGCATACTCTTGCTCTTGGAAAGCTCCATAGCCAAAGCCCGACTTTGTGCTGCTGTTCATATGGGTATGCATCGATCTTGAATCTGCTCAAAATGCTGATTTGGAGGATTTGTAAAATGTGTTGGAGGTGGGATATACTGCTGTTGTTGATGTGAATTCCATGATGGAAATGAAGTCATGATTGCACAACTTCATGGAATGGAAAAGAATGAAAGGGATGGAAAGAAGGATGAATGAAAAATGGATGGAAATGAATGGAAAGGAAGGTCTGCAACTTCAGAGATGGGTTGTTGACCAGATGGAGTCGCCAGATGTGTTTGCAAGTGCCTCCAAAGGCTGAAATCTTCACAGGAACACATCAACCTACAAAAGATGAAGTGAAAGACCTCTAAGGTCCCACCGGGCGTGCCAAAACTGTTAGTGCAAAATCACAGCACCCCTGGACGCACATCAGGCTTCTAGGTTGATGTTCAGGCATCCAGTGTGATTGCACAACATGGAAACCTCTCTCCAAGCGTGGGACTTGTAAAACCGAGAGAGGAATCTCCGAGAGAGGCTGGTTCTGCTCCTAAACTACTCGCCACAAGCTATTCCGGTGCGGGAAAGCTAATCTAATCCTAATCTAACCATGCCGAGAGGAGACAGAGAGAGAGAGAGAAAGGAAAAACAGCAAAAGCCTACACTAAAACGGTGATACACGAGAGAAGGAGAATGTTGAACATCTATCAAAAGCGCCATGGGACAAAGAGAGGTGAGCAATGGGAAGGATGGACGAGATGCATCACGAGGCCCAAGGATAGATTTCACACGAGAAAATGTCCCAAAACTCCGTGAACACGGCTCGGACCTGCAATGAACATTCAAACATGCAAAAATACCGCAATGAAGAGAGGCGAGAAGAAAAAAGCAAAAACGAGAAAGGATGGACATATGCATCACAAAACACGTTTTGTTGCTTAAGTTTCTGACAAAACATCATTCCATTAATAAGAGGTAGAAATGCCATTACGAGAGCAAGGGAGGAGGTTCGAACTCCATTTTCAACCCTAGAGAAGAAAAGAAGGAGGAGCGAGCCGAAAGAATGAACAACCTTCTTTTTTAAAAAATGAGCCAAATCGGCTTTTACATTGCATGGGTCGAGCCCGGGACGAAAACGTGGGAAAACGTGCCGGCCCACTCCTCATTGATTACGAGATGTATTAAATCGGCATGGGATACCTTACCAACCCATACTCTGTCACTTTGAGTGATTTTGGAGAAGAATTGTGACCCATGTGCATTAAAAAAGGGCATTTGAAATGTCACGGCGTGCGAGAAGAAGAATGCGACCCATTAGCATTAAAAGCGGGTTGTTGAAAGGTCACTTACGGCCATTACCACACGTCGAGCCGTTTCTCAATTTTCTCTCTTGAGACTACATCAAAACTTGAGATTGATCCCGAGAATCATGTAGAGCATCTCAACAACTTTACTGTTGATATAAAGCGTGGAAATCCGAGCTCTGGATCAAAAGATATGGCGATTTGAGGATTTAGGGCGCAGAGCAGGACCAGGCAGATTTGAAATATTTTCCCACGCTTCGCCACCTAGATGACACGTGGCGAGCTGCTACGATTGGTCGCGCATTTCTCTCTCATCTACCTTTTGGCGTTTGTCTTTTGAATTTTCCTTGTGGGCCCTACCGGGACACGTGGCACTATCCATTGGTTCGGATCGGTGCTCAAAACTTGCCCCTTGACTTTTTGACTTTTCTCTTGTGAGGACACGTGGCGCCTTACGATTGGCCTCGGCTCCTTCGGCTCCTTCACGTACTTCGCCTCCATTTGTCTGGATGTCCCATTTGATTTTGGGCCCTTTGTGCTCATTTTGGCGGTTCGGGCATTTCGCGTCCATTTGTCCCAGACGTCCCATTTGATTTTGGACCCTCTGGACTCATTTGAGCCGATTCGGCCGGTTCGGGCATTTTTGGCCCGCTTGTCCTACTTTGTTTGGACGACTTGACTCTTTTCGCCGGTTCGGCCGGTTCGCGCCTTTTGGCCCGATTGTCCCTTTTGCTTTGGGTATGGTCCTTTTCGCCGTTCGGCGGTTTGTGCCTTTTCTCCCACTTGCACATGAACTGTCCCTCTCGATGGTTAGTCGATTTTCTCTCGGTCGAACCAGCATTTCGCGCCCGCCGCGTACTTTTGTCCCGAGATGTCCCGATTCTGCTATTTGGGCCGCTGAGGCTTTTCCGGCCGTCCGCGTTTTTACATGTCCCCAACGTCCCAAAGCCGACCTTGGCGGGACTTAGCCAATTTTCATGATTTTTTTCTCGGATCGGCCTAATTGCCTTCTGCAATCCTTTTTCGCATTTTCTCGAGCTTGTTCTTTTCGGCTGGACGGGAGAGTTAGAAATTTTCTGAAGGGACCCTAGAAACTGATTTCTGCTCACGAACAATCAATTTTCACAGGACTTGAATATTCTAATGCATGTTATCAAAATTACCCAGGGGGTGAATTTTGGATAACTTGATACTGATTAACCCTCTTTGTCTATCCATCTATCTCTGGATAGTATGGTGAGCTGAAATCAATCTAAGTACCCAAAGCGGTCGAAAGGAAGTCTAAAAACTAATGTGTAAATGGTATCATTTTCATTTATAATGGCCTTGAGAATCCCATGCAATCTAACAATGTCCTCCATAAATACTTTGCAATGGCTGTGCATTATATGTGACCTTGGTGGTGAGAAATGTGTAACCTTAGTCAACTTATCCTCAAAGTGACCATAATGGCATCATGATGATTAGAAGGCGTAGGGATTCCTATTATGAAATCCATGGAAATCACATCCCATTTCCACTCAGGAATATCATGAGGATTTAAGATTCGGGGGATGAGAATGCTTTGCGTTAAGCCTCTAGTACTCAAGGTAACGTGTAAAAAAATATTCTATCTCCCTTTGAAGACTAGGACAATAATATAACTCCCTTAGATCAACGTTCATTTTCTTCACTCCTAGATGTACTGCATATGGAGCTCGATGAGCCTCTGTAAGGATGAACCTACACAGATCACCTGTCTTAGGCACATAGATGCACCTATGGAACCGAAGTAAACCATCTACCTCTAAAATGCACCCTGAATATCTGCCCTCTAATGAACCCTATGACTCAAGCATCTATCTAGCACCCTTATAAAACTTGTCCTCTAGGAGATGTTGAAGAATCCTACCTCTCAAGTCGACCGCAATGTCAATGATGCAAGTAAATGTCTTCATCTACTAAGTGCATTTGTAACAACATTTTATTTTCCCTTGATATATTGCACCTCCATGTCGTACTCACATAGGAACTCCATCTAATGCCGATGGTGAGCATCAAACTTCGGATGTGAAAATATATGTTTAAGCTATAATGATCTTTCCTCAAAATTAATGGCCTAGCCAAAAGGAAATGACGCTAACGTAAAAGAGCATAAACAACTGCTACAAGCTCTAAGTCATGAAGCGGGGTTGTAGTGCCCACTCCTCTTCGACATTGTTTCATCTTGATATTGATACTATTGGACTAATATTCAAACATTTCAATTTTTATATATTGTTCAAGTAGATGATTGATTATACTAAGATTTGGATTATTGACATTATGATGTTTACGTTTTATTATGATGCACTAGATAGTGATGTTAGACAGTTGGATGTATGTTGATTTTCATGATGTGGATTTTATATTGACATGTTATGTTTTTGGGATGTTGGAATATAATTGTAATCTCATGGATGTTAGGGTTAGATTTTGGTATATTGATGGATAATAGAATTGCTAATGTTGAATGATGAATATTGAGTTTATATATATATATATATATATTATATATATATATATATATATGATTTCTCGATGTTGTTAATATGGCCAAAAGGCCAGAGAGGTATTTTTATGTTGTGGACTTTTATCACATACATCGAATGGGATAGGGGACCAACCACGAAAGGATTTTGGCATTGAGAAATGAGGCCAAATTTGACAACTTGTGTAATGTTGTTTAGTGTGTGTTTTTCTTATCTTGTTTGGAAGGCTCCATGGGGGGGTGACTTCACATGTGTGGCCATGGGGTGAATTGTGTCCCTTTTCTTCAATTTTTGCATGTGCTTATTCATGATTTGTGTATTTAAAATTTGTCACTTTATTAGCATGTGTAAATGTGTGTTAATTAGACTTAACTCTTCTTATTTTGTTTAACCAAATAAGATGTGACAAATAGTTATGATGAGATCTTGTAGTCCTTGTGTAAGTAAAATTTATGTTGATTTGGGAGTGTTTTACTCCACCCCAAGTTAAAAATTCGGATTTTGACTTGGGGGCACTTTTGGAGACTTGTGGGACAAGCAAGACTTGTCACATGCCTCTTAATTTGACCCAACAACCTTACCTATGGGTTGGGAAGCTTAATTTTGAATTCTTTGTCCATTTTTGAGTGTAAGAGAAGGAAAATCATTGCACTTTCTTTCTACCCCAATTTATTATGTCCCTTGAAAGCATGGTGTGCAAGTTTTGAGCCATGTGGGTTGTCATAGTCCTTGCTTGTGCATTGATGTTTCTTGGTCTTGGTGTGTTGACTTGAGTGTGGGGATGGGGAATGATGAAGTGACATCCTACATGGAGCCACCTCATCATCCTCACATTCCATTTCTATTTATTGGTGATTTTTGGTTGGAATGGGGGTTACTTGCTCATTTTGCTTCTTGTGCACTTTTGGATTTTAGAGCTTTTGGAGTGCTTGGAAATTGTTTGGCTTGGATTTGAAGAGGCTTGTGAAGGTTTTCTTGGATCTTGATGGAGAGGTAGGCTCTCCACCTTTTATTATTATGTTATTTTGTTTGTTGTAAGAAATGTTGTGCTTGTTAAAAGTGTTTTTATCTTGTGATGGTGTTTGTGTGGGTTGGTTGAGTAGTTGGCCTTAGTTGGGTGTGTGAGAAGGGTTTATGGGACCATTGGGGAGGGAAAAGGAGTTTTTCATAGGCATGTTTTTGGTGGGAGTGTGAATGGGAGTCTTACCTATGGGGAGAGAAAAAAGAATTCATGGATTTGTGCATGCTTACAAGGGAGAGATAAAGATTTTGTGTGATTATTTTGTGCACTTGGAGGCTTAGGGTAAGAATCCCACTTCACTTGGGAGGCATAAGGAGGTGGTATCCCATAACCCTTGCTCTATTTGGTTTGATCCTCAAACCTTTGTGTTGTTGTGAAGTTGTAATCTTGTGGATTATGTTGTCATATTTTGAGTTGAATGCCTTGTTTGTGTTTGTTGTGAAGCCACCTTGTCCAAGTTGTCATTGTTGCTCAATGATCCTCATGGTTCCTTGGTTGGGGCTCGGGGGCCATTAAGGGAATGGATTCTTCCCTAATGGATTTAAGGTTGGGTGGAGAGCGTTGCCTACTCCCCCTTCCTTGTTTTGTGATCCCATTGTGAATTTTGAAGAAAGCTAGATTTGGAGGTACCATTGGGAGAAGACATGCAAAATGGAGACTCCTACATTTGGCCTTTTCGATATCCTTGTTGTAATATTATTCAAATTATTATTCCCACTTTGTGTGGATGATTGTAAAATTGTAAGCTTGAAAGAAAGCCATTTTATTTCTTGGAAATCCCTATATATTGTAGACTATTTTAAGAATGCTTGAATGAGAAAATTACATTTGAAATGAGTTAGTTTGTGAAAGGAAACTATCAAAATTTCACATTGTTGTTGGTGAATTAGAAAGTTTGAAATGAGATGAAATGAAAATAATCTTGATTTCAATTTGAGTGTTTTCCTTGCTTGCAAAATGTGTCATGTTCATCTTTTAAATTAATTGATAAATCCTGTGGTAAATCACTTGTTGGAGCGAATGTATTTTTGTATCTTGTGAAAGAAAGAAATAGTTACTCTTATTGCACTTAATGGAAGGAACTTGATAATAATTAAACTATAGTTGTGTATTTTTGCATTGTTAAAAGAAAAATTGTTCCCTTTGATCAAATGAGGTTGAATAAGAGTTTTACAATGTTTCTCGTTTTACCCATTTTGATATAATTAGAAACTACGGGGTTTTGACATGTAGTACTCAATATTTTTTTTTATTAAAGGAAAATAGTTTTTGAAAGGCACTATACCCTTGTACAACAGGGCTGAAGCTTGATTTGAGAATTAAAGCACAAGAAAGAGATCAAAATCCAGATGAAACAATAATGCCAAACTGCAGAAAACTGACTGCAAAGAAAAAAACCAACAACCAACAACGCATCAACAAAGAAACAACTGATGTGCAGCGACCAAACAACAATGGCACAACAACACCATTGTAAAAAAAAAAACTGTTATCCGGCCAAGAAAAATGAACCAATATAACCCAACCAAACAATAATAGAGAAACGAATCATATAGGCGTAAAGGTGTCCTTCATAGTGAATTTTTTTTCTTTTTGCTGACCATTACCTAGCCTGATGAAGCCTCTGCAATTGGAGGAAAAGACAAAGGAGGAGTATTTTCCATAGTTGCATTTATTCGATTGGGGACGACCACATTGTTATCCAGAGAGAAATATGTATCATTTTCCTGCTTGCTCACAACTTTTGCATTTTTGCTGTTCACAATTTGAGTTTTGGATAAAGGGGTTTGAGGGCGAGAATTGGATTTAGTTTTTGTATTGGTATTTGAGTCTAGATCCATTTTGCACCAAACATTAGGTGTTAGGGGGCATCTTTCCACCAATTGCATTTCTCATGTTGACGTTTTTCCATCCCACAAGAGTAAAGGTGTGTCCTAAGCAAAAACATCTTCTACACTTTGGAAAGGTAGATGAAAGGCGATAACCGGATCGTACCAAGCCAAGAACATAGATGCTAATCAAACACCATGATCTATAAGATTAAAGCAATTCGCCAGAATAACTTTACATAAACCTTTGCAAACAAATGAGCAACAATATCATATATTATTATGGAACTCAATGTAATACATTGAGAATGAGCCTTGCTTAAATAGGTAAGAAATAACAATCTAAGAACCTAGTCAAGGTCAAGATCAAGCCATAAATAAAGGAAATAACTAGTCATCAAAGAACTAGTCAAGACCATAGATTTAGGAGAGAACTAGACATCAAGGATCTAGTCAATACCATAGATCAAGGAAAGAACTATACCTAACAACTAGATAATATCTCCTAATATCTAAATAAGATAAAAGAAATATCCACACACATAAGTGGGTGACAATAAATACAATAAAGGTAAATAAAGTACCTAGGTGAACATGAGCTAAGGTAAATACCTACTCTAACATGGTAGACCTTCATAATCTAGAGGTTATGACCAAGTTCTATTTTGCACTCTAAGATCTATGGTTGTAGGAAGGTTTTTATCAGTATCAAGTTCCACCAAGATCCGGGCATATGTAGTATGGGTGTAATTAGTGGTTTGAGAATCTATATAGAGTGTAGTTCCCAAGGTGTTGCCAATGGATGTCAAATAGTCATGACTCCAGAATTGGAGGGGTAAATGGGGCAACCTGATCCAAATAGGTTTCCATGAGAATGATTCCATGAGTGGGTTAAAGGAGGGGAACCAGGGTTTAATGACCAAATATTTAGATTGGCAGGTCCAAATCTTGGAAGAAATGATGTTTTTATCAACTATTGAAGAGAAAGTCACAATGAAAATACCTTTAGCACATGGGTACAAGTCTATCCTTCCAGTTAGAATTGGAGTCCAGTGCTCAGAGATCCACGCGTGAAGAATAGGAAGGTTGGGCTAAAGTCCCTGCATCTACAAATCAATGCATGTTCTTTGTAGTAAATCTCAGATGAAATGAACTCTTCCCCAAATGTAATACATGGGGTAATGTCTGCAAGTTTCATGGAACATTCCTTGTCATTTAAAATGTCTTTTAAGGAGGTCCCAATAGCATCGTGAATAACCTCTCTTGTATCCGGTCCACGACGAAGAGCCCAAATCCCGAGAAGGAACATTATCATTCGTATCCATATAGGAATGCCCCCAACATCCTCAAATGGATCTTGAAATAAACCATGGCTAGGGTTTGTGTTGCCACCACTGAAATAGAGGTTGAGTTGGAGAAATGGAGCTCCCTGCATTAGCATTGAAGGTGAGATTGATCCAAGACCAGGGTGAATCCTCTGAAACAATCTCCAAAGTCATTTCGCCTCCATCTCCACCTCCTGGCCGATGAAATCTTGTCGAATCCTTATGTGGAGCTATATTTTTAGGGTTCATAGATTTTAGAGTAGTTAGGGCTCGTGTAGAGACCATTGTATGTTTTTTACTCCCGTTTGGTTATTTTTGAATCCAACGAAATAAGAAGTACCTATTAAATACCTATATCTAACTAAAATTAGATTTGAGAAAATAACCAATTTTTCCCACAAGTCTATTTATTTTCTATCTTAAACTTATTTGAGTAATTCCTTCTTGTTTTTTAAAAGGAGAAAATTTCTTAGTCAAAATTGATTAAATTAATACCATTAATATATTAATATTAATAATATATTAATCTTTTTACCATTTAGTAATAACAATGAAAATTAACTATTAATAATAATATATATGTACACACACACACACACACACACACACACACACACACACACACACACACACACACACACACACACACACACACACACACACAACCTTTATTATTGTTAATAATAAACAAGAGGACATTTAGTTAACTTTATATGGATAACACTAGGTATAGGATAGTGAATTTATTTAGCAAAAAAAACAAAGTAGTTTATGAAGGCCGCATGACCTACTAGCTTGTTTTGTTTTAAATGTGTAAGGGTGGGGAGGGTGTGACCCCACCCCCACCCCATTATTTTATGGGATGGGGGTGGGGTCATGACCCTCCCCAGAACATCTATGCTTGTTATTAAATGGAACCAATCTTTGTATTTTGAGACGGTGACCCGACTTAAATTTGAACTCTAGATTTTTTTGTTGCCTTGCCCTACGTATATATATTACTTTCTTTGTTTTGGGAATTTATACAAAATACATATTCTTTAGAAATAAAAGAATGTATATAATGAAAAATAAAATGTAGATCTTTTGATCAAATGAAATTTACCCAAATGGGTATTTTTATTGGAAACAAATTTATAGCAAATAATGAAAATTACAAACCCTTGAATAGAGTAGAATAGAAATAGAAAAATAGAATAAAATAGATTTGGGATGTGTATATCCATCCCCAAGCTTTCTCCTTTCCTCCCATGGCTTCCTCCTCTTCCATTTTCCCTTAACCTGCAAAACCAAAAATGAGTGAAATGAGCAAAGAATTGAATAAAATCCTTCCTTAAGGATTTTAGGTTTGATTTGAAATCCTCCCATCCAATGGCCTAGATTGAATTCATCTAATGGACCAAAATATCTCCTACAAAAGTTAGGTGGGGGTAGGTGAGGTGATCATTTGATCACATGTGTCCCCTTTTTGAATGGGGTCACTTGTGTGTTTTGAAAGTAATTAAGTTATTGCCTTTTAATTTTGATTTAATTTAAATAAAATCTCCCCTTATTAGTTTAGATTACTTTTACACTAGAGAATTAAATAATATTCCTTATATAAATGGAAGAGTTGTTTAGACTTGGACTTTTATTATTAAAGTATTACATGACCTTAGAAGCCTAGGTATTAAATTAATTTAAGATTAATTGAATGAAATATTTTAAACCCAACCACAGACTTAATCAATTCTTTTATTTAATATTATTATTTATTTAATTTTTTGTTGATCGGTTATTAACTAAGGGTTTAATTCATTTGTTAATTAATTAATTAAAAAAAATTATTCCATAATTTCTCTAGTATAACCTATGTTTGGTTTTGGGTTTCGTGTACAAATTTTTTTTGGTGTTACAAGGATAGTTAAGCTCATAGTCTTTGAGCTTACGTGACTCAAAGGTAATAACCCGACTCTCCTGCATAAGAACTGCTCCCAAGAACCTCTAGTGATGCATTAGTACAAACAACGAAATCCTCTTTAGGGTCTGAAACTGCTAAGATAGGCATTGTGGTTAACCTTTCCTTAAGAAACTGGAAGGCTTGCTCACACTTCTCTGACCAATAGAAATTCTTCCCTATACTCTGAAGGGAAGTAATAAGGTGTGCAATCCTAGAAAAGTCCTGAACAAATCTGCGGTAGTAGCCTGCTATACCCATAATACTTCTCACCTCAATAACTAATGTGGGCACTGGCCAATCAATAATAACCTATATCTTAAAGGGATCTACTGAGATACCCTCTCCTGATATGATGTGTCATAAGTACTGAATCTCTGTCTGAAAGAAGCTACATTTTCCAAGTTCCCAAACAACTTCTGCTCTCTCACAACCTGTAACACCTACCTCAAATGTTCCTCATGTTCCTCCTCGAACCGAGTATATATCAATATATCATCTAGGAACACTAAGACAAAGTGGTCAAGAAAATTCTGAATACTCCATTCATGAGGCTCATGAAGATAGTTGGGACATTGATCAAACCAAAAGGGACAACTGTGAACTCATAATGCCCATAACGTGTGCAAAAAGTTGTCTTATGAATGTCTGCATCTGAAATGTACAACTTGATGATAACCTGACTTGAGATCGATTTTGGAGAACACTCTCGCTCTCCACATCGATCAAACAAGTCATCAATTCCAGGGAGTGGATCTGAGGTTCTTTATTGTGACTTTGTTGAGCTCCAACTTTGAGTGCTTTTCCAAGATACTAACACAAGGAGAAAGACTTGTTTTACCACCCAACCTATAGGCATCATTATATGCATTTCCAAAGGTTGGAAGACATGCTAGAAAGAGATCCCATGGGAGAGAGAGCTAGCTTCCACAAATGTGCTCAAGATTTAGGGAGACATAAACAACAACATACCACATACAAGACAATCCATACACTAAAGGAAACCAAACAAATACCAAACAAAGAAAGGAAGAGAAAACCATATTCATCCTCAACAATGGGGAAGAGTAGATGAGACATCCAAAATGCCAAAGAGTGTGGTCCAACCATAGGATGCACACTTACAAGATTCTTCACAAAACCTCTTATCCCTCCAAGACAATAATCCCTCCTTATTGCTCCACCCATTCGCCTAAAATCCTCCTTGGGAGGATTTTCAAACCCATTGGGTTTCCTCTCAAGGATGGGGAAGGGGGTTCAAACCATATGAGAGGAGTGAAATGAAACTATATGGCTTGCCCATCGAGCCATGAGGTTTAAGAGGGAAAATCCCTCCCTCTTTTCCCACAAAACTCCAAAATCCATCAAGCCATATGATGGATGGAGAAAATAATGCAAAAACATACTTAAGCAATATACAATACAAGCAACAAAACACCATGTACAACCATAAACAACTCTAAGATCTATCATGTAAAATAACATATAGAGATAAATCAAGAGCCTACCTCTAAAATCTCTCCAACACTCTTGTTTTTCCCACTTCTTTGTTCAAGAAAACTCTAACTCCTAAAAGTCTCCAAGCACCAAGAAAAACTAAAAAAACATGTTATCTTTCTCCCCCACAAGGGAGTAATTGAATAAAATTAAAAAAATTTTCTCACCAATGAGGGGGTGACATGTGTCACCCCTCTCTTCCCTCCAAGTCAAATATTCCCTAAATAAAATGAAGAAAAAATAAACTCACTTTAAACACTCCTCCCAAATTTGCCCAAACAAAAAATAAAACAAGTTTGTTTAAACTTTTTACAACACACATTCCAATCCATCTTACATGGATGGTGACAAAAGAGAGGCTAAATGGGAGGGAAACTCCCTCTATGCCTTGAAATTAAGCCCCTACCTAATAGGTAGGGTCCAAGGGCTTATTTTCATGCTAAGTGAACTCCCAAAACTAAAAGGGGTCACTTAAAATGCCATAAATAGCCCAATTTCGGGTTTGCACATTTGTACTCAATTGTAAAGGATGTGGGGGCCACTCAAGGGTGCACATGTGACCCTAATCCTCTCTAATTAACACACACTTACCCAAATACAAAACTTAATGCAAGTGGGGACCATTAAGTCCCCAAACCTAGTTTACTTAACAAAATAAACAACCTAATCACAATTAATTTTACATGACATGCAACATTACAAATAAGGGTCACTCATGGTGCCCAAACAATGAAATAAAACACTAAGGCCTCATACAACTAACATGGTTAGGACTTAGCCCCGTGGGCCGCTTGTGCACAATTTGCGTAGCTACCCTGAAACTCACGTTCTCCTGTGACCTATCACCTACACACTCAATGCACACATTAAACGCATATGTCTAATACAAGTGTAAACCAACTACTCACTAAACGATCAAGTCCAACATGAATTCTATGCCATCACAACATCAACATGGAATCGTAAATGAGAAACATGCACAATTACACACAATTCACCATGAGTTAGTCATAGAGATAAATATAAATGACATACATCCATGCTATCATATGTTCTCATCAATAATCGAATAATCTATATCATCAAGACATGCGACTAAGCTAAGTATCCAACATATATCAAAGTTAGGCCCAAATAACATAACAATATGTTAGTATCCACAACATCTAATAAAATGTGCCAACATACTAATCAAGCTAAATTGGTGCTACATGCCCAAATCACCATACATGTCCATGAAGATCAAATAACATATCATAATGTCCAAAATATATCAAATCAAATCATGTCTATGAATAAAGAAGTCAATAGATAACTGAGGCTATAAAAATGTGGGCACTACAGAAAATCAATTTCCAATATCTACAATAATCATCCTGAATTACATTGCCATCTAATTGCAATGACAATAGGAGAAAAGAATCAAACTCCACATAATAGTCATATATAGCCTATTATAGCTCGATATAAAATTTTAATAAACATAAAATCACATAACTTTTTTTAGGAATTCTCTACTCCATATAATTTATTGATAAGTTCAAGTACTTCAAATTGAAGTGCACACTAATATGAAATTATATGAAACCGCTCAACATGTTAATCTTGGACAAATCCAATTTCTACATAAAAATCATATAATGTGATGAACTAGGGGGTATGATTACTGTAATATTGTTGGAAGACAAATCCACATGCTCTAACCCCAACTCAAGAAATGCCTCTAGAATGATTTTAAATGAAATATTATTACTTATATATATACAAGACATGATACTATATCACACTAATAATTTAGGAATAGCTCTAAAGAGGGCATTGGTGTACACATAGAGAAGTACTAGATATTGCGACCTACTTACACTATGGACAATTTATCACAAGACAACTCCATATGTTGAATGCTAGTTAGATTCCCAATCCATTAAGGAATATTTCCTATCAACTTATTATTTTCTAGTTTAAGATACACCTACAACGTCAAAACTTGTAGAGATTTGAGAAAATTGCTCGAGAACAAGTTATTTCGTGAAACCAAAGCTATCTCTATGAACACCAACTAATATCATAGGGAATAGGTCACGATAAATTTATTGTTTTACAAATAGAGTTCTCTCAATTTAAATACAATCCCCAATAAACCATGGGGACAACCCCAACAAAATTGTTGCTTGATAAATCGAGTACCCTCATATTCCTCATTTTCCATATAAATGCTCTTACAAAACCAAAAGGATTATTTTTAGATAAATTCAAGTATTTCAAATATAAGAATGAAAACAATAAGGAATAGGACCAAAAAGCATACTACACGATAGGGATGAAAAATTGAGAGACCCATGACACAAATGATCAAGAGTGGGTCCAGATAAAATTCCCATATTTCCCAACCAATAAGGAATCCGCATGATAACTTATTATAGATAAAGTTCAAGTTCATCACATGTATACTATGTAACATCATGAACTTACGATTCTCATGAAGTTCTTGTTAGTAAGAAAGAATGATAAATTCTCCATTTTTTCAAGGCCTCTATCGATTCTCCTCATGAAAATCCTAGACCTTAAATCACAACCTATCTAGATCTCCCATGCCTATATCTACGGTATGTGCTAGAACTTTATATGAATGCCAAAAGGGTGTAGTAGCTAGGGCTATAATATCTATCATTATTCTAAAGGAACATCTTTGGAGATCCATTTGACATATATTCATATGACAAAATCACCTCAAAACACTCTTCAAAAATCCGTATTAACATTTTATTAATAATTATTTATTTTTCTAAGCTACATCAATGAAATTTTTCTCTCACATTTTCTCCATAATTATGTTATAAATAATAATTTACATATCATCATATAATTCACAAAGTTGTAACAACTTATAAATTTAAATGTCACATTTTTTTATACATCCACTAAGTAGTACATATATCTCAAATACATCCATCCAACAACAACAAAGCCTAGGCCACCTGATTACCAACCCTATCCAACCCGCCTACTCAAAGCAATCACCCAAAGTTGATCCAGTCAAGTCGAGTGTTACTTTCATACTTGTTTAGTTAATGTAATAAAGGGAACAAGCCTCTCATGCAAGGATCATTTGGAAACATCTAAATGAATTCTTCTTTTAGGAGAAACATAAACGAAGGGGTAGTGGATTGAAATCTATTTTACTCAGATTAAAAAAAAAAACATATAGCTGTGATGTGCCAGATTTAAATTTGAAAGATTAACACTGTGGGTTTACTTGGGATTATTTTATCTTGCTATAAATTCACATCGTAAATCATTACAAATGAGAAGGTTAGTAGTATTTGTTAGTGGCTAAAATTTTGCATTTGTTGAATATCTGGATACCTCCCTCCTCTGTTGCACGGCCACCTCTTATACTCCAAACCTTCTCCTCTCATCTCCCCTGTCATGGCGATGCTTCCCTTAACCTGCAAACATAGCAAATAAAAAAATAAAAATATCACATCTTATTAACAAAAAAATCCCTAAAATGTGTGTGTGAACTACTGTTGGGGATATTAGGGTTTAATATTTTAGTTTGGCTAGATGAAAGGATAACACCCAATGATTTTCCTCTCCATGGGAATTTTTAATGTGGTAAAAGAATGTTTATACGTGGTGGCATTTTATCAATATCTTATGCTGTTTACTAAATTAAAGCATAAGAAAACACAAAAGTCAAAAGTGGCTCCCCACGGGAATTTGCCTACAGAATAATAAGGTAGGATAGGAATTTAAAGAAATAATTAATAATGTTTCCATGTAGATGATCTATCCTGTTATACGTTTTGAAAAGTATCATAATATAATTTTAATCATAATATTATAATCAAAGTAAATTGTTAGAAGTGTATTTGTGATTATAGGTTATATGGTTAAAACTCGTAATAACTATTACGGAAAGTTAATGGACATATTAAAAAAATAATGTAATTGGCTATTAATACGTATAAAATTTAAAAAATTAGCTCGAACTTTAGTAGTTGTAGTGTGTTTTTAACAAATTAAATTGGGGTGTTACACCTACTTCCACCTAGTTGACATCATCTAAAAGAACAATGTGGCTATTCTTTAGTTTCACATGTTAAATATGTGGGCGTGAATTTAACAACTCACATAGTGTCACACTTTTGACAAATTTCTTCACTTGTTTCAATATTAGAAACATTTAAGGACTTACATAGTGAACACCTTTGACAAATTTCTTCCCGTATATCAATATTAGAAACATCTATCTAAAACATCAAGATTGAACTTATTGTAATAGACCCCTCTCTTTTAAAAATTCTTTATGACATCTCTATTAGAATACTACTCTTACTTTTTCTTGCTTATTTAATCTTTCTTTTTAAAATATATTCACAAACCCTCCTTTTTGGCCTTTACATTAGAGGTCCCTTATAATTTTTTAAATTATATATTTCCAATCCAACAAACCAGTCTTTCCAATCCCTTGAACCGTTCTTGGCCTATGTGAGGTCCCTTATAATTTTTAAATTATATATTTCCAATCCAATAAACCAGTCTTTGCCTTTTTATAGAGACGTATGTGAAAGCTTCCGAAGAATGACTTATCTTTGTTTTATAATAATATTTTATGAATAAACAACCCTCGTCTGGATGGTTACGTACAACAGATAATAATAAAAGTCGCTCTTCCCCACGTGATTTATCTATTATAGTATTATTAAAAACAATTAAAATGTCGTCGAAAGGAAATAAAAATGTATAAGCAAAAAATCCTCAATACTCACTTTTCTCAAAGTCGCCCGTCTCGTTTGACAATTTGTTAAAACTTTTGCTTATATAAATGGAAACTTATTAGTAACATAAACTCAAATGGAAATGCAAATGAAGATGGAAACGGATCTGAATGGGCTTATATCCCCTGCTAATATGAATTGGGTTATTGTTGCTGCCCTTGGATTTGCAACTGTTTCTCTTTGGGCAATATTTGGGCATGGGCACAGGCGGCCTCCAGGACCGAAAGCCCTTCCAATAATTGGCCATTTTCATCTTTTGAGAGACACCACCAAGCCCCTCCACCAAATCCTATCTTCGCTCTCTGCAAAGTACGGCCCCATCATGCATCTCAGATTTGGTAGCCGCCCAGTTTTGGTGATCAGTTCCTCCGAGTTGGCCAAACAGTGTTATTCCACAAATGATTTGGCCTTCGCATCCCGTCCTCAACTCGCTCAAGGAAAGCATTTGGGCTACGATTATTATATGCTGGGGTGGGCTCCCTACGGCGCCTACTGGCGAAATGTTCGGAAAATCTGTGTGGTGGAGCTCCTCTCTTCCAAAAGGATTCAATTCTTTCAGCCCAAGAGAACGCGGGAGATTTCTAAAGCCATTACCTCTCTCTTCCAGCAGGGGTTGGATCACAACATTATCAATATGAGCCAGTTTTTATTCCAGCTGACATTCAATCTTCTGTTGGGCATGATCTTAGGTGACCAGTCTTTTGGAGACAATTCGGTGATTTCATATGATGAAATGAAGCGTACGATCGAAGAGTCTTTTGTGCTCAACGGCGCCATCTGTATTGGCGATTATATTCCTTGGTTGAAGCGGTTCGATCTGCAAGGACACGAGAAGGCCATGAAAATTGTACAGCGAAAATTAGATTCTTATTTGCAAAGAATCGTGGAGAAGCACAGGGAGAATGAATCCAACAAAGACAAAGATCAGATGGACTTTATTGATGTGCTCATTTCTGAAGAGAAAGACGAAGCGATTTCTGATAAAGATGCCTTCGTTAAGTCCACTGCCATGGTAACAACTTTCCCCAAATATTGTCCTTCAAATTTTCTTATATATACTGTTCTTTAGTTATTTGTGTTTCTAATTGAAAATCTGGATGCAGCAAATGCTTCTTGCTGGAGCAGACACATCCTCGGTTACCTTAGAATGGGCACTGTCATTGCTGTTATCTCATCCTGATAAATTGAGAAATGCACAAGATGAACTTGATTCCAAAATTGGACAGAACAGAGTGGTGGAGGAGTCGGATATAGGGCAGCTCAATTACCTGCAGGCAATAGTGAAAGAGACACTGCGACTTTACCCAGCAGCACCTCTTCTTGTACCACATCAATCTACCGAAGCTTGCACTGTTGGAGGTTTCCATATTCCAGCAGGAACAACGCTCATGATTAATGCTTGGGCAATTCATAGAGATGAAAAAGTTTGGAGTAAGCCACTGGAATTCATACCTGAACGTTTCATGGAAGTAGGAGGAGAGAGAGGAGTAGGGAACATATACAACATGGAGAATGAGTGTGAAATGGTTCCGTTTGGGGCAGGCAGACGAGGGTGCCCTGAGTTTCTTTGGCATTGACTACAATGCATATAACTCTTGCAAGGCTGTTGCAGGGGTTTAACTGGTCTGTTCCAGATGGACAAGTGATCGACATGAATGAAGGAGTTGGTCTAACGATGCCCAGGGCAGTACCTTTGAAGGTTATTGTCGAGTCCCGTCTTCCCCATGGTCTGTATTAAAATTTCATTCGATAATTTAGCTCTTTTCATTACCCGCTGGAACATTTGTGATATATTACGTCTGATGTTTGTGTCTGCTGTGAACTGTGTTGAAGTAGAATCAATAATCTTCTCGTTTTATCGTCCTTGCTCAATCTTGGTCACAAGCCTGGTCTGTTAGTTCTGAAGAATACTTTATTAGTGTTCAAACTGATTGTTCTATAGTCTATTTACTAGCAATCGAATGTGCACAGTGCAATGTGAACGCCGAACGGTATATGTTATGTGATTTAGAGGGATTGTTATTAGTAATCCCTGTTAAAAAAATATAATAAAACAAGCAATTCTTTAGGATTGTACAAACATGTTCTATTGCCCTGTCATTTAGAGGAGTGGTATTTTCACGATTAAAATGATCAACAAGAAACATAATAAAGACTTAGCTCCTGGCCTAGGAATATATTTCCTTCAAGATTACTGTAAAATAAGACTTTGAATAAGTATATGACCTTGACTTGATCTCCTAAGATTGAGATCAATATGAATAACTACATGAAAGAAGTATGATCTACTATTGTATACAAGGCTAATGGTGATTGAAAGCTTGGAATTGTAGCCCAAGGATAGTGGTGTTTGTCTTAACATTAAGTAAAATACTCTAGGCTAATGGTGGTTGAAAATTTGGAATTGTAGCTTTAGGATGAATGATGGATTTTTTATACACTTTCAAGGCGGAATTATAAATACCACCATGGGAGAGATTGGTACATGAGATCCGAAATGGAAGCCAAAGGATCAAGTGGGAAGACAGAGATCCAACAACTTATTGGAAAGGCAATCCCGAGGTTTCTCCGAGAACGAAGGACCTTATGAATTGCCACAAAACCCCAATTGGAATGGCAAACTTTATACACGAGGTAAAAGCATTATTCAAAACAACAAATCTAAACACTTTAAATCTAAAATGATAATCCTTTAATATTTGCATAATTAGAACCAGAGAAAATCTAAATGAGAAATATATAATTGGCTATGGTGCTACAAGCACTGCTTATAAATGTATTCTAAAGAATTGTAAGCCAATTGATATAAAGAGTCTGTATAGTCACTACCCACAAATCATGCGTGAATTTGAAACTGAGTTGGATTTGAAGCAAAGGAAAACAGATGGATTTGATATGGTTGTCTTTCTATCCATTCAGAGCTACTGTTGTAGTACCCTCAAAAACAATAAACAATATTTGGATTCAATGTACGTGGAACTTAAAGGCCAATATTCCCACAACAAATTTCATTCATTTCTTTACACTCCACAACAACAAATATACAATTTAAAGCTCAATTACAAATTTAGATAAGATTATCTACCACATACAAATTTCATATTTTCCTCATCTTCTCATTCTACTAATCACACATTTTTCCTGAATTCTCAAAGGCAAGAGGACTACTCCCACACAGATCAACAAAAATAAAACAGCTCAGCTCAGCTTGGACTGTCGAAATTTATCCGAAGGGGCAATTGTTGTTGTCTACAACCTCTGTTAGTTAGTAATAAGCCAATCCTGAACAGAAACCAAAGCATAACAATTGTGGTTATAGTCTTTCCATTTTTCCACCCTTGGGAAGCAAAAAAAAACTTTTAGTATTCAAATCCAGCCTTTAAAATTTATATAAATTATACCCCTTTTTACCAACTGTCATTTCAATTAGTGGAGGATTGAGGTCGAAATCAAATGGTGTGGCGAATAAACAATGGCGGAATCTGTTTTGGGTTATGGTGTTAGAAGCTCTTTGTTAGTGAAAGCCTGGGGCTCTGTTGTAGGATAATATAAAGGGAGATTTTAAGTTTTTCACATTCTACCCTCCTTCCCTTTGAAAACACATCATATTTCTACCAGAAACACAAGGAAAAATCAACACCGTTGCGCACCAATCAATTTTTTAAATACTATTACGTTTTAACGTACTTCACATTACCACCAAATCATATACCTACCTCCGCATAACTCCACTTCTTACTAAAGTCGCACAACGGTCTGCGTTTCTATTATTGGCTTCATTCTATGTTCCTTCCTAATTTTGGTATTGCGTTTGAGAATTAGCTCGCACACCGTGCATCTCTTCCCTTCCCACGATGCGAGTCTAACCGGGTGATCCGAGGCAAAGCGTTATGACAAAAATTAGCCTCAAAAATAAATTATGGTGGATTTTATATGATGTACGGTGTCTAACGCTTGGCAATGGCTTCATTTTTTCTAAGCAACCATGGAATCGCAGTGAGAGGAGGCATTTACATTTACCCAATACCAACCTCTCTTCTAGTAACAAACAATTTCTTCGATACCCAAAAATGGTGATGGGAAAGTCGGGCCGGATTCTGCAGCAGCATTATCGAGGATGTTGTTTCATGGAGTAAAATTATTACGAGCCATGCTCGGAACGGTAGATAACAATTTGCACGCCAAGTGTTTGATTGTATGCCTCAAAGAAATGTGGTTTCATGGACTGCAATGCTTCCTGCCTATGTACAAAACGGGAGAATGGAAGATGCAAGGAAGCTATTTGATGAAATGCCTGAAATAAATGTTGTCTCCTGGACTACCATGATTTCAGGATATGCTCACAATGGCAGATTGGATGCGGCATTCGAACTGTTTGATGAAATGCCTGAACGAGATGTTGTTTCATGGAATGCTATGATTGATGGGTATTTGCGACATGGGAGGATAGAGGATGCGCAAAATCTGTTTGACCAAATGCCAAGCCGGGATGTGGCTTCGTGGAATTCCATGATTTCTGGATATGGTCAGTAACGACAGCAGTAGAGGATGCCCGCCAACTTGTTGTTTGAAAAAATGCCTGAACGAAACCATGTGTCCTGGACTGCTATGATTGCAGGTTATATCAATGATGGCAAGGTAGATGAAGCTCGAGATTTGTTTGGAAAAATGCCTAAACAAAATTTGATCTCATGGAATGCAATGATATCCGCATATGCTGAAAATGGAAGGCTGGAGGAAGCGCATGATTTGTTTGAACAAATGCCAAAAAGGAATGTAGCAACATGGACTATCATGTTTAGTTTCTCTTCATATTTCTACCAGAAACACAAGGAAACGGGGCAGTGCTTCAAGCTGCATTTTGCGTCTGTGGACAAATATCGGAAAGACAGGACAAGATCAAATGGAAAGCAAGATAAAATTAGTAAATGTTTATATGGAATGCAAAACACTTACTGCTGGCTTGGCCCTTCTTCGTGTAGAGGAAAATCTGAAAAATTCTTGTTGTTGAGGTCTCGCATAGTGTCTTTCAAAGTTGTGCTCCTAGACTGTCTGCAATCATGTCACATTTCCCCCGAATTATTATAATAGAAATAATTGAGTAGTTTGAAGCAGTAATAAGAAAAAAAAATTGAAATCAGAAGCACTGTAACTCATGATAATTACACTTCCATCGAATGCCAGAACATGTAAATTCTACTAATATTTCTGAGGTTCTGCTAATATTTCTGAGGCATCAAGCATTACAGTTTTTGAAATACAAATTAGAGAGAAAAAGAGATGAGTACTGGCTGCATAAGTGTTGGAGGCAATCATATTTTGTCTGGATACAGGAACAAGTATTGCAACTTCTGAAATGCAAACTGGCAAACAAAAGCTACAAAAACTAATTCCCTAATGGCAGTTAGATTACCAAACTTCGAAAGACCAATTACACTATATCTGCATAGAAATACTTGGTCGTAGCCAAGAAAATTGATTGAGCCATACTTTTAGAACCTGAAAGCAAATAATTACATGTCTAAAATGCTCAACTGCAATAAACATTTCATATGTATTCATCAAATGCAAGCTGACCAAATTAAAAGTAGCCCAAAGTAATGTAAATTTTATGGGACTGTCCTAAGTCCTCTTATTTGAACTTTGACAAATACACAGGTAGTAGTGATCCAGATTTGCAATCCAATGGTCATAAACGCCTGTCATCCATTCTTTAATGCAATCTAAGGTTCAACTTGCCCCTATATAGACAACAACAAATCCATGATCTCCCAGTTGTTAAATTTTAAATATATGCAAGTAGTTATTCAAGAAATAGATCGGTAACTTATACTAATTGATAATGGAAAATTATATGATTTTTTTTTCTGTTTTGTTGGATGTTGACAACCCCACGGGGCTGCACAAATACTTGTACTTCCTTTTGCTAAGATGCCAAGGTCTGGGCATTATCTCTTTCACTAAAGTCTCTATGTTACTTTACAAAATAAAATAAAGAAAAAGTCCTTGACAAAATCTACACCTATCAAACCATACCCATGAAGAAGAGGAAACTAAGTGGTCTAAATTAACTAAAGAGAATTGGAAGGAACTTTGGCCATCAAGTTCAAACCCCAACATAGTACTGCACAAAAAAACTGCCTTCTGAAAAGACTACCCTAGAGACACCTTCAATTCTGGAACACCACCTACATCAAATGCCATCAGTACTTCGAGTCTAAATAATCAATACTTAGGGGGCTCTGATATTACATACACAATCCAGTGATTGAATAAGATGAATCACTTATTCAATCAAAGGGATCGAAACAATAATATTATATTTCCTACTGAAAACATGGTTGTTCAATGATTAGAAATTGGGGTTCTAGGTATAGGTAGGCACTAAAATAAAATTGAGTACTTGATTTGAATTGAAAGCAGACACTTTTGTTGAGATTTTTGGAGTGACCGGAAGTTAAAACAATAACATTATCTTTCTTATCTTGAAAACACAAGTGTTCAATAACTATAAATTGGGGTTCTATATAGATATATATATTGAAACAAAAATGAGTGCTTGATTTGAAATGAAACAAGCACTTTAGTTGTTTTTTTTTTATCAGGCTGGATTTTGAATGTAGGAACTACACCCAGTCAATAGCCATGTTTGATTGAACTTTCAAATTCTTTCAAGAAGTATGGATTACCATTTCAAATCACCCCATTCAAGGTCCTCCTAATCACTAACACTTCTCTGAGAGCATGTTAAAAACTTGGAGCAACGATGATTCAAACCCACTATGTTTGCCCATTTCATAATGAAACTTTCAAGTACTCTCTAGAAATGTGGACTGCAATTTCAAACAAATATAAATCCAAGAAAATGAACCCCATGCATTTTTTTCCACAGAAATTAATTGTCTGGGATAGAATTTGAGAGAAGTGAACAGAACCGTTGTACTGTTAGTTGCAGTCTCCATGACAAAGTATTGGACCAAACACGTACAGACCATTATTAGACTCCATAAGACAAAGCAACAAAATAAAATAATTATTTACTTTGGTAGAGTCCAATTCCAAGCATTTTAAATATTCACCTTCTACCGTAACGATTTTGTATGCTAACCCCAACAAATATTTTATTTTAACAGAGTATAGCATGGAATCTACTTCACCTTCTACAAATTTTTGTATTTGGGTACAAAAAGTCAAAAACAACGGACAAACTGCAGGTGAGACCTTAAATTAAGCAATAGAAAATCTAAAGCTAAGAAAAAATATAAAGAAAAGGGATGAGTTCATTTAGGGGAAAACTTGCATGAGTCCCAGGCCCATTGCCATATGTTTGGATTCATTGGTGTGGTTCAAACTCCTCATATGAACAGTTTTTTCCTAAAGGATGTACTATGAGCAACTATTCCCTGATAAGTATAATATACTTTTGAAGGCTTCATGGGATCTCATCATTAAAGCAACACTCACCTAAACAAAAATAAAAAATTATAAGTGCAGAAAGACCAATTGAACAGTAGCCAAAAACTCCTAATGCAACCGTGTCTGTTCCGAGTATGATGGCCTAAGTTGATGGTTCAGGTATCAACTTTTGTTGGGCCAAAAAGATCATTAAAAATAACTGCACCTATGAAGAAGCAACAAGGACTCCAGAGCTCTAATAGATAGTTTTGCATAGGCTTCCTAACATAGGACCTCCTTGTTCTTGTTGACATTTTTCAGCCACAGGGGCTCGTCCATCTGTGCCATGCAGATAAACTCATCCATTGCATCCATCCCCAGCTCTACAATTCAAGATTTTACCAGTTCTGTCATGAAGCTGCTATCATGTGCATCAATAGACAAATATCACAGACTAGGACAAAAATTAGCATGCAGTGTGCTCAGCAAGCCAAACTGCAGCAAGGCATTAATGACAAATGTATGTTTTTTCAAAAACTATAGTTAACAAAATAATCTTGCACTTCCGTTGATCAATGGAACAAATATTTTTCACTAATTTAAAATAATCCTACATGATTAGAAAATTCTATTAAAACCAATAGAATCAATGAAAAATGGTCTTTATAAACCAGACCAAGCCAGACCTACTAATGCAGACCTACCAGTAAGGGAGAATAAATCATTCACACTTTAACCTCCTTCACAATGATAATATTTTCTCCCATGCAAACCTCCTTCACAATGATAATTTTTTCTCCTATGCAAAACTCCCATTGGACCAGGCTGAACCTAGTAATAAGAAGGATAAAGCTTTTCAGGCTTAACACTTCTGAGGCCAAACCAGACCTGCTAGTCAGGAAGATTAAGCTATTCACACACTAACCTACTTTCCAATTGACAATTTCTTCTACCATGTAAAACTTCGATTGAACCAGGTAGAAGCTAATAACAGGGGAGATTAAGCTTTTTACACACAAACCTTTCCACAATGCAAAATGTTTTCACATGCAGAAAGTTGCCGAGAACCTACATTTATCGGTAAGAAATATTAATGATGATTTATTGAATATCCACCGCTTACGGCACACTATCCTCCTTCCGATTGACAAACAACCAATGAATTTGCGGTATTTACTTGGAAACAAGCAAATCTTTACCAGAACAATCTAGTTCCATGATGCGCCAAGGATAGAAATTTGATGTGCTCGGTACAACGGGCGACCAACACCATCATCCGCAAACAACATCGACACAATCACGCCGCCAACATCGGCGGTGACATCAACATGATCAAAACACAGTTTCCATTCTTCCTCTACAACGCATCCTCCAACATTTTACCGGCCATGATGTCGCACATGTCTCCGCCATCATTGACAACACGGATCTTACCACTTGTGCCATTGCGATTTTTTCGTGGACGTCAGGACAACCTGTCAAACCATCAAATTGAACACAGTTGTAGAAACGTCAGGAAATTCCTTTCCCATAGGGGAACGCCTTTGGCGTAAATATTGTAAATAAATAAGTTGGTATGACAACTCATATGATTAAATGTGAGTGAATTAACAAAATATTATTTTGTATGTAAGTTGTTTAAACAATGCACGTAGGTGAGAGTCGAGACAATTCGGTGTAGGTAAGCTCACCATCATAGGGGTTAAATTTTATGCCCCTTAGGATGTTTTTGAACTATAAAAAATGTTAAATTATA
This sequence comes from Taxus wallichiana var. yunnanensis, assembly GCA_018340775.1. Lineage (NCBI taxonomy): Eukaryota > Viridiplantae > Streptophyta > Pinopsida > Cupressales > Taxaceae > Taxus > Taxus wallichiana. The sequence continues at coordinate 1,040,912,764 of CM031239.1, forward strand.
TTTTGGATTGTATTAGAAGATAGGTAAATATTTTATAACTTGTCGAGTTGACGGTCACATTCTTAAATCAATCGTTCTAAAAATTTTACATATAAATTATATGTATGTCTATAATTAGGGGTTAAATTTGACGGCCGTTTAGACATTTTTCATGATTTTAGCCATAAAATACTTGCAAACATTTGAAATAACCATCACATGCGACTTGCATATTTGAAATATGACCGTCATTTTTATATATATTTATATGTAAAATATATAAAAATAAGTAAATATATACTGAGAATAATCTGATTTATAGTTTGTTAATAGTATAAAAATAATATTATTTTACATTTTTGAAGGACAATATTTTAAAAAGACCGTCATCTAAATATTGTTTGAAAGGCATAGGTGGCCATCAAATTTAACCCCTATAATCCTAAGCCTAGACACAACCCAACAAACTTGGCAGTGGAAAATTGACAAATGGCAAGTTGGCTGCAACACACATAGGATCCTAGTCTCCTACATAGGCCGCTAGATATGTCTCTAGAAGGAAAACAAAGTAGAAATGATAGTTCTACAACAACCGTACCTGCAACATTCAATACTAAGTACAATTGACAAGTGGAAAGAAAATATAGTTTATAGATTCATAATATTTATGCTGTGGAATCAAAGATTTCAACATTCAATGCTCAACAACCCCAGACTCCAACAACGAATAAATCAAATTCAAATAAAATTGATCTGAATTAATGTAATATCTGTCATTGTAAACTGTCAAGAGTTGCATTTGCTTTTGGTATGGGAGTGAAATTTTGATTCAATGTCAGGGTCTGATACAAGAAGCTCGTGAAGCTGGATGAACAGAGATCAATTTCTTCCATTCCTTCAGTGGGTTCCTCCTTCAATTTGATTTTAGTCTTACATTTTTAACATACCCCAACTTCGTTATCAGATACCTCCTGAAATTTAAATTAAAGCAAACTTTTCTTTTCTTTTTTAAATTTCGTCTCAAATTTGAATGCAGTGTCTCGCTCAGACTCGACTAATTGAGAAGATGATCTTATTTTTCATTTTCTATCTGGGAGTCTCCATAGATCAGATGGTTATTTCTTCTTAGATTTTGAACTGCTGATTTCAAAAGGTACCACCATTACATAATGAGTTGAGAATCTTACAAAAAAATAGGGATTTTAATTTATATTTTTTGTACAAATGTTAATTTATGGAAGGTGTTTCTTTTGGAAGATCGCGTCTTCTTCTAAGTGTTTGCCTAGTTTCAAACATATATTTATCTATCTCAAGTCATAGCTTCTGTTGGCCATAGAGTTTTATTTGTAATTTTGCTGATGCATTCATTCAATTGGGAGATGTTTAAGTGACTTAAAAAATATATATCTTGTTTGTTTTATACTTCACATTTTTACAAGTTTTGCCTAGTTTTTAGATATAGTAACATTTACTAAAAATCGAATTGGGTGTCATTTTTATTATAATATTTTTATTGTTACATTGTTATATTATATAAAAATATATATTTTTGTATTTATATAAAAATTATAATAGTCAGAAATGAAAAAAAAAAATGTCACATGCAAGGTGACATTAATTAGAAACCTGTCACAATTTTTTTTGACTGGTAGAGGTGATCGCCAAATTTGGCCCCTCGAGAGATGTGCTATTCGAGAGATATTTGGAGAGTGAGAGAATCAAGGAGTTGTATGTGCTCATGGAATATTATTGACCATTTTAGTTTATTTGAATTCTAGTTTATTGTATTAAATGTGTAAAATCTGAGCCAAATATTATATTCGGTATCATAATAGCTTATCTTGTTTTATAATGGAAGATTAGAAATTTGAAAGGGCAGATCTAAATTTGTATGTTTCCCATTAGATTAGTTTATTCTCTATTATTAATTTTTTAGATTAGTTTAATTTGTATGTTTCCTAGGTTTATGGCTACATTTGACTCTCCTCCGTCAGAGCCAAACTAAAGTTTAGGAGCATCGTAGGCAATAATTGAAGTGGATGCCCTTCCTATAATTTTACTTAATAATTTTTTTCCATCAAATAAATAAATAAAAGTTATGTACATTATCTTATTTTAAATTTTTCATCGAATCATAATAAAATAACTAATTTGGATAAATTAGAATACAAAAGGAATACAAAGATTCTATAAAATTATCAAATAAAGACAAGTAATAATCCATAGATAGAGAGAATTAATCGTAGGAGGTGTAGAATGAAATAAATATAATATTTTATACAAGGGTTGTTACTCATCTTATTTACCATATTCAATAGGTGATAGGACTCCAAATTGAACAAAGCACCTTTGTTTACAAAGCAATAAAAATCGTATGTAGTTCCCATGATTTTTATGTGTATGTCTGAGTTTTATGTCACTTTATAATAATATCAATAAAAGGGTTAATTAATAATTGATTTCAGGTAAAATAAAATAAATCTTAAATTCTAATAAAAGGAAAAAAATAATGAAAATATTTAGATTTAAGTTCCCTTGAGTATTGGCGCCTTGGCGATTGCCTAGTGTTCCTAGGGCTTAATACCCCGTGTCCTTAGTTTTGGCATCAAATCTTTCTCATTGATAGGTGTTGCTTTCCAAATGGAGTAGTGGATGTTGAAAATGAAGGTTGTAGAGTTTCTTGTGCTTGTTGATTATGGTGAGAGGATGTTACTTGAAATGGTCGGAGGTTCAGGAGTCATGGTGAAGCTATTGAATGCCCTTGAAGATCATGATGTTACCATTATGGTTTATTATGCCTAATTGAGAAATGTTGAGCTTGTTTATGTTTGAAATGCTTATGCTGACCTATAAGGTTCCTTTATGTAATGTATATGAACATGTAGAGTGTATTTTCATGTTGTTTATGATCGACCTTGCATTGTCAACTAGTCTTTGCCAACCTAGAGGAGTTTGTGACAAGATTCATGTATATAGGGCAAGGTGTAAAGTTCATTTGAGCTAGTGGAGAACAGGGAGGTGTGAGTGAGCTAGAGGAATTGAAAGAATAGGCTAGAGGGCTTTAGAGTAGAGATGAAAAGAGGAAATTGGATTTCAGAAGAGAAAAGAAGTGGGATTTCAAGTTCATATGACCTAATCAACACACTATGGTGCATAATTGAGCGAAGGAGAGAGAATAGTTTGAAAGAGCTATGAGTGGAAGGAACTGAAAAAGTGATCAAAATCAGTTGGTTGAGCAACAAGGACATTAGGTGATATTCATATTCAGGTGGCTAAGTTGGTGTATTTTCATATTGGGGGTTTGTAACCTCATTGTAGAGTTGGTGCTCTACTAAATTAGGGGTTGGTGTTCCTTGTAGGGTTGGTGCCCTACTAAACTAGGGGTTAGTTCTCCTTGTGGGGTTGGTGCCTCACTAAAAATCTCTTATGATGTGTAATATTCATAGGAGTCCTTTGTGTTGAGTAATATATGCATATATTTAGTGGGTTTTCTTCCCCTTGAGGGATTCCCATTTAAATATGGTGTTCATGTGTTCTCTTTTATTTCATGCTTATGTAGATGTTTGATATGTTGCTTGATGGTTTGCTAAGATAGTTGATATTTCTAATATAATGAATAATGAATGTTAAATGGTTAAACGTAAGTGAAGTAACAATTTAAAAGGATTGATTCACCCCCCACTCATTGTGCTTCCAACAGACTCAACCTAGGGTTCAATTCAAATTCCTTAGCATTCCTTTCTCCTTCCAATCCTCCCCTGTCGAGGCTTGAACTTATGTAGTTCAACAGATTGAACATAAAATTTCTTATTGGATCACCAAACCACTTTCCTTAGTAGGAAAATTCTAAGTCTTCTCCAAGGTCTTGGTTTTCACCCATGTTTATTATTCTTCATGTTGCACGGTCCCCTCTAAAGCCAGTTACAACAAACTTGAAAAACTACTCAAATATTTTCTTTAGGCTAGCTTTGAAGGCTCTAAAGGATTCCACAAAGTGGCGTGCAGCATTAGTTGCAGACCTAAAGATGTTGGAGGTTTAGGCATATTTGATATTTGTATTCATGGTCATGCTTTTGGCATCAAATGGATTAACCAAATCTTAAACAACTGTAAAGCATGGAAAAACCTTCTTAGACACTGCATTCTCCAAGGGCTTCTTCTTGGAAGGAAATATTGGACAGGGATGGATTTTCAATCCCTGTTACTCATTATTGTTTCATTCAAAATTGGAGGCACATTTGTGGCCAAAAGAATTTGGCATGCTTGGGAACTTCTTTAACCCCATATCATTTTGGTGGGAAATGTCTTTTGGAATGGTTTTTCTATTAATTCTCATTCCGTATGGTGGTCCCTCTAATTTAATTCTATGGTGCTTCTTTTGTGCTTACTCCTGGAATAAAAGGTTTGATACTCTTTAATAAAGAAATTTTCCATCTCACTAATTTTATTTCTTGGCAAACCAGAGTTGGTTGTAATTGGAAGATCTCAAACAAAAAATTCTAGCTTTTGAATGATGATGCCCATTCCATCTCCACTATGATTTTGTCTGTTCTTAATGAACATATTAACAAAATTGGGGTTTCACCTCCAATATTTTTGTGGTGGGACTAGAATTGACTTGTTACAACTTGTTTCGCTAAAATTCTAGTATAAACCTTAGATTGGCTATCACCTTTTGGTGGAAAATACCATCCCAAGTAATACTCTCAATTGTCTATAGAATCTCATCTCCTCCCCTCATGTTTGGTCGAGGAGATTTGAGAAAGTTTTGTAAATTTTGACAAAGCCCAAGAAATATCATTTTTCTCGGTGTATTTTCTATCAAGGCCTTCCTATTGGTGATAGACTTAAGTAATTGGGAGTTACCAACCCGTTGTGCCATTTTGCCATCAAATAGACTCCATAAAACATCTTTTATGGTTTTTCTTCAATGTACAATTTGTGAGGCATTGGATTCACTCCCTATTTTTTCCTTTTCTTGTGGAACCTCTTACCTAGAAAATGATCCTCCTTAGGGAATCAATATGTTTACCGATAAAATACAACTAGATGTGGCAATTATTTAGAGTAGATATCATAATTGGAAAGGGTGAAATTATGCAATTTTCAAATAAATTCAAATGGATAGAAGCTTCTCTGTTTCTAATTAGGTTGTTGTGATTTCAATTATGTTTTGCAGATTCATGTCCAGGAGGAAAAATCCATTTGGAAGTGGAGCATCTCCAAAACCTCATTGATTAGTGAGGCAATGCTCCTTGTACTATTAGTTAGGAATTGACAAATCATGTGTGCCCTCACTCCCCCATGGGGACATGGTCATGCTCGACCCCATTACCACTCTCGTAACAGATGCAAGAGCCCCGGCCTTCATGCTCATTGGGCCGAGGTTGATGGAGAAGTCATGCTCCTCTTGGTTATACTCCTCATGATCGAATGCCTCGTGGACATGATGGTGGAACACCCTAGGCAAAAGTGGTGGTGTAGCCGATTTGTGGGGGACAAGGCTTTGATAAATTCCCCTTCCTTGCTCTAGATATTTCTCCACAACATGAGGACAACAAAAAGAACATGAGGGTTGGTTCGAGTCTTGTATGTGGAACCACAAGGTGGTTCTAGTTGGGAATCAAGCTTGAAATCCCACCTCTACCTTCGCCTTCACCTCCATCTACTATTGTATTCATGTTTATTGCTTAATGCTTTCCTCACTTCTACTCTACAACATTTTTGGTTGATAAGCCATTAGTCCTTTTTCCGTGCATGTGATCTAACACATATGCGATCATATGAACTTGGTTTTGGGGTGTGCTACCAAACCACTCACTTTTTGTATGATTAACTATATGCATTATTTTTTTATAATAATATGAAATGAATTTCCATTCATATATATATATATATATATATTTCTTAAATGTAAAAAAATTGTAAATGCAATTTTTTTGAAGTCTAAAATTACACACAAATACAATAATTAATACTATGTAAGAATATTGAAATTTTGGAAAATGTTTAAAGACGCCGAAGTAAAAGATAAAGATATTTAGCACAATAGTTCATTAATATTTTTAAACATAAAATGTACAAGGTTATAATGGGTAGAAAGCATGCCGTGAAAAACATGGCAAATATAATAAACGTGGTGCATATCCATATAGCTAACAAGGGCTGCCTTGCGGTAATAATACCATCGTTTATGCAGTTTGTGAAGGCATTTTTTTAATTTTTTTGTGATTTTTATTTTCATTGGAAAACCACAACTGAAATTATGCTTTTCTGATTGTATTGAAGTCCAGAGGTGATGTTTATTTTTCCGTGATACAATGTTCCTGCTTACTCAAGAAACAAAACAAGGGACTTAACTTTAGAGGAAACACATGAGTATATAAAATCTCAAGCCAAATTCATTTTGTTAATAAAAATAATGCAAGGTATAAGGAATCTGCAAGTAATCATCATGTGAAAGGTGTTTAGACTTTCCACAAATGATTCTCCCACTACTAAAAGTTGTGTTTTTCAAGTCAGCAGCTTGACATGGGGAAAAATAGATGATGACAAACGAGCCTCTTGTTGCTTGCATAAGAGAAATATAAGAAATTGAATAATCCCGCATAACTTGGACAAGAAAAGAATTGAATGCGTAAAAGAAAGCCACCACATGATCACGATTTACGATTTGATCATAATGTACATCATCCTCATAAAATAGTTCAAGCACATGAAAAATAAATGTCATACAAAGTAATGAAGAATAAATAACTTTGAAGGAAATATATTACGTCATAGTTTTGAAACATATATTTCTGAAAACAATACTCCAAATTTAGCCTTTACACAAAGCACATGCCACCGAAAGCCAATTTTTCAAAATTAATAACAATCATGTCGATAACAAATGTTGGGCCTAGGACATCTCTCTACCTGTTATTTTAGCATCATTGAATTGGTAATGTGGCTTTCATTATTGAGACTAATTTTCACAGGTTAAAGTTGTAACGCGGGGGAAAAGAATGACGCCACGCTCACGACAGGACAACGACGACGCCGCGCCACAACCCAAGAACCCGAAAATGCGACAGATTTTTTTTTTTTTTTAAAAGTATTTGTACCTGCCCTTGACGGACATCAAAGGTTTTATACTTTACATTTGAGGTATTATCATTGTAACCCAAAAGGCATTTTATTAACTTAATCATAATTCATTTTGCAATTTAAACGAAACCATGTTTCGAGTTGTTTTCACACGGCTCGAGGAGTTTAGTTTATATGTGTACCGCCAATCAAAATTATATAAAGGTCAAACCACACCTAGCGAGCTGTTCAAATAAACTCGGTGAGCTTTATTGGAGACCAAGCTACTCCACACCACTCGGCGAGTTATTATTTGCATAGGGCGAGTTTGCATTATGTGGACGAGCTAATTATTTCCTCACGAGCTCATTAGCATTGACGGGTTCAAAAATGGAGGAATGAGCTGCTTTTGGGCTATAATATTCCACGCCAACTTGGTTTCATAATGGTCTAATTTGGCAATTCCATATTTTTATGACAGAGCGAAAAAGATTCTACATTGGGCCATCTCGGCTAGCTCTTCACATAGCTTCGCGACCTATGTTCTATATTGGTTAGCCGAGCCACATACCAATTTATTCTATTCGTTCAATTGCATATGGCAATGATTCGTGGCTGACCAACGTTATATTTGTCTTGGCCAAAAGAATTTTTTCGTCCAATGACCCCAAGGAGAAGTACTTAATTTTTTTTAAATCATCCCTAAGGCTATGATGATTATGTTGATTTCCAAACACAATATATGATCTGACCACCGTATATATTATTATTATTATTATTTTTTTTTTGGCGATCTGACCACCAAATCTGTAGACTACAATTATTTTTAATGGCTTCAATGTTTGCGTATGGCAGAGAACTCCCCTTAATACATAAAATATTTGTGCACGGGTAAACGAGGATCTGCGAGAAAGAGAATGTGTGTGGGGACACATTAGGGATACGAATACTTACTTACAAAGTGGTCTTTATCGGTTATGGGTGCAACATGCATGACACGACATTTGACTAGAAGCTCGGTGTAGGCTATCGTACTTGAAAGGGCAGTTCGATTTGAAATATTTTGATAAATGGGGGTGGGTGGCTCCAGCCACACCGCCGCAATGAAATAACTCTCCTTTTTGACTTATTTGCAAGCCACTCCAAACCTGGCCGCATCTTTTCGTTGAATCCTCTTTAATTTGGAAACCAAATATATTACCAGTCGGTCTGCTTTATTTCTATACTGATCCCTGGCCGCGTGCAATCAACATAAGGGAGGTGTAGAAGGCGCCACAAGCGAGGGGACAGCTGTCGCGGCCCGGCGGGACAAGCCCCATTCTCTCTTTTCAACGCGGCGAAGACAAGCAGTTGTCCAACTATGGTGTTAAGCAGTGCATGTATTGTATGCACCTCAAAAGGAAACGAGATTCAACTCGTTATGTTATTATTTTTTTAAAAGAGAAATCGATTAAGGGCGAGAGAAGGCGAGAGGAAAGGAATTCTCATAGTGGTAAATCTGTTTCATAACAAAATCTTCATGGGACGCAGTTGCAATAATTTCTTGAAATGCCATCTGTCAACTATGGACCTCCTTATACCAACAACTATTGCTTGTCCATTGCAACACTCCTAAATAGGTGACCACGAAACTAGCTTTTGCAAGCACTTTGTAACAATCTAAATATTCTTTGTGATGATACGGTGCTTTGTGTGTCAAGTTGTCTATCAGGCATATCTACTAAAACATATCATCATTTCTTTTTATATTAGCAGTTATTCTCTTAGACACGATTTATGGGTGATTGACTAGTCTTGATTTTGAGACTAACTTCACATTTGTTTGGGCGATTGCGAGACTGCCATGTAGCTTGATATTCGTGTGAAGCTAAGACCACTGCGAGGATCCTAATGCATAAAAAAAAAACGTCCAAAATCTTTGCTAGCATTGCAACAATTTAAGGGTTCGCTTTGACAGTCAGCGCTTTGTGTATCTAGTTGTTTGTCAAGCATATCTACTGAAGTGTATCATCATTTTCTTTTTCTTTTTTTTTTTTTTTTTTTTTATATTAGACATGGATAATCTTTAAAATATTAGATTCCATATTAATGAAATGAAGTAATGTATTTACTAAACATAGACTTTGCATTAGAATTTTCCTTCTACTCACTTTAATAAACAATAACATGGGTATTTTAGTAAGCTGATTTCATTTCCTTCTATACATGCCAATAATTTTACAATGGATCCATAAATAAAGAAAGACATAAGGGAGTTAGAGCTTAGAATGTTTCATTGTCTTACTAAACACCATTTGAAAATTTAAGCCTTTCCATCAAGTATAAAGGAAGGGATAATGTACTATATATATGTATTCTTTTAATCTTTCTAACTCATCACTTTCAAACATCCAAACAAGATTTTAATATATTTTCTTTTGTAATTTCCTTTCAATATTTCACCAAAGAATTCAACAACTTTTCAATAAATTTTAAAGTAAGAAATACTATCATCTCAATGCAACTTTTCCTTCAATTTCTTTTACAACACATCCTACTTCATGTGAAACAATTTGCATTAATGGAAGCTAAAGAAAGCAAAGCAATATTACATTCTTCCTCCACTCAAGGTGGGTAAATACATGATGTTTTTACATTGTCAACAACAAGGTTCTTATGTCCCAAGATGTTCTTCATCCATGCTCCAAGTTCCAAGTAGCTCAAAGCACAACCAAAATAGGGGGAGAGGCAACACTCTCCTCCCAACCAAATCTCAATGGAGAAGAGAAGCAATCTCCTCCATTGACCCCGAGCCCCAAACACAACACAATGAAGGGTGGCCTCAACTCAAGGCAACAATACTTGCTTCCACAATACAATTTCTTCACAATCATTCAAAGCTAAAATAGAAGAAACAAAGAGACACACAAATAACACCAAACATTTCACAACAAGGCTTGCATCCAAGCCAACAAGAGAAGGAACTATGGGAATGTTTTCCTTATGCCTCCCAATTGAGATGAGATTCCCATCCAAAACCCTCCACAATAAAACACAAACCCCTATGACTCTTATGCCTCCCTCAAGTACCCTTTTTCCTCCCATACTATTATGTCTCCCTCCTCTTATGGCTCCCTCAAAGACAAGGTAGAATTTAAACATTCTTACCCAAGATGGGCATCCCTCTCAAACTCCCTCCACAATAGCCTAATCTACTCTTTTTCCTCCCTCATGAGTATTCCCATAGACCTCTCCTATACTACACAATAAGCATTCTATCCATTTTTCACAATACACCAAAGTAAACATGCATTTTTCACAATTTTAGCATAGAAGCAACAATAATATGAAAGCAAAACAGAGGAGAGGGTTTCCTACCTCTCCATTGGAGAAGCCTAAACCAAGAAACTTGTCCAAGCTCTCTCCCAAAACAATCCAAGCATGCAAGTCCAAGCACTCCTCTTTTTCTCTTTTTTCCCAAAATAACAAAAGAGAACTCTTCAACAAAACAAAAACAAAACTCCAACCCCTCAACAAGAGAGGAAATTTTCCATAAATAGACAAGAGGAAGAGTGAGGGTGATGTGGCTCCTTGTAGGATGCCACATCACACATCCTCAAGACCACCTCCCTTTAGTCAACTCAAATCCCAAAACACCATAAATGGGTGGTTGGGTTGAATGACATCTCCAATCCACATCCATCCCTTCCCATGTGCCTTAAGGCACAATTAATGCAAAAAGAAGACAAGTGCACTCCAAAGTCACATTTCCCTTCCCAAAACAATAAATAATCCCCTTTTTGGATTCCCAACCCATAGATATGGTTGGTAAGGGGTTTTGGGAAGTGTGGGACAAGTTCAACTTGTCCCACAAGTCCCCTAAAATTGCCCTCAATCTCAAATTCGAGATTCAAAGAGTTTGGAGTGGTCAACACTCAAAACCAAGCATTCAATACATGAGGAAACACAAGGCTCAAGGAGCCAACCATCAAAATTAATTACACCCACTTGACTTCCCTCCAAAACTTAAAATTTAAAGCAAGATGTTAAATTAATCTAAACATACTTAACAAAAGTAATTTAACAAAAAGACATCACAAAAGAAATCACCTACTAAAGCAAGTTAAAACAAACAATAAAAATTCTTACCCCCTTGGTCACATTAGAAAATTTCCCCCTCATGGAAATTTTCTTAACACATAAAAGAATAAAGGTAACACAACACAATTCACTAGTTGCCTTGACGACCAAATGTTGTAACCACCCGACATCCTGTTGTGTTTGGTTCCCAATCCCCCTCATGGTTGTGATCAATTTCCTGCAAAATCTAACAATACCTTCTAGCCTCGTGACCATATTAGTGATGTCGAAATAATAAAACACATGCACGTATACATAACAGTTTACACCATTGAACAACCTAATTAAACCAATGCTAGAATCAATTAATTCACCAATTGTTTAATTTTCTAACATTTCGATTATAACAATCCATCACTTTGCACTAAGATCACAACATCAAAAATCATCTAGAAATACCCATAATTTATGTCTAATACATCCGTACAGTAGTAACAGTTAGAACATCGAATACTGATTTAGGAATCAAGCATATAAATTTATTGCAATAGTCACAACGTGTCGCAAGTATAACATGTATGTACTGTCTATCCAATAAGTAAAATGAGTGTATCAATTTCCATCTAGAAATGTTTAATTTTTTTATTACGATATCAAGGTCTAGGGATCCAATAAAGAGTGACCAGAACCTAAACAATACAACAATAGTAATGACATAACAATAAGTCTTTAACAAGGTAACTATTCTAGATCATCATCATCATATCCTTAAATTAATATCAAGGTCCACAATATGACATAGAGTCAAGGTAATAATAATAATCAAAACACACTATAAATCTTGGTGTCCACACCTTTTAATTTTCATGCTAACTAGAACACCGCAGTCATGTTTACGATTGTAAACAATTTAGAAAAGATGCTCATGGTTCATTTAGTATCGAAGGGAAGTGGGCATTACATCCCCCTCCCCTTGGATTTGACTTCCTCCTGGAAGTCAAGGAGAAAGAGGTAGGGAAAAAAATGCAAAAGAAAATAGGATCACACCCTTTGTGGAATTCATTTGCTTCAAACAAGTGTGGATCTACAGAACTCGAGTTTGGTCCAATGTAATTTAACAAGAAGAAGTAAGATTGTAAGGAATGAGTTCTAAATTTTCTTCAAGTAAGGTTACAAACATGAAATTCTATAGAGTAACTCTACGTGCTCAACCAAGCTACAAAACATAGCATCAAAACATGAAAAGGTCAGAGGAGCCTCAAGAATAACCACCAAGTACAATAATAACAAGGAGAATTCCATGAACTTGAGATGACCACATAGTTTCCCATGGATACAACATACTACAATTACAAAAATTAAGGTTTCCACTAAAGTCGCGTTATGCTTCAAAGTTCGTTATTTAGACAAGGCTCCAAAAAAAATAAAAATAAAAAAATAAGAAAATAAAAAAAAATCAACCATGACCATCAATTTATATGAGGAAGCATTTGTACTCAAAGGTATCATAATTTGGAGATCACACGTGGTGAGGTTTAACAACAAGGAAGACACCAGAATTAGCAAAAACATTTACAATCAAGAAAACTATTCATGGGAAGCACTTATATAAATCAAGAGGGCACAATCAAATTTTCATGGTAATACTAAGGAAAAACGTGACCATAAGGTTTCTATAACTTTATTTTACATTCAAGATCGAACACAAAACACTAACCTGATTTAGAAATGTCAAACATTTGGATAATATTTCTACTAGAAACTAACATACCAATAAAAGAGGCACCACTCACTCTACATAACACAATGGGATTTATTTATCTCAAATCCTTCTCAAGCTCAAATTAATCATGAGGAGAAACACATGCATAAGTCGTAACACCAAAGAGCACTCAGGTGAGCTAGAATAGAAGGATAGGCAACAAGAGGGGGGTCCAACTACAATCCAAAGTGCATCGTACCAAAAGCGAGCAACATCAACAAGGTGTCACAAGAAAATAAGAAGAAAAGATGACTTCCCAAAGTTATGTCATATCCTTAACATATGTTGCCTTAAAATTACAATAACCTAGGTCACTAAGGATTAAATAAACACACAAGGAGGTTGCTTTTCTTAAAAAAAAAATATAAAAAATATAAGATCCAATCCTAGAAGGCCGCAACTCACATTCGTCGAGCTACGAGGCAACAAGGGTACGACGACCCAAACTCCTACAAGGGAAAATTACATATGTCTACGATCAAGGGAGTAGTACTACACAACTAGAACACATAACCATCAACAAGATGTTTCACAAATCTAGGTAGGAGACAAAACTAAAGGTTCAAATATACATTGCACTCAATACATAAATCTTACTGGTTTTATAAATTAACTTAATAAGTTCAAAGTTATAGTTTTGCTTGTTAAACACAATCCTTACAAGTTTTCTTAATTAAGACTTCCTTTTATTATGATATCACAAGTTGTGTTATAAGGAGCGCCACTAAGGTGGCATGATATCTTGCCATTCCGAATAGGTGGAAACAACATTTATTTTTACTCCTAGGGAAGGTAGATGGATAAAGTTCCTTTCTATTCTTCTACCTAGCTTATATTTCTTCTATAAATCTACTGAGGCTAATTCAAGGACCATTTTCCTTTTTCTATGTCCCAACTTATTTTTCAAGTTTCAAGGTCAAATCTTCTCAATTATAATTCTATAGTAATTGGGTGAGTCATCTTAACAATTAAAGTTTTAATGGAAAGCAAGAGTCGAACATATCACATTATTATTTTTATGGGAGAGAGATATGAATCAACACATCACATTATTAATTCTATAGGAACAAGAGACAATCAACATAGCAAACACATTTTTAATTTCCTAAGAACTAGGAATCCATAATTCAATATGTACCACGCCAATATTTCAAGGGTTTTTCAAAGGATTACAAGCATCATTAAACATTTCTAGTGGGTCTCTACCAATTTCAAATGAACTTACAAGGAAGACTCATTAAAGAGGCATATTTACTTTTACGAATTTATGAGGTTTAACAATGTTTGTTGTTTAGGCTCAAACATTTTACTTGCATAATAAGACAAGGAAAGTTTTCAAATCAACACCTATATTTCCACAAGATACCACCAACCAAGAAACAAGATGACAATGCAAATCTTACTCCAAGGACTCCACATTCCCACTAGAGATCATCAATGTAAGAGGACAATCGACTAATCTATCCAACCACGGATTCTATGACCAAGAGTTATAGTTTTAAAAGAAGAAACACAATATAAACACCACCGAGATTAAAATATTAAGATCCACCAAACTAACATCTCTTAGAGCAAGGAAAAAAGACCCAACAACATCCATAAGTGTCTCCACGTAATCCAAAGACTAATAGGTCATATAGTTTTATTCATAACAATATACAAATTTAAGGCAAGGGTAGACTTATTTATAGGTCAATGAGAGGAAAAACAAGCACACTTAATTAATCACATTTCCCGGATGGGCTTACGTCTAATCATAATTACCAAGATACATACAATCCATCAGTCAATACCTTCTATAAAGAAATAAGGAAACCATGATCCAAATTAGCATGCCATCGATGGAATGTCACTACCAACCAAACATTTATCCACTTAAAATATACAGTCAACCAAGAGTCAATCCGATCCTAACACAATCCATAAGCCCATAACTAAACACATCTACTCTGACGAGGATAAAATCTCTTACTAGGTTGTAAGAGGGTCACTATCACCGCTATCAAGCTACCAACTAGAATGCACTACACAACGAACTCTCCAGGATCCTAGACACACTCAAGGTTTCGTCTTTCTAAAACTGAGGCATAACTTAAAGCACCTAAGAAGACATTCAAGGCACCTATGGTGTACCCCCATACGACAAAATGTCACAATACAACCAGTGTAGAACCAGCTCAACAACATGCAGGAAGGAATCACGTAACGTTTAGCTAAGTAGCCAACAGATAAACGAGCTCTGAGTCACCAGTCAAATTAAAATCCAAGAAATATTGGCAATCAAGGAAAGTGGATAAGCATCCGCATTGCAATGTCTGAAATCTCGCAAAAATATAATTACTAAAAGAGCCTCAGAGCTTCTCAATCAAATCATAAAATAAAACGCTGGTCCTTGATAAAATAAAACCAGTTTACAAATATATAAAATACAGAAAGTCAACATCACAATCACTTTGCAGCCCTTTATGGCTGCTAATAGGGGTACTATGCCTCGAGCTCCGTTTTAATAATGCATACGCTAAGCTGGATCAAAAACGACACCAAGGCCTAATATCCACTTACTCATACGGGGATTAAGTTTTCCATAGTGGCGACCAAAACTAACTCATCTAACAACTAAGAGAAAAAGGAAGCTTTGGGTGACTAAACAACTTCTAATTTACTATGTCTGACCCCAGAACACAACCACTAATGTTAAACCACAAGAATCGCAGCATATAATTTATCATTCCAACAAAGAAGAATCTTACGGGGTTTATCACGTCATACAACTAAAGAAAAAGTTAGTATGCATCAACAACATATTTTTAAATGCAAAACAAGTTCTTGTTACATCAGAATTTCATAAGAGTATCCATTTAATTTTAACATTTTTAGTTATCTAGGTTCGACAAAACGCCACTAGGCGAGTTCAGCAATTTGAAGAATTTTATTACTTTATTTTTATTTTAAATCACGGAGATTAAATTTTACTAACTGGTTTTCGGGTTTTGAAGTTGGCCCAGGGTCCAAGTGTTGAACCCACGGCTCTGATACCAAAATGTAACGCCGGAAAAGAACGACGCCACGCTCACAACAAAGGACAACGATGACGCCGCGCCACAAAAAGAACGTCCGAAAATGCGACATATTTATTTATTTTTAAAGTATTTGTACCTGCCCTTGACAGACATCAAAGGTTTTATACTTTACATTTGAGGTATTATCATTGTAACCCAAAATGCATTTTATTAACTTAATCATAATTCATTTTGCAATTTAAACGAAACCGTGTTTGAGTTGTTTTCACACGGATCGAGGAGTTTAGTTTATATGTGTACCGCCAATCAAAATTATATAAAGGTCAAACCACACCTAGCGGAGTTGTTCGAATAAACTCGGTGAGCTTTATTGGAGACCAAGCTACTCCACACCACCACTCGCGAGTTATCATTTGCATAGGGTGAGTTTGCATTATGTGGACAAGCTAATTATTTCCTTGTAGCTCATTAGATTATTGGGTTCAAAAAAAAATGGAGGAATGAGCTGCTTTTGGGCTATAATATTCCACGCCAACTTGGTTTCATAATGGTCTAATTTGGCAATTCCATATTTTTATGACAGAGCGAAAAGATTCTACATTGGGCCATCTCGGCTAGCTCTTCACATAGCTTTGCGACCTATGTTCTATATTGGTTATATGAGCCACATACCAATTTATTCTATTCGATTCAATTACATATGGTAATGATTCGTGGCTGACCAACATTATATTTGTCTCGGCAAAAATAATTTTCGTCCAATGACCCCAAGGATAAGTACTTAATTTTTTTAAATCATCCCTAAGGCTATGATGATTATGTTGATTTCCAAACACAATATACGATATGACCCATACCGTATATATTATTATTATTATTATTATTATTATTATTTTGGCAATCGACCACCAAATGAGACTACAATTATTTTTAATGGCTTCAATGTTTGCGTATGGCAGAGAACTCCCCCTTAATACATAAAATATTTGTACACGGGTAGAGGAGGATCTACAGAAAAGAGAATGTGTGTGGGGACGCATTAGGGATACGAATACTTACTTACAGTGGTCTTTATCGGTTATGGGTGCAACATGCATGGAACGACATTTGACTAGAACTGGTGTAGGCTACTGTACTTGAAAGGGGACAGTTCGATTTGAAATATTTTGATAAATGGGGGTGGGTGGCTCCAGCCACCTGCCGCAATGAAATAACTCTCCTTTTTGACTTGCAAGCCACTCCAAACCTGGCCGCATCTTTTCATTGAATCCTCTTTAATTTGGAAACCAAATATCTTTCCAGGTCGATCTGCTATTTCTATACAGACTTGGCCACGTGCAATCAACATAAGGGAGGTGTAGAAGGTGCTACAGGCGAGGGGACAGCCTGGTCGCAGCCGGCAGGACAAGTCCCATTCTCTCTTTTGAACGCTGAAGACAAGCAAAGTTGTCCAACTATGGTGTTAATCAGTATAGTATTGTATGCACCTCAAAAGGAAACGAGATTCAACTTGTTATATTATTATTTTTTTTTAAAAGAGAAATCGATTGAGGCGAGAAGGCGAGAGGAAAGGAATTCTCATAGTGGTAAATCTGTTTCATAACAAAATCTTCATGGGGCTTGTGCAATAATTTCTCGAAATGCCATCCACAACTATGGACCTCCTTACACCAACAACTATTGCTTGTCCATTGCAACACTCCTAAATAGGTGACCACGAAACTCGATTTTGCAAGCACCGTAACAATATAAATATTCACCGTGATGCTATAGCCAGGTTCTTTGTGTGTCAAGTTGTCTATCAGGCATATCTACTGAAACGTATCATCATTTCTTTTTATATTAGCAGTTATTCTCTTAGACACGATTTATGGGTGATTGACTGGTCTTGATTTTGAGACTAACTTCACATTTGTTTGGGCAGTTGCGAGACCTGCCATGTAGCTTGATATTTGTGAAGCTAAGACCACTCGCAGGATCCTAATCTATAAAAAAAAACGTCCAAAATCTTTGCTAGCATTGCAACAATTTAAGGGTTCGCTGTGACAGTCAGCGCTTTGTGTATCTAGTTGTCCATCAAGCATATCTACTGAAGCGTATCATCATTTTTTTTTTTTCTTTTTTATATTACCTTCAACATGGATAATCTTTAAAATATTAGATTCCATATTAATGAAATGAAGTAATGTACTTACTAAACATAGACTTTGCATTAGAATTTTCCTTCTACTCACTTCAATAAACAATAACATGGGTATTTTAGTAAGCTGATTTCATTTCCTTCTATTCATGCCAATAATTTTACAATGGATCCATAAATAAGAAAGACATAAGGGAGTTAGAGCTTAGAATGTTCCGTTGTCTTACTAAACACCATTTGAAAATTTAAGCCTTTCCATCAAGTATAAAGGAAGGCATAATGCACTATATATATGTATTCTTTTAATCTTTCCAACTCATCACTTTCAAACATCCAAACAAGATTTTAATATATTTTCTTTTGTAATTTCCTTTCAATATTTCACCAAAGAATTCAACAACTTTTCAATAAATTTTAAAGTAAGAAATACTAACATCTCAATGCAACTTTTCCTTCAATTTCTTTTACAACACATCCTACTTCATGTGAAACAATTTGCATTAATGGAAGCTAAAGAAAGCAAAGCAATATTACATTCTTCCTCCACTCAAGGTGGGTAAATACATGATGTTTTTACATTGTCAACAATAAGGTTCTTGTGTCCCAAGATGTTCTTCATCCATGCTCCAAGTTCCAAGTAGCTCAAAGCACAACCAAAATAGGGGGAGAGGCAACACTCTCCTCCCAACCAAATCTCAATGGAGAAGAGAAGCAATCTCCTCCATTGACCCCCGAGCCCCAAACACAACACAATGAAGGGTGGTCTCCAACTCAAGGCAACAATACTTGCTTCCACAATACAATTTCTTCACAATCATTCAAAGCTAAAATAGAAGAAACAAAGAGACACACAAATAACACCAAACATTTCACAACAAGGCTTGCATCCAAGCCAACAAGAGAAGGAACTATGGGAATGTTTTCCTTATGCCTCCCAATTGAGATGAGATGCCCATCCAAAACCCTCCACAATAAAACACAAACCCCTATGACTCTTATGCCTCCCTCAAGTACCCCTTTTTCCTCCCATACTCTTATGCCTCCCTCCTCTTATGGCTCCCTCAAAGACAAGGTAGAATGTAAACATTCTTACCCAAGATGGGCATCCCTCTCAAACTCCCTCCACAATATCCTAATCTACTCTTTTGCCTCCCTCATGAGTATTCCCATAGACCTCTCCTATACTACACAATAAGCATTCTATCCATTTTTCACAATACACCAAAGTAAACATGCATTTTTCACAATTTTAGCATAGAAGCAACAATAATATGAAAGCAAAACAAAGGAGAGGGTTTCCTACCTCTCCATTGGAGAAGCCTAAACCAAGAAACTTGTCCAAGCTCCCTCCCAAAACAATCCAAGCATGCAAGTCCAAGCACTTCTCTTTTTCTCTTTCTCCCAAAATAACAAAAGAGAACTCTTCAACAAAACAAAAACAAACTCCAACCCCCTCAACAAGAGAGGAAATTTTCCATAAATAGACAAGAGGAAGAGTGAGGGTGATGTGGCTCCTTGTAGGATGCCACATCACACATCCTCAAGACCACCTCCCTTTAGTCAACTCAAATCCCAAAACACCATAAATGGGTTGGGTTGAATGACATCTCCAATCCACATCCATCCTTCCCATGTGCCTTAAGGCACAATTAATGCAAAAGAAGACAAGTGCACTCCAAAGTCACATTTCCCTTCCCAAAACAATAAATAATCCCCTTTTTGGATTCCCAACCCATAGATATGGTTGGTAAGGGGTTTTGGGAAGTGTGGGACAAGTTCAACTTGTCCCACAAGTCCCCTAAAATTGCCCTCAATCTCAAATTCGAGATTCAAAGAGTTTGGAGTGGTCAACACTCAAAACCAAGCATTCAATACATGAGGAAACACAAGGCTCAAGGAGCCAACCATCAAAATTAATTACACCCACTTGACTTCCCTCCAAAACTTAAAATTTAAAGCAAGATGTTAATTTAATCCTAAACATACTTAACAAAAGTAATTTAACAAAAAGACATCACAAAAGAAATCACCTACTAAAGCAAGTTAAAACAAACAATTAAAATTCTTACCCCCTTGGTCACATTAGAAAATTTCCCCCTCATGGAAATTTTCTTAACACATAAAAGAATAAAGGTAACACAACACAATTCACTAGTTGCCTTGACGACCAAATGTTGTAACCACCCGACATCCTGTTGTGTTTGGTTCCCAATCCCCCTCATGGTTGTGATCAATTTCCTGCAAAATCTAACAATACCTTCTGGCCTCGTGACCATATTAGTGACGTCGAAATAATAAAACACATGCACGTATACATAACAATTTACACCATTGAACAACCTAATTAAACCAATGCTAGAATCAATTAATTCACCAATTGTTTAATTTTCTAACATTTTGATTATAACAATCCATCACTTTGCACTAAGATCACAACATCAAAAATCATCTAGAAATACCCATAATTTATGTCTAATACATCCGTACAGTAGTAACAGTTAGAACATCGAATACTGATTTAGGAATCAAGCATATAAATTTACTGCAATAGTCACAACGTGTCGCAAGTATAACATGTATGTACTGTCTATCCAATAAGTAAAATGAGTGTATCAATTTCCATCTAGAAATGTTTAATCTTTTTATTACGATATCAAGGTCTAGGGATCCAATAAAGAGTGACCAGAGCCTAAACAATACAACAATAGTAATGACATAACAATAAGTCTTTAACAAGGTAACTATTCTAGATCATCATCATCATATCCTTAAATTAACATCAAGGTCCACGATATGACATAGAGTCAAGGTAATAATAATAATCAAAACACCATATAAATCTTGGTGTCCACACCTTTTAATTTTCATGCTAACTAGAACACAGCAGTCATGTTTACGATTGTAAACAATTTAGAAAAGATGCTCATGGTTCATTTAGTATCGAAGGGAAGTGGGCATTACAAAAGTTACCCTACAGCTACTAGCTTAAAAAGGCCTCCAAGTAAAACAAGAAAGATAATGCTTCCTTCATTATTGAATTACACAGTTTAATTGCCAAAACTCGCCAGTTTTCATACAAATATGAATCGATAGTGGTGTGAATATGTAGTGCCCACTTCGCTTTGACACCTTTTTGATATCGATCTTAATAGTACTGATTATATTATGGACATTATTATGGTTTTGATTTAGAATGATGTGAGATGTTAGACCATGGATTACTGTCAAGCTTGATTTAGTTATGATGCATGATGATTATTAGAGACATTTCATATGTGGATGATGATATACTATTTGATATGGATATACTATGGATGTTGTTCGGACATGTGATATCTGGATATTGTGAGTAGATCTAGAAAATGGACATTATTTGATGATGATATAGCTGTCGATGTAAATTGTATATTATATTGTTGGATTTCCTTGATGTTTTTTTGATTCATATGTATAGATGATTTTGAGATTATATTTATATCATGTTGGATGTTCTGATATGGCCACGAGGCCGAAAGAGGTATTTGTGTTTTGCAGGTTAAAATATCACAACAAACATCGGGGATTGGAGACTAACCACATTGGAATTCTAGATGAATTCAACAAGGTCACCATGGCAACTAGTATTTGTTTGTGCGTGTTTGTGTGTGTTAGGGATTCCCATTGGGGGGATCACCTTTAAAATGTGACCAAGGGGTTATGTGTATTTATTTATTGGTTCCTTTGTTTATGTTTGCATGTGTTTATTTTGTGGTGCATTGACCCTTTCATTATTCATTAAATGGTGTGTAATATTGTGAGTAATCATGTTGTTAAGTTAATTAATTAAAATATGTCATAAGAAAGTAATTAATAGATTTGTTGGCCTTGAATTAAAGTGTTGTAAGAGATGTGTGAGTGATGTGTAAGTTAGCTTTTGAGTGTGAAACAATCCAACTTCTTAGAAATTCAAAATTTTCCTTGGAGGATAATTTTGGAGGCTTCTCGAACAAGTTAAACTTGTCCCATACCTCTTAAAATTGATTACCAACCATACCTATGGTTGGAGAGTTAAGATTAGAGTTTTATAATGCTTTTTGAGAAGGCAAATTATAGGTTTTAATTGCATTTTTCTTACATGATTTAATTTCAGTCCTTTAGGGTGTGGGTTGGATTTGAGTATGTAAGTAAATTGTCATATTATTCACCCACCTATTTATTATGCATTGGAGAATGAAGTTGATTTTTTGGGGTTGGGGTTGAGGATGTGTGATGTGGCATCCTACATGGATCCACCTCATCCTCTTCTGCTCCTCTTCTATAAAATTCAAATTCCTTGCCTTGTTTTGGGTTTCTCAGCTTTGGAGACTTCATTCTTGGGTGAATTCCCAGCTATTTTGGGAGCTCTTGCTTTTGGAGAGGTTGGAAGATTGTTGCATGATTTTTGGTTGGTGGATTTTTTGATTGCTTGCTTGGAAACAACTACTGTTTGGAACTTGGGAAACTCCATCATGGATAGGTAAGATCTTGGCTCTTGAAATGCTCTTCTTTTATGAATGTAAATGTTAATGTGTGAATGTTTTGTCATATTTTTGGGTTGTTGGGTAGATGGTCTAGGAATGGTGTAGGAGAAGACCATAGGGTTTATTTTGTGGGAGGAACAAGTGTGGTTTAGGGAGGTTAAAGGGTGGAGGGAGTTGGGATTTAGGTTCCACCTTACAAAGAAACAATTTTCATTTCTTTACTCATTATGGGGTGCCATAAGAGGTTGGGGAGGCATAAGGAAATGTGAGAAATAAGGGGTACTTGGGGGAGGCATAAGTAATGAAAGGGTTTTGATATACTATATTTTGGTGATTTGTAATTCAGGTGGTGATACCCATTTCTCCTTTTGGGAGGCATAAGAAGCATCCCCATAGTTTCTTGCTCATTTGGCTTGCTTGATGAAGCCTCAGTAATGTTTTTCATGCTTTAATGTAGTTGTAAACTACATTCTGTTTTTGGACTATGTTTTTATGGTGAAAATATTGCTTATGTGTTTGTGGAAGCCTATTGTTTCCATGAGTTGGATCACATATTTTATTACATTATGGTTGGGGCTCGGAGGCCAATGAAGAAGGATGGATTCTCCTTTTCATTGGATGTCTTGGTTGGGTGGAGAGCGTTGCCTTTCCCCTACTCTTGTTGTGATCACAATTTGGAAGAATGAGAAATATGCATGTTGTTGTTCTAGAGCTAAGATAAAGACAAAGTTTGACAGTCCCTTGTGAAATGAAATCTTATTGTAACCTTTCCCACTTGAAGTGGATGAACTTGTATATGTTTGTAATGGAAAGATGTTGTATTGGTTATGAAAGTGTAAATTGAAATGTGAAAGAGACATACTTTGTTCTATTCTTTTGAAAGCAAGAAATTGTGTTCTGTATGATGAAATTGAAGAATGAAAGAAGAAATGTTGTAAATTTGTATTTGAAGTCAGTAAAGGATTGCACTACCTTCCTCAAATTACATCATTGTATTGATTTTAATCATCTATATGTGAGTTGTAATCTTTGTTTGAAAGAAAGAAATGCGTATGAAGGAAGTGTAATACTTTGTCTTTTTGAAATATGTGAGAATTGGAAATCGAGATGTATTTTAGATTTTAAATAGTTGAATTGAATCAAATAAATGTATTAGATTAGAATGGGAATGAATTCTAACACTTGGAATATGAAAATGGCGAATAGATCCTTTTAAATTTGATCTCTGTTTTGTATTTTCAAACTGGCAAATACTTTATCTAGAAAAAAATGCATAGTTCGAACCTACAACAATGAAATAACAAATTAAATGATTAAATTGAAGTATTATGCACTAAACGAATTCAATTGGACAAAAATACTTAAGGAACGTCTTAGAAAACTTAGCAAAATGGGGCTCAACCTCTTACAATCGTTTTGTTGTCAAGAAATGTAAATTTTCAAATTATAAATCAGTCAGACAAATTAAATCTTTAAACCCTTATTAAACCAAGAACATTTCTCCATTTCTATTTGATATGTTGAGAGAGGAAGAATATCAAATTGAACAAATCTTATAAGTTAAAATTTACCAGTTTGCATTGTAAAATCCTGTAGATCGTTTTCTTGAAATTAACTCCTTAAAATTAATCAAAATAAAAATTTAATGATTCCTAAGTAAAGAGGACATCGAGAGATTTCCATAAAGTCCTTGTTTTTCCAAACTGATCTCTCTATCAAAAGTTATGGCCTTATGAATTTTTTTCTTCATTTCAAGCGTCAAAAATAAAAATAAAATAAATAAATAAATAAATAATTCTAACTGTTAAAAAAATGGGAAAATTTTTCCTTTCATGGACTGTGGGTCCGAGTTTTCCTTAGTGCTTCGGAATTTTTTTGTAAAATTTTCTCCGCCCGGCTGCGGCTCAGCCTAATTAGAGGTGCCACGTGGCACCACGAGGCATTAATGAAGGTGTAGATTCCTTTTTCACTTAGCGCTTCAGAAAAATTTTGGGAAAATATTCTAAATTTTCCTCATTGGCTGGCCCACCCACGTGACCCAATCAGAGCTGCCACTGGTGTCGCAAGGCATTAGCGGAGGACCGGGTTTCTTTCGCCTTTTGTGTTTTCGGAAAATTTTGAGAAAATTTTATACTTTTTCCCCCGCCGTCTGCAGCCAATCAGAGATGCTATGTGGCATTACGAGGCATCGTAGAGGTGTGGGTGAATGTTACCTTTTTCACCCTTCCGGGGTGTTAAATCTCTTTTATCATCTGCTGCCCCACTTTCCCCATGTTGGCATAGGAGGTGCCACATGCCCCTTGCGGACTCGCGGGTGCAAAGGTGGCTTTTGCCCCACACGAGAAATTTCCAAAATGTCTTCCACTCGCTCCATAGATCCACCCATGGGGAAATATTTCTCCCGTGGCCCCCTGCACTCCGCCCGGTGAAAAATTTCTCCCCTGGGCCCGCAAGGCCGCTCTTGGGGAAAATTTTCACCCCAAGGCCCGCCGGCCCATAACTTGAGAAATATGATGAGTTAGGAGGGATTATTTATATAATTGGAAAGGTGATGAAATTTCCTATCCAATAGGAATGATTTAGGAAAATTTTGAATGTGTTAATTTTAAAAAAATTAAGTTGAATCTTTAAATCTGTTAGAGAGTGGGTATGGTGAGGTATTACCCTCTCGAACCTAATTGAACTTTCAAACCCTAAGTTTTGGGACCTTGTGACCTCTTATAATTGTTATTAAAGAAAATTTTATTCTATTGGATTAGAATTTATTTGGAACTAGTTAGTGACAACTATTGTCTTGTAATCTGGTCGTAGACTCTTTTAAACAAAAAAATTATTCCATAATTTTCCTAACTCATCCTAGGTTGTTCTTGGGTCTCAAGTGGGTTGTTTTAACGGGCATCAAAAAATATGAATCAGATAGTGGGGGTTGTAGCTTCATCTTCTAATGGATTGAAAGAAAATAATAAATTAATCCAAGGTGCCTCAAGACTAGGGGAATGACAAATGCCACTAGCAGAGACTTTATCCCTTGCCGAAAAAGCAGGCACCGAAATAGGGAAGAATGAAATACATATTTGGCCAACAAAAGAAGACATTTGGAAATGAAAACAATAGCTCCCATTAATGAAATGGCATGCCTAAGAAGATTTTGAGACTTGAGAAATTGAAATCCATTAATCTTGTCTTGTTCCACTTCTATAATCACATGAAAGACGTTTGGAAAAATAATTTAAAAATGAAAAAAGCATGCTCTTTTCCCATAACAGAGGTAACAATACAATACACAAAAAATTTGAAATTGCAAAAAACCATATGAAAGACAGAATTCTACAAAATTCACTAGACGTAAAATTCCGCAAATTTGTTACCCGAGTTGTTATTTTTAAAGAGTATACACAACTTCCTTTTATAAAAATAGGTACTAAAAACTTTAAAGGAATTCCATTTCGTCCATTCTTTGTCCTTAGTATGTTTTTTTTCTTGCTATACTTTACTTTAAGCATTTGTTAAAAGTTTATAACTACAGATTAATGAAGACAGAAGGAAAATAAGGAACCGCTCGAATCTCGGCCCCTGGCAAAAACATTTTCTTTGGTAGAATTTTTGGTTCCAGTTTTGGTTAATACAACGTTCCTATTTTGTAAGCAAGAGAAAAATAATGTTTGGAACCCCGACACAACCATACATACAAGAAGAAAACTTGGCCGCAAGCAAATGGAGGTAATGCATACAACCAACCGTCCATCCCAGAGAGGAATAATGATTAGGAAAAATAAATAAATGTGTAATAAAATATAAGGTCGACAATGAGGAAAATGCAACCGACAATGAAAAGGAGAAGAAATAAAACATTTTTCCAAGATAAACTATATCGCCCTCAAATGTGGAGTGTAACCTTAGACAAAGGCATAGCATTGGAAAAATTAGCCACTAACATTTCACCGCTCCATCGCATGAAATTTAATAGCAAACAACGAAAACAATAGTATCCTCGTCAACGACGTGATACTAATAAGAAAAAAGTTATGAGAGGGGGCATAATTAAATTCTAGACTCGTAAATTAAATGATGAAATCAAACATAAACAAAATTATTGTGATTTTGATTTTTTTGTTATTAAGAAATAAGTTAAATTAAGGGAATATAATTTTATTTTATTAATTATTCATTTTTATCAGACTATTATTTTAAGATAAAAAGTATTCTACAAGGATATAGGATTATGTTTTAATGTAGAATTTATAAAGATTTAAATTTTTTTTTTTTTAAAAAGTGATGTTGAATGATGGTAGTCTAAAATATATTTGAAGACAGAAGGAAAATAGACAGAAGGAAAATAAGGAACCACTCGAATCTCATTACTCGGCAAAAAACATTGTCTTTGGTAGAATTTTTGGTTCCAGCTTTTGGTTAATACAACGTTCCTATTTTGTAAGCGGGAGAAAAATAATGTTTGGAACCCCGACACAACCATACATACAAGAAGAAAACCCGGCCGCAGCAAATGGAGGTAATGCATACAACCAACCTGTCCATCCCAGAGAGGAATAACAGTTAGGAAAAATAAATAAATGTGTAATAAAATATAAGGCCGACAATGAGGAAAACGCAACCGCAATGAGAAGGAGAAGAAATAAAACATTTGTCCAATATAAACTATAGTCACCCTCAAATGTGGAGTGTAACCTTAGACAAAGGCATAGCATTGGAAAAAATTAGCCACTAACATTTCACCGCTCCATCGCATGAAATTTAATCGCAAACAACGAAAACAATAGTATCCGCACAATGATGAGATACCAATAAGGAAAAAGTTATGAGAGGGGGCATAATTAAATTCTAGACTCGTAAATTAAATGATGAAATCAAACATAAACAAAATTATTGTGATTTTGATTTTTTTGTTATTAAGAAATAAGTTAAATTAAGGAAATATAATTTTATTTTATTAATTATTCATTTTTTTATTGTACTATTATTTTAAGATATAAATTATTCTACGAGGATATAAGATTATGTTTTAATGTAGAATTTATAAAGATTTAAATTTTTTTTTTTAAAAACGTGATGTTGAATGATGGTAGTCTAAAATATATTTGAAGATAGAAGCAAAATAGACGAGAAGGAAAAGAAGGAACCGCTCGAATTTTGGCCCTGCAAAAACATTGTCTTTGGTAGAATTTTTGGTTCCAGTTTTGGTTAATACAACGTTCCTATTTTGTAAGGGGAGAAAAATAATGTTTGGAACCCCGACACAACCATACATACAAGAAGAAAACCTCGGCCGCAGCAAATGGAGGTAATGCATAAAACCAACCGTCCATCCCAGAGAGGAATAATAGTTAGGAAAAATAAATAAATGTGCAATAAAATATAAGGTCGATAATGAGGAAAACACAACCGGCAATGAAAAGGAGAAGAAATAAAACATTTGTCCAAGATAAACTATAGTCACCCTCAAATGTGGAGTGTAACCTTAGACAAAGGCATAGCATTGGAAAGAATTAGCCACTAACATTTCACCACTCCATCGCATGAAATTTAATAGCAAACAAACGAAAACAATAGTATCTTGCCAACGCATGATACTAATAAGAAAAAAGTTATGAGAGGGGGCATAATTAAATTCTAGACTCATAAATTAAATGATGAAATCAAACATAAACAAAATTATTGTGATTTTGATTTTTTTGTTATTAAGAAATAAGTTAAATTAAGGGAATATAATTTTATTTTATTAATTATTCATTTTTTATTGTACTATTATTTTAAGATATAAATTATTCTACAAGGATATAAGATTATGTTTTAATGTAGAATTTATAAAGATTTAATTTTTTTTTTTAAAAACGTGATGTTGAATGATGGTAGTCTAAAATATATTTGAAGACGAAGGAAAATAGATGAAGGAAAATAAGGAACCGCTCGAATCTCGGCCCTGGCAAAAAACATTGTCTTTGGTAGAATTTTTGGTTCCAGTTTTGGTTAATACAACGTTCCTATTTTGTAAAGCGGGAGAAAAATAATGTTTGGAACCCTCACACAACCATACATACAAGAAGAAAACCCGGCCGCAGGCAAATGGAGGTAATGCATACAACCAACCGTCCATCCATCCCAGAGGAATAACGAGTTAGGAAAAATAAATAAATGTGCAATAAAATATAAGGTCGACAATGAGGAAAACACAACCGCAATGAAAAGGAGAAGAAATAAAACATTTGTCCAAGATAAACTATAGTCGCCCTCAAATGTGGAGTGTAACCTTAGACAAAGGCATAGATTGGAAAAATTATCCACTAACATTTCACCGCTCCATCGCATGAAATTTAATCGCAAACAACTAAAAAAACAATAGTATCCCGCCAATGATGATACTAATAAGAAAAAAGTTATGAGAGGGGGCATAATTAAATTCTAGACTCATAAATTAAATGATGAAATCAAACATAAACAAAATTATTGTGATTTTGATTTTTTTGTTATTAAGAAATAAGTTAAATTAAGGGAATATAATTTTAATTTATTAATTATTCATTTTTATTGTATTATTATTTTAAGATATAAATTATTCTACAAGGATATAAGATTATGTTTTAATGTAGAATTTATAAAGATTTAATTTTTTTTTTTTTAAAAACGTGATGTTGAATGATGGTAGTCTAAAATATATTTGAAGACAGAAGGAAAATAGACAGAAGGAAAATAAGGAACCGCTCGAATCTCGCCCTGGCAAAAACATTGTCTTTGGTAGAATTTTTGGTTCCAGTTTTGGTTAATACAACGTTCCTATTTTGTAAGCGGGAGAAAAATAATGTTTGGAACCCGACACAACCATACATACAAGAAGAAAACTCGGCCGCAGCAAATGGAGGTAATGCATACAACCAACCTGTCCATCCCAGAGAGGAATAATGAGTTAGGAAAAATAAATAAATGTGCAATAAAATATAACGCTGACAATGAGGAAAACACAACCGGCAATGAAAAGGAGAAGAAATAAAACATTTGTCCAAGATAAACTATAGTCGCCCTCAAATGTGGAGTGTAACCTTAGACAAAGGCATAGCATTGGAAAAAATTATCCACTAACATTTCACCGCTCCATCGCATGAAATTTAATCGCAAACAACGAAAACAATAGTATCCTGCCAATGACAGATACTAATAAGAAAAAAGTTATGAGAGGGGGCATAATTAAATTCTAGACTCATAAATTAAATGATGAAATCAAACATAAACAAAATTATTGTGATTTTGATTTTTTTGTTATTAAGAAATAAGTTAAATTAAGGGAATATAATTTTATTTTATTAATTATTCATTTTTTATTGTACTATTATTTTAAGATATAAATTATTCTACAAGGATATAAGATTATGTTTTAATGTAGAATTTATAAAGATTTAAATATATTTTTTTAAAAACGTGATGTTGAATGATGGTAGTCTAAAATATATTTGTGTTATGATATCATTTTCAATTGTTAGAAAAAATGTTTACAATATATAAATTAAGTATATTTTTATTTTCCAAAATGACATTGGTTAAGTAATAGAGTATAAGAAAGTATGTCCATAGTAATACTATTTCTTTCATGATATCATTCTTATTCTTGTAAAGATCTAAAGGCACACAATAAATATATAAAATAAAAAGATTTTCTATAAATTTGAGATTATATAGAATAATCAATAAATATAATTATATATTTGACAGTTTGTTTTAAATACTTATTTACTTTTAAATCTAGATGAAACATTTATTTTAGTAAAATAAATTTAAAAACCACATATATGGATATTACGTATCTTCTTGATAATCTGGTTTCGGAATTTTATAGTCCTGAAAATTCTATTAATCTTGCAATAATTTTGGAGTCTCTTTATAAGGGATGTTTTTTAATCTTTTAACTCACATAAGAGGAGACCAATCAACCAAAGTTGTCACATTTGAATGATAATTTTGTTACTTTCATAAGTTTGTTATAAAGATAATTTTCCAATTTGAAAGAAGAGGCCGAGGAAGTAAAAAAATCTTCACAGATTAAAATAAAAATAAGTTTCTTGTGAGATCACCTATATTTATATGTTGCCACAAAATTTCGTAAGATGTCCCCTGATCAAAATTGTAAGGCATTTTTAGAAGCTTCAATGGAATGTGATACTTTTGGAAACTCGCTTCAAGTTTGCAAATAAGATCTTTAACACAATAGCTCATTATTTTTAAATATAGCAAGAATTTGTTGCTGATATGCCAAACCCCTTAAATGACGAAGAATAATTAGATCAACCCATGAACTACATTTCACAAGCAGTTCCATATTTGTTCTCCAAAGTAAATGCTCAAGACATGAGTTTCCATATTTCAATAAAGAATGGCAATTGTACTATGTAGTGCCACCCCCTAGAAAACGGTTGTCGGTTGCGGGTGCAGGGGTTAAATTTGACGTTGACCCCTACCCATCAATATTTTTTTGTGTGATGGTTTTGTAATTAACATCACCTTGCAGGTGACATTTAATTTTTAATTTTGACTTTCATGATTTTCATATAAATATCAACATTAACATTTTCACATAATAACACTATATGAAATAGAGATATTGCATGCAAAACTGAAATCTTATTCCATTCTAAATATATATTAACATAGCTATAAAACACAAACATGTCATAATATTGTGGATGAATTTAATTTAAGCTCATAATCATCCAACGAAATAATTTGTATAAAACGTGTAGCCTAATTTAGCATTAAAAATTAAATTTTCAATATAATTTTTATAATACAAAACATTATACATAAATTAAGAATTGATTTTTTAAATTAAATGATACTTGATGAAAGATAATATATCTTTTCTAATTGTGAAGTCAATTAATGCAACATATTTGACAATACTTAGATGGGCTTCACTATCATATCATCCCAATACATGTTAATGTATATTCAAAATAATCAAATGTATAATATCCTTTTTAATCAAGAAAACATTTTAAACCAAGTATTATAGCATCCTCAATACACACTAATATATATTTGGAAAAATTCAAACATATATCATAGATATCTTCAAAAAGATCAAATATATATCATGGATTCACCACTTTTGACTTGAGAAAGTACCCTTAAACAATACACAAGTAGTGTAAAAAATTATCTAGTGTTCATGGGCTCCTATGAAATACCCCATCATTACAAATATGTCAACATAAAACCTTCTAAAATACTTCAAATCCTTTTTTTTCATTTTTCTCGAATTTCATAAACTCTATTCCATTCCACCTCCGATATATGAAATCTTGTCAATGAAACTTGCATCAAAGCACCCAATGTTTCCAATGAGATTTTTGTTCTTATTATATCTTTTATTATATGTTGTCCTGAAAATCCTCTCTCACATGCAACCGTACTTAATGGAATGGTAAGTATTGTTTGCCATAGTTTTTTCATGATTGGAAAGATTTTATGTGAATCGTGGCACAAAAACCTCAAATCCTCCTTCATATGGAATCCTTCACAACTAAAGTGAAGAGTATCAAATAAATTATACAAGTCTTTTGAACAACCTTCAAAATAAAAAAGGCTTTTCTTCTCCCTCACACAAATTATGTTGTAAGTGTTCAAATTTTTTAAGAAGTCATCGCTTTGAATTGTATTCTCTAGTACATATATCCTCTGAATAATGACAGGAGCTAAACAACTTTATAGAATTTAAAAATGAAATATCTGTGAATCTTTCATTTAAACAATCTACAAGTTTTTGAACATATTCTTTTGCAAGTTTCTTACAATTTGTCTAGTGAAACATCAATGCAAGGCTTCAATGTTTGTTTTGGTGCATCAATATTATCATCAAACACATTTGGAATTGCCACAAATCACAGTTCATGCCTATGAATATGTCCATTTTTATCAATAATCTCTAAATAACCATATTTAGAGGTCTGTAAAAAAATTATACAAGTAACTTGTGCCATTTGCAAAGTTGTCGATCCTTAGAAACCACCTACTCAAAGTTTTTATAGTAGAATCTATGATTGTCGCTAAAGATGTAACATACACATTATCCTCTTGAATATTTTTATTCATCTTGTTTAGCTCACACAATACATCTGTAAGCATATGTAAGAAAAATTGTACTGATAAAATCCTAGCCTTATCATACCATGAGTCTCTCTTCTCACTTTTCCACAAAGTCAACAATGGAGGCATCAACACAATAAGTCTTTCAATAACCTCTCCTCTTGAGAGTCATCTAACACCGTGAATTTGAAGAGCTTGAAGTGTTTCAAGTTGCATGAGTTCCTGAAGAGCAACCAATTCATTATGTCTTTTGGTAGAATTTTGGACCCAAGAATATACCTTATTTGTCAACTTCTCAACAAACAACAATTCGTAGTATTTTTTTGAAAAGATCGATGTAAAGAAAAAGCCTCATGATGAGAAATGCATTGAATTCCTATAATATTGCAAATATCTTTCTTCAAAAGAGTAACAAATCCAAATTTCACTCCCCACCATAGATGAAGCACCATTTGTAGGAACTGCAATCAATATTTTATTTGAAAGACCCATTTCTTTATTCAAAACACAGATCGCATCATATATAGTTTTCCCTCATCTATCACACACATTTATGAGATTTAAGAATTGTGAAATTGATGGGCCCAACCCTTTTGATTCTAGATAAGTAGCATAAACCACAAGGTGTTTCTCCAAGCTTCGATCAATACTTTCATTCAACATCAAAGAAAACAATGGACTATCTAACATTTTTGCACTTTGTCTCTCTTCAAGATACTTAGATATGGAAAAGAGGAAATCATTTGCAGCCATATGATTTTTATATGATCTATAATCCTTTTTTTCGGCATGTTTTGTGTTTCTAAGTACATTTCAAGAGAGCAAAGAGACTCATATTTTGAGAGGGGTAAGTCTTCTTGCACTTCCCAATAAACTAGTTTCATGGTTGTGATTATTCTTTCCTTATTGGTGTCATCAATATTTGTAATGTGTTCGGAATTGATTTTTCCTTCCTTTCATTTCCACATATCCATTTTTCTTGTGAAATTTTGTGGTTGTTTGATTTAGCATGAGTAAGTATTTCATCATGTTCAAAGAAAGTAGTACAGCTTAGTTACGATTCCCCATGGTTCAAAAAACTTGTGATCTTCACAATATATACATTTCATGATTGTTTTCCCTTCATGCATTACACACCTTAACTACTTGAATTATAATTTCCATTCATCTCTAAATCATCTTGTTAATCTAGCCCTTTTTTTTTGTTTTTGTTGATGTAGTGCCCACTTCCCTTTGACATTTTTTGATATTGATCCTGATACTGGTGACTATATTATGGACATTGCTATAGTTTTGATTTAATATGATGTTAGATGTTAGATCATGGATTATTGTTGAATTTGGTTCATATATGATAAATGATGTTTATTGGAGACATTTTATACATCGATGTTGATATACTGTTTGACATGGTTATATTATAGATGTTGTTTAGACATGTGATATTTGGATATTTTGAGTAGACCTAGAAAATGGAATTTATTTGATGATGATATAGTTGTTGATAAAATTACAAATAATATTATTTTTTGTCTTGATGTTGTAATGATTCATATATATAGATGATTTTAGAATTATATTTATATTCATTTTGGATGTCTGATGTGGCCACGAGGCCGAAGGAGGTATTTGTATTTTGCAGGTTTAAAATATAACAATAAACATCGGGGATTGGAGACCAACCACATTAAAATTATAGGTGAATTCAACAAGGTCACCATGTCAACTTGTATTTTTTGTGCGTGTTTGATTGTGTTAGGGATTCCCATGGGGGGATCACATTTAAATAAGACCAAGGGTTATGTGTATTATTTAATTATTTATTTGGTTCCTTTGTTTAGTATGTATGTATTTTATAAGTGATGTGTCCCTCTTCTTATTTAAGTAAATTGTGGTAAATTAATGTGAGAAAACATATTGGTAAAAATTAATAAATAAATTGGGACATAAGAAAGTAATTATTAGAGTTGTTGGCTCTTGTATTAAATGTGTAAGAGATTTCGGAGTATGAAACACTCCACTTTATTTGAAATTCGAATTTGTCCTTGGAGGATGATTTTGTAGGCTTGTGGGACAAGTTAAACTTGTCTCATAGCTCTTAAATTTATGTACCAACCTTACCTATGGTTGGAGAGTTAAATTTAGAATTTTATCATGCATTTTTGTAAGTCAAGTTGGATGTTTTAATTGCACTTCTTACATGTTTTAAATTTCAGTCCTTGGGGTGTGGGCTTGATTTAAGTGTGTAAGGAAATTTTTTTTTTTTCACCTACTTAATTATTATGCCTTGGAAATTGAAGTTGACTTATGAGTTAGAGTTGAGGATGTGTGAAGTGGCATCCTACATGGATCCACCTCATCCTCTTCTCTTCCCTCTCCTATAAATTCAAATTCCTTAGCTTTTTTTGGGTTACTTCAACTTGCATTGCTTCATTTTGGGTGACTTCTTTTGGTTTTAAGAGTTCTTGCTTTTGGAGAAGATTGGAGATTGTTGCATACTTGTTGATTGTTGATCTCTTGGATTGTTTTGCATTGGAGAGCTTGTTGTTTTGAACTTGGAACAAACTCCATCATGGAGAGGTAAGAGCTTAGCTCTTGGAAATGTTCTCATTTCATTTTTATGCATATGTGAATGGTTGAATGTTTGAATGTGTTGTTTTATTTGTTGGCTGGTTGGGTAGATGGCCTAGGAATGGTGTAGGAAAATACTATGAGGTATTCTTGTGGGAGGTATAAGTGTGGAGGGTGTTGGGATTTGGGTTCCACCTTGTAAAAAGAAATAGATTGCATTTCTTTACTCATTATGGGCTGCCATAAGAGGTTGGGGAGACATAAGAAATTGTGAGGAATAAGGGGTACTTAAGGGAGGCATAAGGGCATGTCGGGGTTTGAATTGATATATTTTTGGTAGTTTGTTCTGAGGTGATGATACCAATTTCCCCTTTAGGAGGCATAAGAAACATCCCCCATAGTTTCTTGCTCCTTTGGCTTGCATGGTGAAGCCTGAGTTTTGTTTTTTATGTTTTAATGTGGTTGTAAACTGCATTTTGTTTTGGACTATGTTTTAAATGTGGAATTCTGCTTGTGTGTTGTGGAAGCCTATCATTGTCATGAGTTGAAAACACATATTCTATTGCAATATGGTTGGGGCTTGGGGGTAAATGAAGAAGGATGTCTTCTCCTTTTCATTGGATGTCTTGGTTGGGTGGAGAACATTCTCTTTCCCCTTGTTCTCATTGATCGGATCAAATTGGTGAATGATGAAAATTGATACTCGCTATTTTAGAGCTGAAAAAGAAGACAATTTTGACAGTCCCTTGTGAGATTTATATTTGTAAAACCATATTCCACTAGAAGTGGATGACAATGTAATATATTTTGTGCTGAAAAGTTACTATGCTTTGGAAATGAAATCCCCTTTGATTGTGAAAGAGATATACTCTTTATTTTGTACTATAAAAAGGAATGTAAAGAGAAAGATTTATATCTTTGTAAATTGTATTGATCATTGTAAAAGAGAAGTTGTAAAAGAAATCATTCCAACTGAATAGATGTTGTTTTACCTTTACAAAAATAAGTTACTATTGTTTGAAACCTGCTTTGAAAATATTGTGCAACTCTCTGTTCAAATGTGGAAAGTGTAATCAGAATTATTGCACCCTTTGTGTTTGAAAAGCACATTTTTGAAAGAAATAGAAATTGCATTCTTGTTTCTACCTTTTGATTGAAGGAAATAGAACATTGTAGTGTTGGATTAGAATGAATTCATAATTTTAATGTTGGTAAATGCAAATGGATCAATTGAATTTGAAGTTGTAGAGCTCTGTTAGAGAATTTTCAAACCGGCAAATATTTTATTCAAAATGTACAGAATGACCCCTGCAACAATGAACAATAAAATGAAACATTAAATTGAACTTAATATGATCAAAATGACCCCAAATAGACCTTACCACTTAAGAAATTTTCATAGAACCTTTCAAAATCGGGCTCAAACCTTTTCACAGTCATTTTTTTTGTCAAATTGTGAAATTTCAAATTGATCTTCAATCAAACAAATTAACCCTTACAATCCATCCTAAATTTACCCAAGTGCAATCCTCCATGTCTGTTTGGCATGTTGAGAAAGAAATATTATTGGTTAACAAGAAATTTTATAAGTTAAAAATACTAGTTCACATTTTAAAGGCCTACGTAACGTTTTCTCAAAATTGTCCCTTAGAACTTTATCCAAATTAAATTTTTAAGGTTATTGTGCAAAGGGGATGTCAAGAGATTTCGATAAAGTCCTCGTTTACCAAAAATTGAGTTCTCTATCAAAAGTTATGGCCACCTGAATTTTTTACTTCCTTTGGCTTTAAAAATAATCTAAGTTCAAAAGAGGAAAATTTGGAAATTTTTTCCCACAGCCCTGCCACCCCGCCCTTCGCTTTTGGAAGCATTTCCGTGGGCATGCGGGCCATGCAACCACTCACTTAACTTTTTTTTCTAATTTGGAAAAAAATTCTATCTTTTTCTGTGGCCCTGCAGCCCCGCCCTTCATTTGGAAAAGCCCTTTCGTAGGCATGTGGGCTCGCGTTAACAAACTTAATTTTTTTTGAAAGATTCTTTTGGCATAAAGTTAAAAGTTTCTTCCGCGCCCCACCTTTCTACACTTGGAAAAATTTATACCCACGCCTTTCCTTTCCGTGCTTAGGAAAAATTTCTTCGCGCACCCCACCTTCCACGCTCGAAAAATTTATTTCCCACAGCCCGTAGGCCCACTCTTGCGAAAAATTTTCTCCCAAGGCCCATTGGCCCATAACTTGAGAAATATGAGGAGTTAGAAGGAATTATTTATATCAATGGAAAGGGGAGGAAATTATCCATCTAATGGGAATGTTTTTAGGAAGTTTTAAGTTTGATAAATATGAGAAAATTGGGTTGAACCGTATAATCCGGTTAAAGAGTGGGTCAGTGAGAAATTGCCTTTTTTATTTTAGATAATTATTTTAACCCTATGTTTTAGACCTTGTGAAATTAATAGTTGTTGTAATGGGAAAACTTTAGTTTTTAAATATATTTTGACCTTGAATCTTGTTTTTGACTACTGTATTATTGAAGCCTGGTTGTAGGCACTTTTAAACAAAAAAATTATTCCATAATTTTACTAACTAAACCTAGGTTGTTCTTTGGTCTCAAGTGGTTGTTTTTAGAGGGCATTACACTTGGTATCAGAGCCATGGCTTCAAAATATTGGACCCTAAGGCACATTAGAAAACTTGAGACATGAACTTTAAACCTAGTACAATGTTAAATCCAACACATTTTTTTCTAGAGAACAAACTTGTTGAAAATTGTGTATGTTAGTAAACATCGAAATCGAATGAAACCTAGAATAATGAACTAATCTGTCGCCTTGGTTTGTCCAAGGGGCATGGACTAGGTGAGGGATCCTTTCACATAGAATTAGATTTTCCACCACGAGATCATGTTGTAACATCCATCCTACCATAGATTTTATAGACACTTCAGATGTTAATGTCGCTCTATGCAGAGGGACCGTAGGAGCACATTAAGTCGGAAATGATAGGGTGACATCCATTGAGGCTCGTGCATATCCTTGGCATAGTGAGGAGCATAGAGGAGAGAACTACCACATGGAGTTACTCGAATAGAGTCACCTCGGAGGGGACATGAAAACTAAGTTTTAAGACACATAGATAGGTCTTAAAGCCATAGGATTAGAGTTGAGCATGCAGAGAGGACTAGAGGTCA
This sequence comes from Taxus wallichiana var. yunnanensis, assembly GCA_018340775.1. Taxonomy (NCBI): domain Eukaryota; kingdom Viridiplantae; phylum Streptophyta; class Pinopsida; order Cupressales; family Taxaceae; genus Taxus; species Taxus wallichiana. Next base: position 1,040,951,137 of record CM031239.1, read on the forward strand.
TCGGAGACTATAGTCGTAGACCATATTAGGGAGACCACGAAGCTATGGCCATCACATTATTTTGGTGACATGGGTGGATTTCGGGAAGAGGCTTGGTTGGTGAGCTTGAGCCGATGCTTTAAGCTCGCCCTTGTTCTAGCAACACGAAAGCTCATGTTGTAATCCTCTCGTTGTATTTCTCACGAAAGTTCATACAACAGAGGATAGATGAGTTTCATGACCTCCGAAAGCATCTCTTATAGTGTCCGAGTATCGAGCATATTTCTTGACCTGCTCCAAGTATGTTGATTACATGCGGGATGAGTAGGTATGGATCCAAAGATTCATCTGGGGCTTGAATCTTGACATTGGAGGTGCAGTTCATATTAATTGTCCATAGACATTAGCTGAGGCCATTGAGAAGGCATATATAGTAGAGGAGACTTGGGGAAAGACCCAGCAGGATAGAGAATAAGTTCGAGCCGCATCCACAGATGTAGGATAATAGATCAAGGGGTTAGTACCTCCTCCTTGTGGTGGACAGGGTTTATCGTAGTCATCTTTTAGACCATAGTAGTAGCAACAACCTGCCCCACCCACCTTATAGACCTCCACCGAGATTCGATGCACAGAGGGGTTAGAGTATGGGACCTCCTCCTAGGGTTCCCATCAGGACACAGGGTGCCCAGAGAGCTCAATCAACAGGAGCTCACCAAAAGAGACCTCAATAGACCACAACCGGATCGTCAGGATCCACACCATAGAACTCCAGAGTACCGGCCGGACCTGCTACACATGGGAGAGGATCAAGCAGTTGTTTTGGTTGTGGCATTATTGGACATTTTCAGAGAGACTACCCTCAGAACCCTAATAACAAGGGTAAGACATAGATCTTAGAGCCTACCATTAGTGACATGGGGCACAATCATCGATCTATGCAAAGCAATGAGAACCACTAGGTTGAGCATCAGAGTACCGTGATTGAGACTACATGTAGCATTGGTGGTATTCCTACCTCCATTTTGTTTGATTCTGGTTCTTCAGATTCTTTTATTGCACCTGTCTCTAGTAGAGTGATGTAGGCTAGTGACACTTAGGTAGGGACTTAGTTGGGACATTGGGATGGCTTCTAGAGCCAAGATCTCTATGACTCCTTAGTTAAGGAGTGTGTAGTGGATTTGGGACCTTTCACCACTACCTCAGATATTCGTATCCTTCCATTGGGTTCTTATGGAGTCATCTTGGGTATGGATGGTTATCGCACACGTGGCTAGGCTGGATTGTTACCATAATACTATGGCTTGTGTTGATGATCTAGGAGTGGAGTTAGCGATTTGGGGTTAGGAGACCTTTTTCCATTCACACCATCTCCGTATGTAGCTTAAGTGGTGTGTGCGATGGGGTTGTCAGATGTATGTTGTTACAAATAAGTAACATATCGAGGATGGTGCTAGTAGACCATTGCTAAATGATCATCCCCTCTTGAGAGAGTTTGTTGATGTTTTTCCAGGGTAGCTACTGGGGTTACCACCCCCACATGAGATTGACTTTCATATAGATTTGGTTCCGAGAGTAGAGCCTATCTCACAAGCACCTTATTGGATGACCACACTAGAGCTCTATTAGCTCAAGTTACAACTTGAGAGCCTTTTGGAGAAATTCCTAATCCATCCTAGTGTATCCCCTTGGGGTGCGTCGGTGATTTTTGTGAAGATGAAGGACAAATCGGTGTAGTTGTGTATTGATTACCGCTAACTAAGCAAGGTAATGATCAAGAATCTTTATCCCCTTCCACGCATAGATGATTTGTTTGATTAGAATAAGGGAACCATAGTTTTCTTTAAGATTGATCTAAAGACAGCTATCATCGGTGAGCGCATTATATAAGTGGATATTCATAAGACCGATTTTTGTATGAGATATGGGCACTATGAGTTCACAAAGTGGTTTTGGTTTGAAAAATGCCCCACAGTGTTTATGAGTTTGATGAATGGGGTATTCAGGACTTCCTTGGATCATTTTGTGCTCATCTTCCTTGATAACATTTTGATTTACTCATGTATTCTTGAGGAGCACCAGGGGCACCTTCGCCAGTTCTTCGGTGTCTTCGTGAGCAAAAGCAGCCTTTACGGAAACTTGGAGAAGTGTGCTTTCTTTCAAAAAGAGGTGCAATATGTGGGCCGCATCATTTATGGGGAAGGTATCGTAGTCGATACTTCCAATATTAGAGCTATTATGGGTTGTCCAAAGCACCCACTATTGTGACCGAGGTGCGCAGCCTTCATGGGTTTAGTAGGTTACGGATATTTATTTAGGACTTCTCTCGGGTTGTGCACCGCATCACTTCTCTTTAGTAGACATCAAGAAGTTTATTTGGTTAGATAGATGTGAGCAGGCCTTCAAGACACTGAAGGAGTGCCTCACGACAACACCCAATTCTTTATGTCGATCCACAAGGTGAGTTTTTCGTATGCATGGATGCTTCTTTGGCAGGAGTTGGAGGTGTGTTGATGCAGGAGGGTAGAGTAGTGGCCTTTGAGTCTCGCAAACTCAAAGATTATGAGCTCAATTATCCGACTCATGATCTTGAGCTTGCGGTAGTGGTTCACACCTTGGTTCAATGGAGACACTTTCTTCTTGGTTGGAGATTCACACTCAGGATAGATCACTTGAGTCTTTGCCACCTCTTCACGCAGCCCAATCTCAACGCTTGTTAGTGGCGTTGGATGGAGTTGCTTTGTGAGTATGATATGGAGATAGAGCATGTGAAAGGAAAGGAGAATGTGGTTGTAGACACTCTCAGCAGACGGAGACATGTGGTTATGGCCACTTCAGTGGGCACATATATGCGGAGCAAGATTCTAGAGCAGTTTCCTCTTGATCGCTTCTACATTGCAGCTAGAGTAGAGATCGAGTCCCAAAGACCCCTTGAAGGGAATTTGGATGGTTTCTTATTAGAGGCAGATGGAATTCTTAGGCACAAAGGTCAAGTTTATGTTCCCAGAGATAGAGGCTTGAGGCAGGACGTCTTGACAGAGGCACATCGTGCACCCTATTCAGCCCATCCTAGGGTGATGAATATGTACGCTACCTTGAGACAATTATATCATGGAGAGGACTACATAGAGGCATGGCTCGGTTTGTGTCACACTATTTAGAGTACCGAGAAAGTGAAGGCCAAGCATCAACATCCAGCCTAGCCTTCTCTTTCCTCATGCTATTCTGGAGTGGAAGTGGGATACCATTTCCATGGACTTCATTGTTGGGCTATCGATGTCGAGATACCACCACGACGCCATAATGGTCACGGTGGATAAATTGACAAAAGTGGCTCATTTTTATCCGATGAAGACCACCTATCCAGCTAGTGTGGTGCACAGTTTATCGAGATGAGATTGTGAGACTACACGAGATTCTCGTAGAAGATTATTTGTGGACCGTGATCCTTTGTATACTTCCAATTTCTTGACTACCATGTAGCATGCCATCGGGACAAGGATCAATTTCAGCACAACATATCACCCCGAGATAGATGGACAGACTGAGTGGGTGAATCAGATCTTAGAGGATATGCTTAGGACGTATGTTATGGATCATCAGTCTAGATGGAAGGATTACCTGTACTTGGTGGATTTTTCCTACAATAATAGTTTTCAGAGTTCTATAGGCATGGATTCTTTTCAGGCTTTGTATGGTAGAGAGTGCATGACACCTCTTAGCTAGGACAAGTTAGAGGACAGGGTTTATCTTGGACCAGCTTTGTTACTGTAACATGGAACAACATGTGGTTATGATCACACGAGAGACCTGCAGGAGGCACATGATAGGTAGAAGAAGTATGCAGATTAGCATAGGACTGACTATAGTTTTGATGTGGGCATGAAGGTGTTCCTTCGTGTCAGGCCACATAAGAGCCCTATCCATTATGTAAAAGGTTCTAAGTTAGCTACTAGATTTTTTGTTCCTTTTGAGATCTTGGAGCGTATCGGCCTTTTGGCCTACCATCTAGCATTTCCACTTAGCTTGTCTCGCGTACGTGATGTGTTTCATGTTTCAAGTGCTTAGGAGATACATTGCAGATCCTTCTCATGTGTTTGGATAGGACCTCATTGCAGAGTGTAGGATCGGGGTAGGTGATGGTGGATCCGTTTCGCATTATAGATCACAAGACCCTAGGAATTTGAGGAAGAGAGATTGATAAGGTTTGAGTGCAAAGTGGGATAGATATGATGAGACCTGCAGCCTACTTGGGAGGATGCTACATTTTACGAGTTTAGTTTCCACATATTTTCTACCGACTTCAGGAGGAAGTCGAGTCTAAGGGGAGGTGGATGTAGTGCCCACTTCCCTTCGACACCTTTTTGATATTGATCCTGATACTGCTGACTATATTATGGACATTGTTATAGTTTTGATTTAGTATAATGTTAGATGTTCGATCATGGATTATTGTTGACTTTGGTTCATATATGATGCATGATGTTTAATGGAGACATTTTATACATCGATGTTGATGTACTTGTTTGACATGGTTATTTTATAGATGTTGTTTGGACATGTGATAATTAGATATTTTGACTAGACCTAGAAAATGGAATTTATTTAATGATGATATAGTTGTTGATAAAATTAGAAATAATATTATTGTTTTCCTTGATGTTGTTGTGATTCATATGTATAGATGATTTTGGAATTATGTTTATATTCATTTTGGATGTCCGATGTGGCCACGAGGTGAAGGAGGTATTTCTATGTTGCAGTTTAAACTATCATAACAAATATCGAGGGATTGGAGACCAACAACATTGGAATTTTAGGTGAAATAAACAAGGTCACCATGACAACTTGTATTTGTTTGTGCGTGTTTGATTGTCTTAGGGATTCCCATGGGGGATCACCTATATATGTGACCAAGGGTTATGTGTATTATTTAATTATTTATTTGGTTCCTTTATTTAGTATGTATGTATTTTATAAGTGATGTGTCCCCCTTCTTATTTAAGTAAATTATGGTAAATTAATGTAAGAAAACATTTTGTTAAAAATTAATAAATCAATTGGGACATAAGAAATTAATTATTAGAGTTGTTGGCTCTTGTATTAAATGTGTAAGTAATGTGTAAGTGATATGTAAGTCGATTTTAGAGTTTGAAACACTTCACCTTCTTTGAAATTCGAATTTTTTCTTGGAGGCTAATTTTGGAGGCTTGTGGGACAAGTTAAACTTGTCCCACACCTCTTAAATTTATATACCAACCTTACCTATGGTTGAAGAGTTAAATTTAGAATTTTATTATGCATTTTGTAAGTCAAGTTGGATGTTTTAATTGCACTTTTACATGTTTTAAATTTCATTTTGTATGGGGTGTGGGCTCTATTTGAGTGTGTAAGTAAAACTGTTTTTGTTTCACCTAATTAATTATTATGCCTTGGAGATTGAAGTTGACTTATGAGGTAGAGTTGAGGATATGTGAAGTGGCATCCTACATGGATCCACCTCATCCTCCTCTCTTCCCTCTCCTATAAATTCAAATTCATTAGCTTGTTTTTGGGTTACTTCAACTGGTATTGCTTCATTTATGGGCGACTTCTTTTGGTTTGAAGAGTTCTTGCCTTTAGAGAAGACTGGAGGTTGTTGCATACTTGTTGATTGTTGATCTCTTGGATTGTTTTGCATTGGAGAGCTTGTTGTTTTGAACTTTGAACAAACTCCATCATGGAGAGGTAAGATCTTAGCTCTTGGAAATGCTCTCCTTTCATTTTTATGCATGTGAATGGTTGAATGTTTCAATGTGTTGTTTTATTTGTTGGCTGGTTGGGTAGATGGCCTAGGAATGGTGTAGGAGAAGACTATGGGGTATTCTTGTCAGAGGCATAAGTGTTTTGGGTGGTAAAAGTATGGAGGTAGTTAGGATTTGGGTTCCACCTTGTAAAAGAAATAGCTTGCATTTATGTACTTGTTATGGGGTGCCATAAGAGGTTGGGAGGAATAAGAAATTGTGAGGAATAAGGGGTACTTTGGGGAGGCATAAGGGCATGTCGAGGTTTGGATTGATATATTTTTGGTGGTTTGTTCTCAAGTGGTAATACCCATTTCCCTTTGGGAGGCATAAAAACATCCCCTATAGTTTCTTACTCCTTTGGCTTGCATGGTGAAGCTTGAGTTTTGTTTGTTATGTTTTAATGTGGTTATAAACTACTGTTTTGTACTATGTTTTAAATGTGGAATTCTACTTATGTGTTGTGGAAGCCTATTGTTGCCATGAGGTAACAACACATATTCTATTACAATGTGGTGGGGCTCGAGGGACCAATGAAGAAGGATGGATTCTTCTTTTCATTGGATGCCTTTCTCGTTGTTTTGTTGTGATCAAATTGGGGGATGATGGAAATTCATCACCGTTGTTTTGGATTTGAAAAAGAAGATAGTTTTGATATTCCTTTGTGAGATTTCTATTTGTAAAACCATATCCCACTAAAAGTGGATGACAATGTAATATATTTTGTCCCGAAAAGTTACTATGCTTTGGAAATGAAATCCCCTTTCATTGTGAAAGAGATATAATCTTTTTTTTTTTGTCTTGTAAAAAGGAACGTAAAGAGAAAGATTTATATCTTTGTAAATTTCTCATTACACGCTCCTTTAGACTTGACCGCATTAGTGATTAAAGGATTATGACTTAGCTCCATTTTTTCGTAATTACTTCTAACATTCGATTTGATTTTGCAATCACCGAGTTGACGCTCCATACTCACATTTCGAATTTTAGAACTTTCATATTTGGCTCAACAAAAGAATGCCCTCCCAAAAAGTATGTTCCTTAAGAACATACTCAAATTTCGAATCTTTAGAAGTGGCTTTGGGGCGCGCCAGAGGGCCTGAAGTATGTTCCTTAATAGCTAGCTCTTTAGATCCATTGTTAGTTATCACCTTAGCTTGAGCCGCTTTATTCTTGTTGTTCACCTCCTACAATTTGCCACCCTTCATCTTGCTCAGGTTTAGAGGTCTCAGCAACCGATTTGGAGGTTGGGTGATCAAGTGACATATAAAATGGACAATCTTTGATCTTGTGATCAGAGCCCTGACAACAAAAGTACATATTATGCATATTGATGTAAAGAACTTACTATGAGTAGCATGTATCACCCATTTGAATGTCCACAAACTCTTTTAACTCTTGTGAGAGGTCAACCTTAACACAAACATTTTTATGGAGTCGGGCATTGTAAAAGCGTTGCAGCTCCATGCATACATGTCCCCAATGGAGGAGGCGATTTGATGAAAGAAGTGCACTCAAGGGAGAAGCATGCCAGGGAATTCAACCCAAATGGACAATTTAAGGGTTGTGAAATCGAAACAACAAAGTCTTGCATCAAGGGGTAGAACCAAAGCAAGGAGGTTCAAACATACTTGGTCGTAGAATGGTTTAGAAAAGCTAGGGCATGCGAGGGGTTAAAAAAAAATTAAAAAAATAACCATTTGGTCATGTTTTGAACGATCTCAAGCCTGATGCCATGGGCAACCCAAACTGAACTAACCCAAGATTTGAACATGCTTTTAGAGGGATTCGGCCCACAAAGTAGCCGATAAGGAAAAAATGTTCGAGCCATTGACATGCAACATTGAATTCAGAAACATGTAAAACAACATTAGGGGGGGAGATATTACCTCGTGAAATAATTTGGGGACAAACTTCCGAGGACATTTTTGTGGAGTGCCATTGTTCGTAGCTCAATTAGCTCCAACATTGGCATCACAAGTCAAGCTCAAGTGGTGGGGAATTATATAGGTGATCCTAAAGGACGGAAAACATTAGAACTTAACAAGACAAGTACTATCCCGTAGAGCCCATGTGGCCGTGGAATGACATGAAAGTAGAAAGAAGCAACAACCCTAGCAAAGGTGCAATCTTGTCATGAAAGAGGGAAATTTCCAATGATCCACTATGAAATAAGATAAAGTGAATGAGATTATTAGAGCTCAATAATAAAGGAACAAAATCATTAACTCAGATTTAACATTCACTAAAAATTGCAAAAAAAAATCTAATATTGTATTATGTTTATGTTGAATTTTTTTGGATTTGTTTCATCTCTTGCCAGGTTGCACAATTTATTTCTAGTTAAAAAATAAATATGTTAATAAATTTAAAAAAGCCTACGTATTTATGTAAAACTCATCTCGTTGTCTAATCCTCGATTACACAATTTATTTCTAATGACACTTTTCTTTTAAATAAAATAAAAATAAAATAACCTATACATTTATTTAAAACTCGTTTTAAAACCAAAATTTTCGAAATTAGATATTTGGAAATAAAATATATGAAAATCACTTAAGTGCATTTTAATGTAAATCCACTCTCTACATCTACCTTAATTTTGACACATTATAAATAGCAATTTAAAAGAAAAGTGACACTTTTTTTTTTTCAAAGATAATTAATGCCATTCTTTATAATTAACATTCATTTGTTTTGTGTTAAACTATTTACAACTGCAATTTATATATTAAGCATGTCTATATTTAGAGCGGATCGAGGAACCGAATGAAATGTGTTTAATCTTTTCCAAATTCATCATTTGGTCTGCTTCTAAATTTAGATTAACTGAGAACTTCAAGTATATAAACATCAACAGGTTCATTTGTTCCCTTCATCGGCAGGGACTAGAAAATATCTATGTGATTAGTACGATAGCAATGGCTGTGATCAGTGCAAAGAAGAGGTTTTTGTTGAAGCAGCTTCAAACTGAAATTTCCATTCCAAAAAGACCTCGCCTGCTTCCGCCTGTGATGGAAAAAGACACTCAATTAAGGTAGCTGTCGGAATTTGAAAAGGTGGGAATTCTGGGACAGGGTAGCGAGAGGGTTGTGTACAAAGTCCTTCACCGCAGATCCTCTTCTTATTATGCTCTCAAAGTAGTTCATCGCAGGGATGAGGCGTCCATCACAAAACAGATACAGACAGAGACCCAGATACTGAAAAAGATGACCTCCCCATACTGTGAAATGCGAGACTTTCTTTTTCTATGGCGAAAACATGGAATTTTTGCTGGAATACATGGATGGAGGCTCTCTGGCCAATTTTGTAAAGCAAAAGAATAATTCGAGTGAGGCCATCCTGGTGAAGATTGCTGAACAGGTGTTTGAGGGATTGAAATACCTTCACAGTGAAAAGATTGTTCACAAAGACATCAAGTCATCAAACATCTTGATTAACAGAAATTCACTGCAAATATAGATTGCGGACTTTGGGGTGAGCAGGATTATATCGCACACTGAAGATATGGGCTATAATTCATATGTTGGAACATGTGTTTACATGAGCCCTGAGAGATTGGACCCAGATGGCAGCTATGGCGGAAATGGTGATGGTGATGGTGATGGTTTATATGCAGGATACATTTGGAGTTTGGGAGTTACACTGCTGGAATGTTACATGGGTCATTTTCCATTTCTACCACCAGGACAGAATCCGGATTGGGCTACGCTCATGTTCACCATTTGTGTAGAGGATTTACCATCTTTACCGCCAACTGCATCGCCAGAATTCCAGAGTTTCATAGATTGTTGTTTACAGAAAGAAGTTAGCAGGAGATGGACTGCCTCCCACCACCTCAACCACCCTTTCGTATTCAACAGATCCCTCTCTGACTAATTTAGTACAGTTGCCATTCTTTATTGAAATAGGGCAAGTCATGTCTTGAGAATTACGTGTATTGGAGAAAAGTTTAGGAAATGGATTACCTCCCAGCTTCTCAACAACCTCTTCGTCAACACATCTCTCGAGTAATATTTAACAGTTGCCATTCTTTATTGAAACAGGGCAAGTGTGTTGAGCATTTCCTGTGGAGAACAAATATGGAACTGTTGTCTTGAGCATTTCATGGGTTGATCCAATTTTTCTTCGTCATTAATGGGGTTTGCACCTTATTGTATATTAGCAATAAACTCTTGCTATATTTACAAATAATGAATGAACTATTGTATTAAAAATCTATATCTGTTCTTTGCAAACTTGCAGCAGTTTCCACAAAAAATTAACACTCCTAGGTGGTATTCAGAATCTATTTTATTTTTACATCAGTGCAATAATCTTGCTTTAACTTATCCCTCATTTCTGTGTTAAAGTATCCCATTTTATTGAAGCTTCTAAAAATTCCTTACAAGTTTTAGTCAAGCACATATAAATATAAAAGTAGTTGATGTCACAATAAATTTGGTTTTCTTTGCTCCCTGTGGTCTTAAAAATTGCAAATATTATTCCAATAAAAATCATTCTACAATGCACTGCTCCCTTTAGCATGGAGGTTAATTGGTTTCCACATTGATTGAAAGGTTAATTGGCTAAAATGCACTGCTCTTATGTGGGTGAAATATTAAAAACACCCCTTATAATCATTGCAAGCTTAAAATCATTTTCTTACTATAAAATTCCAGAAACCATTTCAAAAGCAAATATGTAATACGTGATTTTTGAATTTATTTTATTCCACAAAAATGTTGCTCATAACGATAGAGTTACAATAATGGGGAAACAAGGAATTAAATGAAATTAGGAAGATGAAAGAGAAAATAAGAAAGGACATAAAATATGAGAAAATAAAAAAGCATAGAAAATAGTTGGAAATAAGAAAAATGTATTAGTACAAACATAATCTAAACTAATAATTGATATACACAAAAATATAGTGGAACGTTATCAAATTAGAAAATTGCAAATTTATACAAAGAACTAACTCAATACAAAAATTGTCATGCATAAATTATCATGTTAGTTAATGGAATAAACAATTATTTTGTCTAACAAAATAAAAATCACTCCTCCTATCTTTGAATTTTTTAATTTTATTTTAATATTCACTAAAAGTAAGATTAAAATATTCAAGGTCTTATTAGTAAGTGACAAGTAGTTTGTAATTGTCAACCCAACTTCCATTCTCATTGAGTCCATACACATTCAACAAGTGGTCATGGTGACATCTTGAGGTAGAGGTCAAACTTCTATATATGGACCATCCTGAATATAGTTAGGCACTCCAAATGTGGATTGTTGAGTGCACATTAAGGACCCAAGCCCACCCCCATGTTCCTCTTTGACAAGGTTCTTATCCACCACTCTGATTTATAACTCTAGCATAATAAAAACATTTACTATATAAATTTAGACTCAAGGGCTTGAGTTATTGGTGAGTTATAATTAGTTTGTAATCGTCAACTTAATTTGTATTCCCATTGAGTCTATTGGACACTTTAAACAAGCGGCCATGAGGACAACTTGAGACGGGGTTAATATTCTCCATGTGGACCAAGAAAAACACAATGAGATGCTTCAAATGCGGATCGCTTAGTGTAACGCCGCTAAAAGACGACGCCACGCCACGACATATGATCCTAAAATGTGACAATTTTTTTTTTGCAAGGTAGAGGTTCTTGTTTGATTTATTTTATCTACAAGTTTGGCCTGTTTGATCTTGGGAACTGATAAGCTTCAAACTTTTACTTTGTATTTCGGTCGCGAACTAGAACTACATGATTGTCGCAATTCCATTCACTCGGGCTTCACTTCAACAGTTGTCGTGTTCGACTTCTCCTTAACGGATAATTTCGAGTTTCAGCATGGTGTTACAAGACTTCATAAGGGTATCTGACCACTGATCCCGTCTTCGCATTATGATCCATTTTATAAGAGGTAGAGGTGTCCAGGGTAAATGTATGTATTATGATTTTATTGATCTCTTTTTTTTTATATAATTTAATATATATCTGCGGAGATATGTAGCATGGATAACACAAATATTGTTATTTTGACGACTTTTAGAAATCTTTTAATATATATGTTCTTAGATATCTCATTAGATACTTTTAATTTAAATGATAAATATATATGTATAGATGTATTATCCAAGTTTATACTCAATACGCCTATATTCCTATACATGTATTGAATTTTGAATTTTAAGGAATAAAAGTCAATTCCATGAAAAACGTTTCAAATTATATTTAATTCTTTTGGTTTGGGCGGTGGGTTTCATCTACCAACTATCACGATTAAAAAAATAACTCCCTGCCTGGCGTGCGAATCCACTCCAGCTGGCCGCATACACCCTTATTCAATTAGATTTGTAAATTTTTATCAGAACAGACAGCCCGCCGTCTCTTATAGACTGTCCTGGCCGCGCATTTAAAAGAAGGTTAAAGTGGTGGTTGCGGGTTGGAACTGTAGGCGAGTGTAGCAGGTGGGGGAGCCCTTCCCAATGCTTAGACCGCGTGAAAAGGGCGAGGTTCAGTGCACCGTGAATAATTTCTTTGAATGCCTTAAACACGCTGGTCGTCCAACTATGTTGTTATCTGTTCAGTTCCGAATGCATCCTCAAAACTCGGGATTCCGCCTTTAAGAGATGTCTAGCAATTCGATTGAGGACAGTGGGAATCGCATCAGGCTCAACACGAGGCATCAATCCACTCACCATGGGTTTCCCCACAGACAGCCACCGCACAGCCAGCAGGAGAATCACAGGAATGATCAATAACACCAATTTCAGGTCATACATACTATCCTCCAAGGTGGTTTCGAAAGTCATATACCATGGAATAAACAGCAGACGGGGTGCAGGATGAATACACAATGATCTATCTTTATTGTGTTGAGTTGCGTCAAAAAGAAACCACAGGCCAGAAGGAGAGGCGTGCTGACCCGTTTTGTCCCTGTCCCGGGCCGCGTGGAAGAATGATGGGTGGATAAGAAGCTACAGCCCGTAAAAAACGTCTTTGTGAGGTGCATACATGGTGGGGGAGTCTATAGTTATGGCTCATCACGGCAATGATCGGCGGCAAAGCGGCACAAAGCAATAGAACAATTCTCCCTTTTTTTTTATATATATTGGGTGCGCCTAGACAAGCCGTTCATCCAACTATGTTGTTATCAGTTCAGTATTGAATGCATCCTCAAACCGGGTTTCACCTTCAAGATATTTTTATCAGAAAAGATTGTGGGACAGAGGAGAAAGTCACCCGGTGGAAAACTAATGCGTAGAACTTCTATTGAGATCCCGAGCATAAACAATATGGCTCGTGGAAGGGGCCTCGCAGAGGTGGTTCTGTTTCATACCAGAATATACAGAGGCGCCATTTGCTTTGTTATTAAAAACACGGAGACTACGTAGGTTCATGTATATGTTTCATTGACATTATTAGTTGAATGAAGTTTATTTGCATATATGACAGTGGTAGTATGCTGAGATATATGTATATAACAAAATAATAATTAAGGGTACTTTTAATATCTTTATAAGTTATTATTAATAATTTCATTAGTTGTAGTATTACTTAAATAAGAATGGTATTTAACTATTAGTACCCTTGTTAGATATTAAGGAGTGTTGAACACCAATCTTGATAAGTTTAGAGTATTACCATTAAGATCTATTTCTAGCCAACTTTAATGGACATTGCATGGATTTTTAAGCAAGTTGATTTCATTTCCTTGTTTATTTGCAATGGATTTTACAATAAATTCATGGATGAATAAAACATAAAGGAACTAGAGCTTGAAAAGGTTTTATTGGCATATTACAAATCATTAAAAACTTAAGTCTTTCCAACAAGTATACAAGAAGGAATAATGCACTATTTTTCCCATCCTTTCCAACACATTACTTTCAAGTATCCAAACAAAATTTTAATATATTTCCTTTTGTAATTTCTTTCCAATATTCCACCAAAGAATTCAACAACATTCTCAATAAATTTTAGAGCAAGAAATACTATCATATCAATGCAACATTTCCTTCAAATCTTATTACAACATACCCTACTTCATGTGGAACAAATTTACAATAATGGAAGCTAGAGAAAACAAGGCGATATTACATTTCTTTCTCCACTCAAGGTGGGTAATTACATGATGTTTTAACATTGTCAACAACAAGGTTCTTGTGCTCCAAGTGTTCTTCATCCATGCTCCAAGTTCCAAGTAGCTCAAGTCACAACCAAGATAGGGGGAGAGGCAACACTCTCCTCCCAACCAAAACTCAATGGAGAAGAGAAGCAATCTCCTCCATTGACCCCCGAGCCCCAAACACAACACAATGAAGGGTGGTCTCCAACTCAAGGCAACAATACTTGCTTCCACAATACAATTTTCTTCACAACATTCAAGGTAAAAAGAGGAAACAACAAGGAAACACAAATAACACAATACTTGCACAACAAGGCTTTCATCCAAGCCAACAAGAGAAGGAACTATGGGAATGTTTTCCTTATGCCTCCCAATTGAGATGAGATGCCCATCCAAAACCCTCCACAATAAAACTCAAGCCCCTATGACTCTTATGCCTCCCTCAAGTACCCCTTTTTCCTCCCATACTCTTATGCCTCCCTCCTCTTATGGCTCCCTCAAGAACAAGGTAAGAATGTAAACATTCTCGCACAAGATGGGCATCCCTCTCAAACTCCCTCCACAATATCCTAATCTACTCTTATGCCTCCCTCATGAGTACTCCCATAGACCTCTCCTATACTACACAATAAGCATTCTATCCATTTTTCACAATATACCAAAGTAAACATGCATTATTCACAATTTTAGCATGGAAGCAACAATAATATGAAAGCAAAACAAGGAGAAGGTTTCCTACCTCTCCATTGGAGAAGCCTAAACCAAGAGATTTGTCCAAGCTCCCTCCAAAACAATCCAAGCATGTAAGTCCAAGCACTCTCTTTTTCTCTTTCTCCCAAGTCTCTTCTCTCTCCCAAAAATAACAAAAGAGAACTCTTCAACAAAACAAAAACAAAACTCCAACCCCCTCAACAAGAGAGGAAGTTTCAATAAATAGACCAAAGGAAAGGGTGAGGGTGATGTGGCTCCATGTAGGATGCCACATCACACATCCTCAAACCACCTCCCAAAGTCAACTCAAATCCCAAAACACCATAAATGGGTGGTTGGGTTGAATGACAACTCTCTTCCACATCCATCCCTTTTCCGTGTGCCTTAAGGCACAATTAAATGAAAAATGAGGAAAAGTGCATTCCAAAGTCATATTTCCCTTCCCAAAACAATAAATAATCCCCTTTTTGGATTCCCAACCCATAGATATGGTTGGTAAGGGGTTTTGGGAAGTGTGGGACAAGTTTAACTTGTCCCACAAGTCCCCCAAAATTGCCCTCAATCTCAAATTCGAGATTCAAAGAGTTTGGAGTGGTCAACACTCAAAACCAAGCATTCAATACATGAGGAAACACAAGGCTCAAGGAGCCAACCATCAAAATTAATTACATCCACTAGACTTCCCTCCAAAACTTAAAAATTAAAACAAGATATTACATTAATCTAAACACACTTAGCAAAGTAATTTTAAAAAAGAAACATCACAAATAAAATCACCTACTAAAGTAAGTTAAAACAAGTAATTAAAATTCTTACCCCCTTGGTCACATTAGAAAATTTCCCCCTCATGGAAATTTTCTCAACACATAAAAGAACAAAGGTAACACAATACAATTTACTAGTTGCCTTGACGACCAATTGTTGTAACCACCCGACATTCTGTTGTGTTTGGTTCCCAATCCCCCTCATGGTTGTGATCATGCCGTGTTTCCTGCAAAATGCAAAATACCTCCTTCGGCCTTGCGGCCATGTCAAAATATCCAAAATAACCATATGCATGAAATTTATCAACATCTATACATAATTCAATCAATCATTGTTTCTAGGTCTAAATCACAACTTAACTATGCATTTCATCATTATCCAAAATTATAGTAATGTAAATTCAACAACTACATTCTACTCATCATGGCGAAGAAATCCAATGTTAGAACACATGCAATATATGCATATAAAAATAATATCGGTATCCAATAGTCTGTCCATGAGTCAGTGTAGATCATACTGAAAACAAAATCCAATCATAATCCAAATGCATCTAGTCACAAAACATCATGCTAATCAACATAAGTATAAATCATGTCCATATCAAAAGTCTTCATAACTCAAAATGATAATCAACTAAGTGTCGTAGGGAAGTGGGCATTACACTTAGAGGACATAAAAACCTAAACCCACCTTCATTTCAATTCATAGTTCTATTATAATAAAAATGTTTACCATCCAAAAGAGTTAATATAAATTACATAAGACCTACTTAAATGTAATTTCCTAAACAATCAAGTGGAAGGGAGGTCTTGTCTTCAAACCCTCATCGGTATCACCACTTAAATTATCTTCTTACAAACTCATATGGCAATGCCCTGACCGCTCACTGCAGATTTTGAACTGATTTTAGTAGTTTATGGCCCTAGTTGGACTTATATTTCATCGCAAGCGCATCTGTCTTGCCGGTGGATTTGTTTTTCTTGGCGACCTTCTCGAGTGCGGCTTCGGCACGGTAGAGTTCCATTGGTTTTAGAGGGACATCCCCTGTCCTTGACCATTTTTAAGAACAGCGATCCATGACAGTGTTGGGTTTGTTGAACCCATCTCAGATTTGGGGGTTCTTCATTTGCCCTGTTTCTGGTTACGGCTCATGAGTTTTGCGATAAGTTCAAGTGTTTTCAAAGCCTTTATCCCCTGGACCTCGACTCATGCAAAATGGGGCTGGATGAGGTCTTTTATGTGGAAAAAACATTATTTTTCCTCACCTCTCGTCATCCAAGTGAAGCTGTGGATGTCAACTCCATTGAGCGCAATGACTGTTAGACTCGTGGATGGTTTGGGGGTGCAGAGAATTCCTCTGTTTCAGGCTGAACCTCACAAAATCAAGACTCGTGTTTGACTCGGGTGAAAAATTGTAAGGCCTGTGGAACTCAATGTTCCTACTCATTTTCGCAGTGCATCCAGATTGTTGGGTTCAGCGTCGAGCAGGGGATGATGCTCTGCGATCCTAACTCATTTGTTAGATTGTGCTTATCCAGAAGACTACTATTTCATTGATCAATGCTGACTCACATTGAGAAAATGTGAGAGAGAATCATAATTGATGTAGCTTGGAAAACAAATAATTATGAATAGATTGTTATTGGATTTTTTAAGTTTGTTTTGAGCTGATTTTGTCATATGAATATATGTCAAATGGATTTTTAAGGAAGTTATTTTAGATTCATGATAGATATTATAGCCCTAGCTGCTACAACCCTTTTGGCATTTCTATAAAGTTGTAGCACATGTTGTATATATAGGAATGGCTGAGCTAGATAGGTTGTGCTTTGATGTCTAGGATTGTCAAAGAGAATTGGTGGAGGCCCTAAAAAAGTGGAGAATTTAAAATATTCTCTCACACTTATAAGAACTTTTTGAGAACCATAAGCCCTGGTGTTACATAGTCTAGGTCTGATGAACTTGAATTTAAGCTATAATAAGTTATCATGTATGATGGATGGGAATTTCAAAGTTTTATGATATTTTTAAGAATGCATTATCCGGATCCGCTCGGATCATCTCTTTCATGGGTGTCTCAACTTTTTATTGCTATCAAGTAGTATGCTTTGTGGTCCTATTCCTTGGCTTTTGATTTCATTCTTATATATGAAATGCTTGAATTTATCTAAAAATAATCTTTTTGGTTTTGTAGTAGCATCAATATGGGAAATGCGGAATATGAAGCTACTTGATGTATCAAGCAACAATGTTGTTGGGATTGTCCCCAGTGGTTTACTGGGGATTGTATAAACCGAGAGAACTCTACTTGCAAAACAATAAATTTTCAAAACCCATTCCCTACAACATTGGTTGGTGTTCATAGCAAATAGCTTTGGATTTGTGCAAGAACTTGTTCTCGAGCACTTTTCCAGATTCTCTACAGGCTATGACATTGTTGGTGTATCTTAAACTAGAAAATAATATGTTGATAGGAAATATTCCATCGTGGACTATGAATCTAACTAGCATTGAACATATGGATTTTTCTGTGATAAATTGGATAACATTATGATCTCGTAAACTATAGTAGACCCCCTACTATTAAATAGTTTTAAAAAAATACCGATTAAATCTCAATTTCCGATTTAAAAGAATTGAGAAACTGATCCAAAATCTGATTTAAATGTGCACAAATACTGAATTGAAAATCTGAATTTAAAATGATTATTTGTTTCTAGTTTACATGATCAAAAGGATCAAAATATGATTTTCAAAATCGTTGTGAAAGTGTTATAATCACATCTAATTAATTAAAAACTTATTTTAATAGGTAAATAATCAGAAATAACAAATGCATATGAGCACACAACATGAAAATTATTTACAGAGTTTGGCGTAAAATGCCTACATCTCTGTGTTCATTCGAACTGATCCATGGCAACAATAGTGGGAGTAATATCGCTCTGTCTCTCACACACAAAACAAGCAGGTATACACTTTCCTTTGCCTTTCTTTCATACTTTAGACATTGGTATTTCATGCTAAGTTTATGTTCAAGTTCAAGTTTGATTTCCTATACTATGGACATTAATTACCCTCTTTTCTCTATAGATACACATCCTAAGAAAACAAACACAATGAAAACAAAGTTAAATTCCTAGCACAAGTACAAGGCTCTCTAAGTGAAGAAAAGGGTGTCTCATGTAATTTTCAATTTCACAAGTATTAAAAAGGGGAAAATGTAGGCATTGATTTTAGTAATTCATGCCTTGTAACAACACAATTTGTACAATTCATATGCACTAGTCCACATTTTTCCAGCTAAACCAGTTATCTTATCCATGTAGCTATATCTAACTCATTCTTTCTTGCACACACAACATATCTATTTTCACAACAGCCATATTAGTCTGTTAAATTAATGTATACCCTCACACATTGCAATCTTAACCTTCGGATCACCCGCAAAAATATCTTGGACCATAATGGATATGTAGCGCTACAAAACATATATGTTACAGAGCCAACATGGTTGCTTTGGTCCCTCCTCCTCTAATAGAACTTTTATAATTCAAATTCCATTGGGTCATTCCTAGTTGTCCATATTTGAGGTTTATAAATAAAGAATGCATATCTATTCCAGTCATTTCATCCATTATCAAAGAGGAGGTCATGTACACTTGACACCCACATATCATAATGAGTATACACTAACAATAAACACAAACAAGGGCTTTCCAAGACTCTTTTAAGCTCCATCTACTTTGCATAAGCTTTCTAGGGAAGTCATCTACTGAGACCTACAAATGCAAGGAAATCATCACCAATCCAAGTCAAATAATTAGGGAAAAGGTCCATGTACAATATCATCATTGCGAGTTAATAGTTATCTATTTGGTTGGTTACATTCTATAAATCACATGCTAGGCAAGAACGATGCGAGGTTTGAGCCCTCTTTGGAGTATTGGCGACATCGAAAATGCACAAGGATACCCACAACCCACTTAATGTTTTTTTTATAGTACTTATTTTCTATCGAGGGTTTTGAAGGACCAATCGATTGCAACGCAAACATCGCATAATTTCAAGGGTCCATATTTTACACAGGAGCATATCAGAATACCACACAAAGACCCAAAAATACCAGGAGTAGAGGATACGAAGGGACAAGAGCATACATAAAGGGGCATAATAGGGGTAGGCTTAGGCTCGTGTTATTTGCTTTAGTCCATGTACCAATTCTATACACAATTACAACAATGAGGCTCTATCAAGTCATTTCCAAGTCATCAGACCAACCCAGATCATTAGAGAGAGTATGAGATCAACTAAGTCATCTTCGTTCTTTTATTGCAAGTGCTTTATTTATTGTTTATTATCATTATTTATCATTGCTTAGTGGTTATTTGTGATATATGTAACTTTGTAAACTAATCAATTAGGATAATATGCCATCGACTACTACCCCATTGAGATATTAACCAATTTCGGGTAAATTATAAGAAACCATTATGATTATATACGGATAAAAATATGCCTAGCAAATTTTGGTAGTAAAAATTATAGATATTCCTTTTTATAGACTCTTAATGCTTTATTATTATTAGGTGCAATAGAAACAATTATGTGGAAAGTGTGTAATAGGACACATGTCGATGTTTATTTTTAGCTAATGGTGTGTATAATGTTATAGATTGTAAATAATTTGGTAAAAAAATTAATTGAGAGGACAACATGTTTCCACAATATTATTTCTTATAATTGAGAGCTTATAGTTTAGGCTTGTGAATAAGATATTAGAAGAAAGATCAATTCGGGAGGCACAATTATAATGTTATCTAATTTGCATTAAGGCCATTTAAAATAAACAAACATTAGATGCAACTTATCACAAAGGATCTAATGGGCAAGTAATAGAGATAACTTGATGTGATATATTTGATTTCATATATTATCGAGGGATGTAATAATGTCAATGATGTTTATCTATTCTTTGGTTTAGCATAGGACCTAAAACAAAAATATTCCATTTTTATAATTCAAACTTGTACCATGTTAGGTTTTA
Source organism: Taxus wallichiana var. yunnanensis (assembly GCA_018340775.1). Classification (NCBI taxonomy): domain Eukaryota; kingdom Viridiplantae; phylum Streptophyta; class Pinopsida; order Cupressales; family Taxaceae; genus Taxus; species Taxus wallichiana. The sequence continues at coordinate 1,040,971,543 of CM031239.1, forward strand.
GAAGAATAAATTTGATTCCGTAATGATTCCAAAGGAATATTGAGAATGTCATAAAGGTTTTCACAACTTTATACCTAGAAAATTAAATCTCTTATTTAATTTCATCTATTTTTTCTTTTTCATAACTGTAAATTGTTAGTGCTAGAAGAATGCATTCATGATTCTATAAGAGTATATCAATATTTCGAGTGAGAACCTTCATTTAATGCAAGTTTATATTGTTATTTTTTATTGACAATTATTTTTACAGATTACATAAACTTATATATTAATCGTAAACCCTCTTTTTTCAATTCTTACAACATCAAAATAGTGTTTGTGAATAATCTTCTTATTTATTCACAGATTGCTTATGAAATAAGCATATTGCATAATGTCAATATAAACTCACTTTCCTATAAGATGAAAGTAACATAAACACGAAGTAAAAATTATGATGATATGTCGATAAAAATATACCACCCACACTTTCACTCTAAGAAATTGAAGATTATTGCTTCTTACACCAAGTTTTTATTGTTTAAATTTTATGGCAAGCCTTATCTAGCACCCATGAATGGTTCTTGACATGTCTTGATAGAAATGATAAAAAAATCCGTGCACTTGTCTTCATTAGTTAATTTGAGTAAAATTGAGGTAAAAAATATTGCATGGTAGACATGTGGATGCAAAGTGGTAGATACTTTACACTTGAAAGGAGGAGATTTTGATTGCAAGTAGCAACGAATGCAACTTTTATGGCCAATTTTTTCACCTTACGAAGGCAAGTTGGCATTTTCTGTGTGCTTTTTATGGTCAACCATATTGAGTACGAGCACCAACTTGACACTTTCATGTCTGTTCTTTGTCATTTTAAACTATATGCAATATAAATGATCATGCAGAAAGTATGCAATATGATAGATGATATCCATTTCTTATTTAAATATGTGCATGATTTTATTAACTGTACAGTACCTCAAAAGTATTTATTTAGTTATTTAAAAGCACAATCTAATATTTGGTTCATATTTCACACATACACAATAAGATTCGATTCAAATATACTAAAACATTTAATTAATATGATTAAAATACAATACGTGAGATTACATTTTTATAACACATACGACTCCTTGATTCTAGGATTCAACACCTATCCCTCATGTAGGATCACTCATTTTTTCAAATATCTCTCCAATAACACATATCCCTATTCTAATCGTGAGCTTAGCTACATGAGTTGTTATCACATGTCACTCACATGCATAATAATATTTTATTATTTCGCTTAGCATTTAGTCATATGAATTGTCAAAACAACTCATATACAAATTAAATTTACTAAATATAATAATCCATGTGAAAACTAATTAAATATTCCTAACATTCCTCCCCCTACTGCAAACATGGGGAAAAACATAATCACACTTCTACTACAATATTTTGTCTCTCCTTACTCACTATTTTGGTCCACAACTCAAACTAAAGGTAGAGAATGGACATATCAATCTCTTATCGACCATGCACAACTAGAAACTCATTTACTCGAAATGGGAACTCATCGACCATGTGTGGGAACGATCACCAAATCATTGTAGAAACTATGAATCAGAATTATACACCTATTTAGCCTACAAATTTTTTTTATAGAGGATGGCCACTAAACTAGGTATGAATACGAAAACACACATGTGTTCATCCTCTTCAAGTATCATGATATTGCATTTCATTGCGCTATTTATTTGCCACTATATATTTGCATCAAGGGGCTGTATAGGAGTTATGCTCACTTATTATAACATGTGAACAAGAATGTAATTATATTGTTATTTTTTAACACAACAAAAAATAAAATGAAAACACCCTAAAATAGATATGCCAAAGAAAGCATTGTGTGGCCTATTGGTATTGGTTAATGAGAGGTTGTTGTTACGCCTCCTTCCTCCATCGCCTCAATCCTCCAGGTTCGTTAATACTTAGTATAATAAGATTTGAAGCTTAGATTTACAATCCCCCAAAAATAGAATTAGACATCGCACACATTATATGTGATAAAGTGTCTTTTTGAATTACTGAGATTTTAAATAAAAAAACTTTTGAGAGTCAACCACTATAAGCAATGACACAATAAAACAACGACTATGACATTATAATTTACAAAACCAACAACAATAATAATGATTAAAAATTGATTATTACTTTTAACTTATTTTATGACCCAATTTTTGACAATAATACTTATGTGATTTTTGACATCTTTGATGACACTTATACACAATGACCAACCAAAAACATCAATAGACTTTGACCTTCTAAGCATTCACTCTAATGCAAGACATTAAACTAGTAAACAATAACTAAACTCTATTATTTACAAACTCAATATACAATTAGTTACTAATAAATTTAATATAGCTATAGACTAGGAAAACATACAAATTTATATTTGTTCTTTCAATTTTTATTTCTAGATACCTTGTATATAATATTTAATTCAAATTTTATATATTTAATGCAATTAACTATAATTCAAATAAACTAAAATATTCAATAATATTCCACTACAATTTCCACCACCACATACAATCCCTTGATTCTCTCACCATCCAAAATATCTCTCCAATAACACATCTTAAGATTACCTACCTGAATTGTTCTCACAACTTACATACACATAATACTATTTTATTCATTCACTCACATTTAATCATATGAGTTGTCATAACAACTTACTTATTTACGATATTATAGTCATTATTTTCTTACAATATTAAATAGACTATAGAATAATCAATGTGAAAACTAATAATGTATTATTCGAGAACTTACAAGACCGGAGCTTGTGACCAAGATCGAGCAAAGAAGATAAACCGAGAAGATTATTGATTCTACTTCAACACAGATTCACAACAAACACAAAAATCGGAGCGTAACATGTCGCAAATGTTCTACCGGGTAAAGGAAAGAGCGTGAAATTTTAGTACAGCATGTGGGGGAAGACCGGACTTGATGATAACATTCAAAGGTATTTCCCAGGCATCGTCAGACCAACTCCTTCATTCATGTCGATCACTTGTCCGTTTGGAACAAACCAATTAAACCCCTATGACACCTTGCAAGAGTTATATGCATTGTAGTCATCGCCAAAGAAACTCCAGGCACCTCGTCTACCTGCCCCAAACGGAATCATTTCACACTCATTCTCCATGTTATATATATATTCCCTACTCCTCTCTCTCCTCCTACTTCCATGAAATGTTCGGGAATTAATTCAGTGGCTTATTCCAATCTTTTTCATCTCATGAATTGCCCAAGCATTAATCATGAGTTTTGTTCTTTGGAATACGGAAGCCTCCAATAGTGCCACTACTACAAGAGGGGCTCATTTGACACATTAATAGAGACAAAATTTAACTAAATTGTCTCAAATAGAGATAATAACAAAATTGTATATCATCTTTATTATTGTCTCAAAGCGTGTGTTTCTAATATTTTCTCTAATTATTGTCTCTCAAGAGACAATAATGATTGATACATATTTTGTCTCTTGAGAGACAATATCATTTTCGTCTCTCTAGAGACAATATCATTATTGTCTCCTTAGAGACAATACCGAATACTAACATTTTGTCTCTCTGGAGACAATACTAATTTCAATTTTTATTGTCTCTCTAGAGATGATACGAATTTAAAGAATGAAAAATATGAATTTTAAAACTACATAATAACCAAATATCATATAGTGCAATCAACGAAGTTACATATCATCTATGATGTTGGAGTGGTCTGGTAATTAATATTATAAATTAAAAACAATTTGATTTAAATATTGTGCCCAATAAATGGGTCCACAAATATTTTATTAATATCAAATAAGATAAAATACAAAAGGGTGTCTGAATTCTGTTAACCCTTGAAATACAATGACAAAATACAAAAGGGTGACTGAATTTCGTTAACCGTTGATATACAATATTAACACCTTCTCTCAACCACCAACTTCAAGTGATCCGTATGATTCCCTAGTGCTACTTTGAGGTTCTTTTTCTTCACTTTAATTTTGAGCAACTTCCTTTTTGAGCAATTGCCTCTCCATCGGCAGCAGTCATCTTCGTGTTCTTCACTTTGATTGTCTCACCTTTGATGCAATTCTCTACTATCGTTAAGAACAAAGGTGCATTGGATTTGTAACGACCCAAAATCACACACACAAACAACGCAGTAAAAGACAGGATAATTTTTTTGACTTACTTCCACACATAACATGACGCAACATGTCGTCACCAAGGGTACAACTAACACTGTGAACAACTTGATACAAGGATGGCCATAAAGGCAGCACGGAAACATTCACATCTTTCAAGGACAATTTACTTTTCTTTTAGACATGACAACATAGAAGTCCAACCACAAAACACACTTACAGTTAGGGCCAACCACAATGAGATATTCTTGGGGTTTATTTATTTTAAAAGGACATCTTGCAATTCTTAGCTTACGTTTTCAAGGAGGCTCAAGATATGATTCGTATAATTCAACTTGCCAAGCCAAGTTTATTCTTTTTACACTGAGTAATCATCTTTAATCTTCTCTATTAAGACATTCATTTGCTTAATTCGTTTATTTAGAGAAAGGGGTAATTTAATTTCACAAGGCCATCTATTAACACTTACGCTACTAGAACTTGTTCATGCCCATATGACAACATGGGTTCACGTTCAACAACTTAAGAGAAAATTACAAGGTACCTTGGATAAAGTTAAAGGAAGGAGGTCAATTGAGTTCATCCTTGAGACATCATTAGTTCTTACTGAGGTTTAATTGGAGCTTGAGGTTTTATACGTAATCATTAACGCTCTTACTTAGGCTTCACCGAAAGAGCTTATCAAGAGGAAGCTACTTACTTTTAAATAGGATGAGAGATAAATTGGGTGGTTTCTAAATTTTCTTCTCTTACTTGTTAAATCTTATTAGAGACTAGCCATTGTTTTCCTTTAAGTTTGGTTTAAGCGTTCACCAAAAAGAGTAGTGTTTACTAGTTCAGTTAGGGATAACACGTTATATAAAATCACTTTTCAAGGATAGTCTCACTATTAATTACTTAAGGCATTGTTTGTTTTCAAGGGAATCTCCTCCACAACATATTTCTTGAATAAAACTTTTAGGTAACTTCGTAAGGAAAGGCCACCCCATTAAAACTTACATATAACACATCAATACAAGGTCTTAGAAAGATTTAAATTAACACTTAATTCTCAAGATCAAAGTTTTACAATGCTCATGCCAATGAAAAGATTGAATATTATTTCTCACTAAGAAGAGTTACCAGCCAAATTACAAAAAAAGGACAAAACAACTTCTTCACGTAATTCTCCGAACAATTCCAAGAAAGCGGTCATATAAACTATTTGCAAGCAAAGTTGCACAATTTACAACACATGGAACACTTTTACAAAGAACTTCATAAGTTGCACCTTGATGAAACCTTTACAAATCTTTCCTTTAATCTACTCACATAATCCATCCGCACAAATACTAGCTAGAATCGTTCACGAGAACCGAGCATGTTAAGGCTACACATTGCAACAGTAAGCTAACATTTAACAATATCAAGAAAGGAAAGTTCTAATTCAAAAAAATGGATTAAAACACAACCCACAACTCCAAAATTATTCGCATGAGAGAGAAATCTAAACCATCCAACAAGGAGAAAGTCAAAATACCAGTAAGAACAAAACCACATAAATCAAGGCAAGACCTTATGGGTTAGGAACAAGAAGGTCAAGAGGGTTGATATTTCCTTCATGTGATCCTATGGTTTACGTGATTGGAATCCAATACTCAATCCATCCATCTAAAGGGGGTCCAAGAGAAGACAAAACATACTAATTATGATCGTAGGCGTGAACAAAACGACGTTATCCAATTCTCCCAGGGGAAGGCTTCATAGTAATATGGGTTCGATGCCCTAAAAGGAAACAACTATAGTTTCAGTTTTAACCAAGGAGTTTACCACTACTTCCTTATAGGATTTCTTAAATGTAGTACTAGTTAACAAAACAAATCCACCCTTCCAAACACATACACATGAGACACAAAAGGGGCCATTATCCACCAACAAACCTTATCCTAATCGTCGACTCTCTCTTCATAATGTAAGGGAAGGCTAAACCCAAAAGTCGTTAATAATTTTTATATATTTCCGAAAATGCCAAAAGTATTTAAAAAAAAAAATTGATTTCCTTAACAAAGCCACAAAATGGGACTTTTAGTAACCAAGTTCGAAGAATAAGATATTCGAGTTCAAAAACAAAGGGATTCGATACATGGTGGGTAATACACCAGCGATGCCCTAGACTCAAAAGACCTTACCACGAGTGCAAGCACAAAAATAAGAACCAACACACATAACCATCGGAAGGTTACGCGGTGCGGTCGTGCCTAGAAATTCTATGAGCTCCTTGCCAATAGTATAGAAGATGGAAATTTTACCCGATCCATGTGGGCTTATCAAGGAAATGTAAGCAAATATCAAACAGATGAATATAATAACCACCTATTATATTATCATTGTAATCATTGTCATCTAACAAGAAAGCGAGTTCACGAGTCCAATACCATGGATTCACCTACAAATTTTGTTTCATTCAGCTATTAATAGCTTTCTCGCGACCCTTAATAAAAATTGTAGAGATTTCATTCAATAAAAATTACAATGTTTCCGATTACTTTAATAAAACAAGAGTCCGAACCAGAAGTAGGTAAAGTAATTCTCTCAACACGTAGAGGCCAAAATAGATGTCAGGTTATTCATCCTCTAGAACTGGGTACAACGATCAACCATGTACACGATTATGAAACAAAACCCTAATGCCATTTTCTAATTAAATAGAAAGTAAGGAATGCCCATAGGCTTAAACAAGTTTTAGAACACAATGTCACTATTAATGTACCTTTTAGCAGAAAAGGAGAGCCCTAAACAGGAAATACGTATTTATTCAACCAAAAAGAGATATGTAGGCTTAACCTTCCATTTAGTAACCTTCAATTATAACTACCATCACATAATTCTTTTAAAAGAGAGTCAAATAAGCAAACAAAACTCAATAATGTTTCCTTCTCTATGAACTAGATTGCATCACTCAAAATTGTAGTAACCCATTTAGACAAATATGAAATAGAGTAAGCTATAAGGGAGGAAAGAACATTCCAAGCAAAACCAGCGAAATTGGATCGAGATTTAAAGGAACAACCAACACAATCAGGCAGCGATATAAACAACCACGAAAACATTTGTCTAGGCGCTATTCAATAGGAAAGAAAATTCATTTCAAGATACTAAAAGAAGGTAGAAAACTATTACAAGGAGTAGATTTAACATGCCTGTTTTAAACGCTATATCTCATGGCCACGTACGTGCAGACACCTTCTCCCAGCAGTCCCAAAATTATTTCTCCACCAAATTCACGCTTCTCACCCACTCGGCATCCCAAATACCACGCAAAAGAAACAATAACCATTCCGGTAAACTGCATAGACACAGGCAGAAGGAGAAAGTTCATTCTAGAGCAGTTAACCCCAATTCCCAGTATGTAATTCCATGAAACAAAGCAATGAAATTTGGAATAATTAACAGGGTTTTGCATGTCCTTGCAATATGCTTTTACTCTTGGGTCTAGATTCTAGAACAAGATCGGAAAGTCTTGCGTTCAACTATTCAAACAACTCATGAATTGCTTTCCTATTTAAGGCATTGTCAATTAGTTTTTAAAGCCATTAGGACGCACTATTACATTAGTTTACCCATCAATTTGTGTGCAAAGAAAACATTCCAGAAACTAAAATCAAAGTTGATTCATGCTTACCATTGGAAGTCTCACACATTATAGCTTGCTTCAATTAACATCACTTTTATCCTCCACGCTAAGAAAAATTTCTTTGAAGCATTTTGTCAAACAGTTTGCGCGTAATCTACTCCAACGACGTGAAGCAACATTGCCCAACATTGGAAAGGATATTTGTCAGACGATGAAGTAGTTGCAAGAGCTCTTGATATTAAATACCCGCAGCCTACCTGCCGCTCAAGCCCTAATCCTCCTCAAATTGAGCTGATACTATCTCAATAGAAAAGCTTGCTCCACATCTGATAAATACAATGGTTTTAAACTACGTGGAAGCACGGGTGATGTCCTTACCCTCCAGATGTATCGACCACATTCAGATGAGTTGGGTTGAGTTTGGAGGTCAAGGTGGCCTCCACCGCCTCCTTTGTGATGCCCATCTCTGCTAAATTCGATTTACTGGCACTGTGAATCTCATTCCCAATAGAGATGTCTCCAGCATAGATCAAGGGGACTAAATCAGACCCCAACGCCTTTCCACTGTACAAAGACACTCCCCTGACGATTTTCCCCTTACCCAAAATGATGTTTGCAGGGAAATCCCTGTCTAAAGTCCTCGCCCCAACTGTTGTCACCCATGGTGAAAGATTGGTGACAGACAGCTCCCCAGGACCCTCGTTGCCTGCAGAAGTAGACACAAATACACCCTCTCCATAGAAAGTGAAATCACATCCACACCATCTTCAACAACAATGATCAAACGCAGTAAAGGAGGTGCGAATAGAGAATCTTAGCAATAAATTTCATCGGGTCTCCAGTAACACTCTTCTTGTCACTTAATCGATTATGATAAAAATAACTTGAAGGAGAATCCCGAATTTGAGGATGCAATGATCATCTTGAGCAGATAACATCAAAGTTGGACAACTCGCTTGTTGGAGGTGCTCAAACGGCTTCTACCTTGCTTTGTAACATGCACTGCATGCTGGCTAGAAATTGTGGCAGGTCACTGCTGTGGAGCCTCAACAAGAACACACCTCGCAGCGCCCTAGGAAAGAGGAGGAGAAACAAAAAAGGAAGAGGGTTCGTTTAGCAGAAAATAGGAACAAAACTACGCAGAAAGGAAAGAACAGCACTCAAACACGTTTTCCCTCCTCCCAACGCCTGCAGCCCAAGAAAAACGCGCCCAACACCCACCCATACGCATTGAAAGAGCAATAAAAGGAATACCAGGTCCTTCCACCCACCGCCAGCTAATCACCTAGTTGACTGCATAGCTAGGCAGGAAAAGGAATGGCGTATAGGAAGGAGAAGATAAAAAAATATGTTTTCTTTATTAAGTTGGTTGCAAGGCATTAACAATGCATGGCTAGATTTAATAATCCCAACCCTCCACGCAGTCAGCCAGCACTAATGAGGCCCCTAACAACAAGTGTAGCAGATGTGCGTCCTTGGTGGTGCTTGCGGCTAGCAGAAGGGTTAAGTGGTTAGGCACGAACAAACGTGTCCAAAATGGGTGAATGCATCCAAAATTTTATCATAAGGAAAAAAAAAAATATAGAACAAGGCACGAGAGAAGGCTTGGTCGGCCGAGGAGGAAACTAGTGGTAGAAGTTTCAAAAACAGACACAGGACAATGACCGACCACGGCGTCACAACAGGAGACCCTCTACTTTGCGCAAACCGGTGCTCGGTCTGCGAAGCGACCAACCAAACAATAAAATCGTTCACCGATAATTAACCAAAATGTTGATAACAATCGACAATAAGATAATGAAGTTATCGTCGATCGATAATTAAATTAGTAATATTATTATTACTTCTATTACTATTATTATTATAACTTAACAATAATTATTAATCAAATTAAGGACCGACATACAATTTCAACAATTGGAGAACACGGTTTTCCTTTAATCTGGGAAAACGCAACAGACGAGCGAAGCAGTGCCAGCAACAGAACACCGATACTGACATATGCAGGAAAGATGAAGAGGGAGAACAACTGATTATTGCATGTGATAAAGGTGAAGCCACTAATGATCGACGAAGGCACAATGACGTTCCATGCTTAGCACTCGATCGCCGAAGGATGAACATGTGTAACGTAGAACAGGGCATTACAGGATTCTAAGAAATTATGATTACATATTTTACTCCAATTTCCGCCAAAAGTATTCAAAAATTACATTTAAATTAGGACAATAATTAGTTTTTACTAAATCAACTCGATCTTTACATTTTGTTCTAAAAAATTAGTTATCACTAACTCATTCTTTGTCAATCCATTTTCATAACTTTTATCAAGGACTAACCTCAAACATTATAATCCCTAGAATTCCACACATGCCTAGTGAAAATGTTCCGATATAATCCTGTACAAAAAAACAAAAAAGAAGCCATTATTCATCTATTTTTTCTTTAGTGGATATTCTACACTACATGCATGAAAATTGAGTAAAAACATACAAGCATTATATACAAACAATTCCCAATGAAACCATTGAGGCACAACACTCACCAATAGACCAATTAAAGCTACCCTGCTTCAAAGAAATTTCAAAGCAAATTGATGAAAATGCCCCTGTATAACAGAAAATGAGTCAAGATAATCCACAATAAACATGAATAATTGTGATCTTTGCTCTAATTTACATTTTGCAATTTATACTTTTATGTACTTGGTAATTTTCTTAAGTGATTGATTCTCTCCTTATGGACGTATGGAACATCAAAGCTCCATTGTCAATAAAATTATATTATATTCAACTACATTTTTTTGTCTTTAGATCAGTTTCTTTGCATGTTAGTTTTTTGTTGGATTTTCCTAAAGTCAGCAACATGGAGGAGTTAAAACTGATAACAAGAAACATTCTTAACTATGCAAAAGGAAGGGGTTTCATAGGGATTGCATGTCACAGGAGTGCAAGCGTTTAGTGAATGTTCAAGAATCTCTTCGGTATGGATTGTGGTGGTACATGCAACTTAAGTGAGTGAGAATAATAGAAATACAAACACCAAATATTCTCTCAAATGATTAATTAGGTAGGGTGTTGGGATAACAAATCATCTTTAGGTGATGGTTTGCATATTAGTAAATATGGGTAATTGGAAACTACGAGGTGAAAAGGGCATTAAGAGTTGTCAGGTATGAAAATCTATTAAGTAACGAAATTTGTAAAGAGATATGTTAGTAGAATATGGAACGTAAAAGGTTGTGATTAGACAGGCCACCTTTATAATACAAACTTTTACATCAAGCAAATGTAGTTGTTCCAGTATAACATGTAATAAAATATGTTTGAAACAAGAAAAAGGAAACTAACTACCATGACATGTGCAGACATGCAATTGGCCATACCTAAAAGCCTTGGAGACACATTTTCTCTAGTAAAATTTTATTTGCAGACTTCTCATCATAGCTACAACATATGGTAAGAAGTATCCATATTAGAATCTGATATTCTGTGCTAACAATTTGAAATTTGAAATCAAGTAGCATAAAAAAATTGAAGAATGATTATTTCAAGCTATTCTATGAAAATGGTGTTAAAGACTTTGAAGACTTACTTCACATCCAATGCTTCGAGGCGAGAATACCAAAGCGGTCAAGAAATTCATCAAATGTTCACCTTGTGGGTATCTAGGACAGCTAATCGATTGCTTTCGTGACACCTTGCAATGCAGATGAGCCACACATTCTAATTGAGATTCTATGTTTCGTATGCTAACCTTTTGGTTGAACTAGGAAATTTCATACAAGTCATCGAAAACTTGAATTCAAAATGTAATATTCTTACACCAAAGGCTGCTTACTCCGCAACATAGTTGTTGTAAAACATTGTAATTGTCAAAAATCCTGGCTTTAGAACACTTTTTTGTTTCACACATCTTATGTAGTGAGGCTCTATTGAGCTCAATGTTTCCAGGAGAGATTGCAGTTGTTGTTACACATAATTTTAAAGGAGTTAATAATACCACAAACCTTTTGAATAGTATTCATGACGGTAAAATATTACAAGCATGTATCACTACCTATCATAATTTCTAGAAAGTGAATATTCAAACATTAATAATAGATAGTAGTTAGAAGAAAACAATTATAGAAATTAAAAGAAGCAATGGTTTAGAAGACATAATTTGCTGACTTAGAAGATTCCTTAGGAAAAGTAGGAAAGAGACTTACAACAAAGGAACATTTTGAAGAAATTAATAGACCTTGATGCTCTGCAACAACATAATCCTTTTTCTTGTCAAGGAACAGACCAGTTTGATATATAACCTGCCAGATGCATAAGACAAAAATCAGAATTCCCATGATACAAAAGGCACTACTGGTAAGAATAGAGGGATTACAAATAACAAGTAAATTGAAGCAGTTTCTCACATCACCAGCATAGTGACAAATAGTGAAGTCGGTATGTGAAAGTTTTGGTTTGCTGAAATGTTTATTATTCTTAAAGGTTTGGTAAAGATTTTGCGCAAATGTTTCATGGGTTGATCTTGGAAACATACTGCAAGGCCAAGAGGGAGAAAGCTATTAGCGACATAAAACTTTATGCACATATGTATGGCATGAAAACTTCACAACATTAGCATCTATCTCTTTATAATTGTAATTACGTATTGGCATATCCTGCTCATAAATCCTTTCATATCTGCCTCTAAATTGATGCACACACAAAACATCTAATACGATGCAAAACTCTCACTTTTATGTTAAACATAATAAACCTCCATTTGATCATCTCCTAATAATTAAGCAAACAATTTATGTTATTCGCAGAAGCAAAATCAAAACCAAAAGCAAATTCTGTTTGCCAACTTTATTCAAATGTAATATTACTGAACTTAGCTCAAGTCCACTTTAAGCATACTTTCTTCTAGTTGATTGACACAACTATTATATTCCAATTAATATTTTCCTCTAACTTCTAAGCGTATAGGTAGAAAGCAGCTCTATGTGTGTCACAATACTCCACGATTTTGGAGTATGTGTTATTTGTGTTCACTACTTTAATTCAAATGTCATTAAGCCTTCCTGGTAATCAAATGTGAGAACCAGTTATGACCTGAACTTTGTTTCATAGCACAAGGTCCAATGCAAGCCTTCATCTATCCTCAACTTCCATTGAAATGCAAACCTCGTGTCATTGGTACTCAAAAATCACAATTAGAAAGTAGGTCTAAGCCTTTTATGAGATTCATATTTTGTTGAACCAGTGAATTGAACAATGGACAGTTGTAGTTGAGGTGGAGTAGAGAGGTTGAGGACACCTATGTCAGATAGATGTGAAAATATTTTTTAGAGGTCATGTTGCAAGGCCGATGATGTTGCGACCAAGTCTATTGACCAAGTGTTAATAATTAACAAAATAATTAAATTACAAAGCTAATATAAAGTAGAATTTATAATCATTACTTACCCATGCATATCGAGAGAGATACTGACAAGTTCACCTACTTTCCTAGTCAGCACATCAAGAATTTGCATTCTCGGTTCTTCATTACTGACTTCTAAAAGCTTTTGCACAAGGTAATTACTAAAAGGATCTGTCATCAACTCAACTATATGACCAATAATCTCTAGAAATATCTTCCACACATGCTTTGGAGAACCATCATCAAATTTCTTTTGTAGAAAGTGACAACCATGCTGATCCTTTGCAATGATATAAATTTTTCCTTCGACATCTTCCAATGTAGAATATGTAGGTTCGGCTGTTGAGAAGTCATCAAGGATCTCAGATGAAATTTTGACTCTGTAATCTCAGGTGAAATGCTTCTTAAATGATTGTTAACGTCCAATATTTGAAATGACCCAGAAAGTGAATAATCACTTAGCACTAATGTTTCATTGCAATGTCCACTGTTTAAAATCTCCTTTTGTCCTCCTGGTGTTGTATATAAAGTGACTTTCTTTACTTCGATTTTTATTTGCATAATGTTGATTTGAAGGGAATGAGTCAAATATTGATCTCGAGTTGAAAATAAATAAGAATTTCTCAAAATTGTGGTAAATATAATAATGTGATTGCCATCTAATTAGACACCTGGACCATTTATTTTTAAAGGACTTGTGTATACCACAGACTCATCCACTCAACCTTTTAAAATTTGGTTAATTGAAAAAGTAAAATTCTAGGCACAATGTCAACATGAAAAATATTGGGAAATCAAAATATTTCATGTGGCCACCACAAAGTAGTGACATATTTTTCCCTGCCTAACTTTGTAGGATTTCACTTTCATTAAATATATCAAAATAATGTGGTGCAATGACAAAAGAAGCTAAAGTAATTTATGACAATGCCGAAAGGCTAAAGGCATTTTCAATTTAATTCCAATGCAACATAAATTTACCGGACAAATTTCACCTTACCATAGACATTATGTGAAAACACTCGTAGACAACTTTGGTGTGACATATGCGAGAATCTCACAGTCTTGTCCATTGATGATGATAGCAAATATTGTCAAACAAGTAAATTAGGTTTAGTAAAAAGCTAATAGCTGAATTTCAATCACCAACTAGCTTCCAAGCTATTTTGACATATTAACTTGGATTGTATCACATAATAATTTTAACTCAAAAAATATAAAACCTATTATGAATGCTAGAAGTAAGAATTTACATATCTATGGCATTGCATAGACATGCTTTGCTATCACTAGGTTAATTCAATTGAAAACTCAATTGCACATATAGAGTTGTGGGTTTTTCTCTCCTCCAGCTATATATCAAAAATAGCTGGAGGAGAGAAAACCCACAACTCTACAACTCAAGATGTTTCGAGGTATAGATCAAGAACATTCTACAAACCCTGGTCGTGCACCAAGCTCAATCACATGTAGCTTTGAAGTAATCGCCCTCCGGTAATTGTTTTTGAAGCAGAGGAAATAAGAATCAAAGGATTTTCATTACTGCTGCAACTGCATAAACACAAAATCAATGCTAGAAAATACTTCACAGAGTGCTTCATATATTAAACACAACATATATATTTATTATTATTATTATTAGGCATTGTGTCAAACAGTTCAAGTGGCCTGCGTTTTCTTCCACATTTCCCATACCTGCCAACCCAAGCACTTGCAACTACAATGTTTTGGAGGACAGAGAAAGGATAAACAGTGGGTTTCATATAGGGGAAGAGTGAAGAGGTAAAACTTGCAGAGACATATGTGGGATAGAAGGAAGGGCACTTTCAATGTCTTAAACTATACAACGACTACTCAAGGTAAAAGATAAAGCGCAGGAGGAGAGAAATGGTGGCTACAAGGGTTGTAGTGCACATAGCAGTGGTTCTCAGCAACATAAAAGTATAATCAATATAGTGAGACAGTTCGCCCAGAATGAAGCACCCATAGCCTTCAATATTCTTCTTATTTTTTTTGTATACAACGAACAAAGCAGTTGCAGGAAGAGTGAAAGAGAAAAATCTTACCGACACATAAGTGGGATAGTAGGGAGGGATATTTCAACGCCTAAATCAAAACAACATATCCTCAAAATAAAAGATAAAGGCAGGGGAAAACAAGAATGGTGCAGCATGGTTACAGTGCACGTAGCTCAACTCAGAAGAAGAATAAGCAAAATCAATACAACTATGCAAAACTCCCAACTAAAGCACCTCCTAATCCTCCATCTTTTTCTTCTACATACAACAAACTAAATAGCAGCAGGCAACTGTTTCCTCTCAGAGAAAAATTGAACCTGCTTCGGAAGTAGATACAGATCCAGATTAAGCAATTTGTCTATGGTGAAATGAGGAGATATTCGGTTACAGATTTATCTCTGCGTGCAAAGCTGGTTTAAGCCATAACAAGACTGATTTTAAGACGTCTAACAACAACGCTCCGTTTAGCACAGTTCACCATCAATTTCTGCATTCGCTGCAGCTAACCAATTACTGCTAAATTTACAAAGTTAACTTATGTTTCACTATGGTTAATGCCTCGATACTCAAATAATCTTCCATGTTGTCATATCATCTTCAACAAATTCATTAGGAAGGAAAACACCAGAAGAACATGATCTCTTCTAATCAGCATCAGCAGGAAAATGAATTATTCCAATGACAACATTCTCTCATCAAGCCCTGGAATATTTACAAGAGGACGTTCAACATATTACACAGTACCACAGTAGTATTATTCTTCAAACCTTATAGCATTCATGCCCACATGTTATTACAACATTAAAACTAGTGTTTTCAAAGGAAGGGAGTAACCGTTTACTCCTGCAACTTCAATCGACATTACAATAAAGATAACAACACATTATGTTGTTAGTCTACAGTTAAATGAGCTGCGGAGTTGATGGTTACTCTTTTCTATGAAAACACCAGTATTACAATAAGGGTAACAACACAACAATCAGTGTTCTTAGTCTCCCCAGCTACTAATATATATGATAGTTATTTTCAAACTGTCAAGAAAATATCTCTCTTCATCTAATTCATAGCAGAAGGAGATCAATTCCTTAATACACATTACAATAAAGATAAACAACACATTATGTTGATAGTCTACGGTTCAATGCGCTGCAGAGTTGATGGTTACTACTATTACAATAAGGGTAACAAGACATTATTATTAGTCGTCCCAACTACTAATATACAGGATAACTATTTTGAAACTGTCAAAAAGCTGTATCTCTCTTCTAAGGAGATCACTTCCTTCTAGTACAGCTACCCTTACTATCTATACATAATAATACAACTATTCCATTCCATATCCATTGCAACATGAAATTTACTTCTATTAAACTTCCCTAGATTCCTTTGCAAAATATGGACGAGGATAACCGTCTTCAGATATTCTAGAGCTTTCATCAAAATTGAGAGAATAACTGATAGGGTCATACTTAAACATAGCAGATTCAGAATTAGAATTCATTTTCAACTTTGTGTAATTAGTTGTCAACCTCATCACCAAATTCTTGCAAAAACCTCGTCTTGCACAGTAATTTCCTCTTCCACCCACTACATATTTCTTCTTGTAGCACCCAAAATATTATAGAAAATCTGCAGTCTTATACAACAAACAACATAAAAGAAATAAAAAAAATACTTAAATAACTTGCATAAACAGATGAAATTCGAACCATATCTTGTTGTGCATAATCTCCATTAATAAAATTTTCATCATACTCGGAGCTTAAACTCTTTACAATCAAGTTGTGCGTGCATGTGTGTGCTTTCAATGCACATCCTTCCTTCTTGTGCAGATTTCACACCTTTGTGTGTGCATACAAAGCAATTACAATTGCTGTTATTTAAATAGAATAACTCACCCACTAACAGATCTTCAACTAAGCATTCTAAATCTAAACTCATGCTTTAAAACAGTTGCATGCTATATATGAATCAAAATGATTTATTTGAATTAAATCTAATGATAAAAATAAGATAAAGCTAACTTAACTAAAGCAAACTAAAACAAGACTAAAGCTAAATTAGCTTTCCTAAAAATCTATGGTTGGAATTAAATATGTAACACATACATATTTCCAACACTCCCCTTAATTTCAAACCTGTAGCTTTCACTCTTCTAGAGCTATGTTTGCTTTTTCAGATCTACCATGTGTAGGATCACAAACTCCCAAACAATCTCTCAAATATTCAAAAACTTCTTTTGCTAAAGCCTTTGTAAAAATGTCTGCAAACTGATCTTCAGATCTACAAAATTCAAGATGAATTTCCTTGTTGTTTACTAGCTCCCTGATGAAATGATACCTCGTATCAATATGCTTGCTCCTCTTATGAAAAACATGATTTTTGGACAACGCTATGGCTGAGTTGTTGTCACAAAAAATCTGTGTAGCTTCCTCTTGTTTCTGTTGTAAATCTGTCAACACTCTTCTCATCCAAATAGCTTGACATGTTGCTCCTGTTGCTGCTACATACTCTACTTCTGCTGAAGATAACGTGACAATGGGTTGCTTCTTTGATGCCCATGAAACCACTCTGTTCCAAAGTGAAAAGTATAGCCGGATGTGATTTTCCGATCATCTATACTTCCAGCATTGTCACTATCTGTATAACCAATGAGTTTGAACTCATCTGAACTTGAATAAATAATTCCATAATTTCTTGTTCCACGTACATACCTCAAAATTCTTTTTCCAACTTGCCAATGTGAATATTTTGGAGATTCCATGAACCTTGATATGAGGCTCACACCATACATGATATTAGGCCTTGTGGCCATCAAATACATAAGACTTCCAACCAAATTTTTAAACAATGTTGGATCCACAAACGATCCTTTATCCTCTTTGCTCAACTTCAAACCTACTGCAATTGGTGTTGCATTGGCTTACAATTCAACATGTTAAACCTTTTCAAAACATCATTTACATACTTTCTTGTGAGATAAAAACTTCACCTTCTGATTGTTGAACTTCAATGCCCAAAAAGTAATGCATAAGACCAAGATCTATCATCTCAAACTCCTTCTTCATGGCTGATTTGAATGACTTTGTAGATAGATTTCAAGTAATGATCAAATCATCTACATATAAACAAACAATTAAAATTTTACCTTGCTCATTTATCTTGGTGTATAAGGTAGGCTCACTGCTTCTCCTACTGAAACCATTCTCAATCAAATAAGAATCTATTATGTTGTACCAAGCTCTAGGTGCTTGCTTGAGACCATAGAGCGCTTTCTTCAATCTGTATACTTTTCCTTCATGACCTTCAATCTCATAACCTTCTAGCTGATTTACATAAACTTCCTCTTCAAGGAATCCATTTAAGAATTTTGATTTAACATCCATCTGATAAATAGGCCATTTGTTTTGAAAGGAAATTGCTAAAACCATTCTTACCGTGTCTAAACGTGCTACTGGTGCAAATGTTTCATTGTAGTCAACTCCATATTGCTGCGTAAAACCTCTTGCAACCAGCCTTGCTTTGTGCTTCTGTACTTTTCCATCAACATTGTATTTTATCTTGTAGACCCACTTGACTCCTATCACGTCCTTTCCTTTTGGAAGATCCATTAGCTCCCATGTCTGATTCTTCTCTATAGCATCAATCTCATCATCCATGGCTTTTTCCCAAACTTCATTCTTTATAGCCTCTTCGTAATATACTTGGATCTACATCTTGAGAAAATAATGTAAAAATGAAAATGAATTAGTTGTATCAACATTATAAATCTCACTTAGACTTCTTGTTTTCCGCTGCGTAGGAGCATTTGATGCAGGACTACTTTTTGGTGATGGAGTAGCTTCTGGTGTTCCCTGTGGTGTCTCTTGCATGGCTGAAGATGGCTGAAATCTTGGTGACCTCTTAACTGTAGATGGAGGTGTAGCTTGTGCTACAACTTGTGGTGCATGTCCAAGATTTGTAGATACAGTAGCTTGTTGCTCTAAAGTTTCATCTGTCATATCATCATGCGGAATAGATGTTGCTATACTCACTATTTTCTCTATACTTCCATCCCATGCTTCATTCTCAATAAATTGTACATCCCTGCTGATCACAACCTTTCAGTGACTGGATTGTACAACTTGTATGCTTTTGTATTCTCTGAATACCCAACAAAAATACACTTTTCTCCTTTGTTGTCTAACTTCTTCCTTAGCTCATCAGGTACATGTGCATATGCTACACAACCAAAAATCTGAAATGTGAAACATTGTGTTTCCTATTAGTCCATGCTTGTTGAGGAACCATGTTCCTAACAAGTTTCGTTGGACACCTGTTCAAAATATAAACAGAAGTTGCTACTGCTTCTGCCCAATACTCATTTGGAAGATGTTTTGCCTTCAACATGCTTCTCGTCATCTCCATGATGGTTCTATTTTTCCTCTCTGCCACACCGTTCTGTTGTGGTGTATACCTAGTAGTAAATTGCTTGTGTATACCATGATATCTGCAAAAATTCATAAACTCATTAGAAACATACTCACCTCCTGTCTGTCCGTTAGAAATTTTGATGTAGTATCCACTTTGCTGCTCCACTAAATGCCTTGAACTGCTGAAATGTATCAAATGCATTTGATTTATTTCTCGAGAAAATAAACCCATGTATTCCTTGTGTAATCATCAATGAATGTCATAAAATAAATACAACTTCCAATAGAAATTTGCTCCGCATAGGTCCACATAAATTTGAATGTACAATCTCAAGTGGTGCACTTGCTCTTGCTATTTTACCAAATGGGAATGAATCTCTGTGTTGCTTTCCCAAAATACAACCTTCACATACCCTTTCCGGTTTCTGAATCAATGGCAAACCTTTAACCATATTTTTTCTATATAATAAATTCAAACCTCCAAAATTCAAATGTCCATACCTTAGATTCCAAAGCCATGTTTCATCCTTCATGATGAATGAAAAGATGATTGTGTTCCTTTAGCGTTGGAATCAACTATATTTACATAGGAAGCGATAGAACTCACTTCATGTAGCGCAAACCTAATTTTCATTGGCACATGACTCATCTGTTTGAGCGCAGGACTCAACAAAAGACTGATTTGGCTTAACGCATGACTTTGCTGCAAACAGATCTGATTTCTTCTTTCCAGGTTTCAAAATCAATGGAAACATCCTATTGCTGCTCATCTTCACTTTTGCAATCAACTGAGTGCTAGGATCTAGGTACATAGAGCCTGCAAATGCAACAACATATATTGCACTTTCTCAAGCAGAGAAAGATACTTTGAAGGAGTTACAAAAGAAGGATGGCAAAGCTCTTTTCTATATTCATCAGGCAATGCATGAAAGCATTCTTCCAAGAGTGGCATATTTTGATCAAGCAAAAGACCGCATGGGATACTTTACAAGCTGCATATCAAGGTAAGGAGAAAGTAAAAATTGCCAAGCTAAGAGAAGCTTTTGTAGAGATTTTGAGAATTTAGCAATGAAAGATTGAGATCTCGTAGAATCATTTTTTACTTATGTAGTTGGCTTAGTCAATCAAATCAAATATCATGGTGAGACTCTTGAGGAATGGAAGGATTATTGAAAAATTGCTTAAAAGTTTTCCTACGAAATTTGATCCTTTAGTTGTTTCTATTGAAGAAACTAAGGATATGAGTCGATTTTCTATTGATGAGTTGCATGCATCACTAATCAATCATGAAAGAGGATGAATAGTGACATATATTTAAGTATTTGTTGTTTATACGAGATAGTGACAATGTTGGAAGTATAGATGATCGGAAAAGCACATCCGGCTATACTTTTCACTTTGGAACAGAGTGGTTTCATGGGCATCAAAAGAAGCAGCCCATTATCACGTTATCTTCAGCAGGTAGCAGAGTATGTAGCAGCAGCAAATGGAGAGCAACATGTCAAGCTATTTGGATGAGAAGAGTGTTGACAGATTTACAATGAAACAAGATGAAGCTACACAGATTTGTTGTGACAACTCAAGCCATAGCGTTGTCCAAAAATCTGTTTTAATTCATGCATAGCATGCAACTATTTTAAAGCATGAGTTTAGATTTAGAATGCTCGGTTGAAGAGTTGTTAGTGGGTGAGTTATTCTATTTAAATAACAACAATTGTAATTGCTTTGTATGCACACACAAAGGTGTGAAATCTGCACAAGCAAGGAAGGATGTGCATTGAAAGCACACAACTACACTAATGCATGCAAACTTGATTGTAAAAGAGCTGAAACTTTGAGTATGAAAGAAGATTTTATTAATGGAGATTATGCACAGCATCTTTGGTTCGAATATTCATCTATTTATGTAAGTTATTTAAGTATTCTATTTATTTCTTTTATGTTGTTTGTTGTATAAGACCTGCAGATTTTCTACAAATTGGTATCGAGCAAAGCAAGGTTATTCCAGCAAACTTATTAAATTGGTAGCAATTTATGTACTTCTACATCCGGCATGCAGATGCCGCAATTTAATGGAAAGAATTACGAATACCGTGGTTGACCATGGAAGGCGCTATTCAGATCTCAACCGTAGCTATTTAAGTATTCTCGATTTATAAAGATACAAAATTAGAGGGAGCAATTGTTTGGAAGTCATATGATTGAAGCAATTGTTGTATAATAATACAAGAGAATGACAATTATTTAAGTATTCTATTTAAGTATAAATATCTCTGTATACTTCAAGATGTCACTATCTCGTATAAATGAGATAGTATTCTATAATTCCAATCAGTATCTTTTTTAGGAAAGCTAATTTTAGCTTTAGTCTTGTTTTAGTTTGCTTTAGTTAAGTTAGCTTTATCTTATTTTTATCATTAGATTTAATTCAAATAAATTTGTTTTAATTCATGCATAGCATGTAATCGCATTTTAAAGCATGAGTTTAGATTTAGAATGCTCGGTTTTTTTTGTTAGCATTGGGTGAGTTATTCTATTTAAATAACAGCAATTGTAATTGTTTTTATGCACACACAAAGGTGTGAAATCTGCACAAGCAAGAAAGGATGTGCATTGAAAGCATTTTGACCTGCACCTGCATTTATGTCTTTGATTGTAAAGAGATGAAGCTCGAGTATGATGAAGATTTTATTAATGGAGATTATGCACAACTACAACTTTTTGGTTCGAATATTCATCTGCATTTATGCAAGTTATTTAATTCTTTTGTTTATTTCTTTTATGTTGTTCACTATATAAGATAGCAGATATTCTACAAATTGTTATCAGAGCAAGGTTATTCCAGTAGCTTATTAAATTGGTAGCAAGTTTTATGGCTTCCTGAAAACATCCGGCATGAAGACGATGTAATTTAATGGAAAGAATTACGAATACTAGTCATTGACCATGAAGGCACTATTTAGATCTCAAGACGTGTGGGAGATCGTTGAATATGGGTACACAAAGCCTGCAAATGCAAATGGCAATATATTGCACTTTCTTAAGCAGAGAAAGATACTTTGAAGGAGTTACGAAAGAAGGATGGAAAATATCTTTTCTATATTCATCAGGCAATGCATGAAAGCATTCTTCCAAGAGTGGCAAAAAAATTTGCTAGTCAAGCAAAGCGCATGGGATACTTTCAAGTTGCAAATATCATGGTAAGGAGAAAGTAAAACTCGCTAAGCTAAAAGTTACTTCAGTAGAGATTTTGAGAATTTAGCAATGAAAGATTAAGATTCCGTAGAATCATTTTTTACTTATGTAGTTGGCTTAGTCAATCAAATCAAATCTCATGGTGAGACTCTTGAGGATAGAAGGATTATTGAAAAATTGCTTAGAAGTTTGCCTATGAAATTTGATCCTTTAGTTGTTGCTATTGAAGAAACTAAGGATCTGAGTTAGTTTTCTATTGATGAGTTGCATCCATCACTAATCAATCATGAACAAAGGATGAATAGATCACATGCAAGTGTAGATCAGGCTTTTGCATCTCAAACAAAAGAGGTATGTAGTAGCTTAGTGGCAAAAGAAGAGGAAGTTTCATCCCAAGAGGGAGAGGAAGAAGTCCATCCAGAGGACGTGGCAGCGGTTCATCAAACTCAAGTGGAAGAGGACAAAATCAAGAACAGAGTTATGGTCGAGAGACAAGATGAGTCTCATGTTCAATTTCATTTTATTCAAGAAGTATGGGCACTATGTTTATGATTGGAAGAAAAGCAATATGATCAAGAGAGACAAAATCAAAATCAGGTTGGAAGTTCTATTTCTAAACCATGTTTATTGCATGCACAAGGATTGCCAAAACAATACCTTCTTTATACCCTATTGAATGTAATTTGTCAAAAGAAAGTCCATGTGATGTATGGTATTTGGATTCAGGTTGTAGTAATCACATGATAGGTAATCTAGATTTTTTTCTAGTTTGGATGATTCAGTTAGTAAGTGAGTCACTACACTGATTCCTACGTAAATATAGTTGAGTCCTCATTTGAAAGAACACAATCATCTTTTCATTCAAAGTCATGAAGGATGAAACATGGCTTTGGAATCTAAGGTATGGAGATTTGAATTTTGGAGGTTTGAATTTATTATATAGAAAAATATCGTTAAAGGTTTGCCATTGATTCAAACCGGAAAGAGTATGTGAAGGTTGTCCAAACTAGAAAACAAATCTAGATTACCTGTCATGTGATTACTGCAACCTGAATCCAAATACCATACATCACATGGACTCTCTTTTGACAAATTACATTCAATAGGGGATAAAGAAGGTATTGTTTCAGCAATCCTTGTGCATGTAATAAACATAGGTTTAGAAATAGAACTTCCAACCTGATTTTGATTTTGTCTCTCTTGATCATATTTTTTTTCTTACAATCATAAACATAGTGCCCATACTTCTTGCAATAATGACACTAAACATGATACTTATCTTGTCTCGACCATAATCTGTGTTCTTGATTTTGTCCTCTTCCACTTGAGTTTGATGAACCGCTGCCGCATCCTCTAGATGAACTTCTTCCTCTGCCTCTTGGGATGAAACTTCCTCTTCTTTTGCCACGACCTACATGTGTCTCGAGATGCAAAAGCCTGATCTACACTTGCATGTGATCTATTCATCCTCTTTCATGATTGATTAGTGATGCATGCAACTCATCAATAGAAAATTGACTCAGATCCTTAGTTTCTTCAATAGCAACAACTAAAGGATCAAATTTCGTAGGCAAACTTCTAAGTAATTTTTCAATAATCCTTCTATCTTCAAGAGTCTCACCATGGGATTTGATTTGATTGACTAAGCCAACTACATAAGTAAAAATGATTCTATGGAATCTAAATCTTTCATTGATAAATTCTCAAAATCTCTACGAAGTAAAGCGTAGCTTAGCGAAGTTTTACTTTCTCCTTACCTTGATATGCAACTTGTAAAGTATCCCATGCGATCTTTGCTTGATCAAGCTTCTTTGCCACTCTGGGAAGAATGCTTTCATGCATTTCCTGATGAATATAGAAAATATATTTGCCATCCTTCTTTCGTAACTCCTTCAAAGTATCTTTCTCTACCTGAGAAAGTGCAGTATATGCTGCTGCATTTGTAGGCTCTATGTACCCATCCTCAACGATCTCCCACATGTCTTGAGATCTGAATAGTGCCTTCATGGTCAATGACCACGTATTGGTAATTATTTCCATTAAATTACGCATCATGCGCATGCGGATGTAAAGTCATAGCTTGCTACCAATTTAATAAGCTGCTGGAATAACCTTACTCTGATACCAATTTGTAGAAAATCTGCAGTCTTATACAACAAACAACATAAAAGAAATAAATAGAATACTTAAATAACTTGCATAAATAGATGAATATTCGAACCAACACTGTTGTGCATAATCTCCATTAATAAAAGCTTCATCATACTCAAAGCTTCAACTCTTTACAATCAAGTTGTGCGTGCAGCTGTGTGCTTTCAATGCACATCCTTCCTTGCTTGTGCAGATTTCACACCTTTGTGTGTGCATACAAAGCAATTACAATTGTTGTTATTTAAATAGAATAACTCACCCACTAACAGCTCTTCAACTGAGCATTCTAAATCTAAACTCATGCTTTAAAATAGTTGCATGCTATGCATGAATTAAAACAGATTTATTTGAATTAAATCTAATGATAAAAATAAGATAAAGCTAACTTAACTAAAGCAAACTAAAACAAGACTAAAGCTGAAATTAGCTTTCCTAAAAAAACTACGGTTGGAATTAAAGATGGAAGATCAAATGCAGAAGCATATATTGTACTTTCTCAAGAGAAAGATACTTTGAAGGAGTTACTTAAAGAAGGATGGCAAAGCTCTTTTCTATATTCATCGTGCAATGCATGAAAACTACGATTTGGCTTAATGCATGAATTTGCTGAAAACAGATCTGATTTCTTCTTTCCAGGTTTTAAAATCAATGAAAACATGCTATTGCTGCTCATCTTCACTTTTTGCAATCAAATTATTGCTAGGAGCTTTGTCCACAATCACGCACTCATTGTCTTCCATATAGACCCGGTATCCTTTTTGTACCGGTTGTCAAATATGCATAAGGTTATGTTTCAAACTCCGTAACGTAGTAAACATCTTGCATACTTGTTTGCTCCCCTGTCTTGTTAGAATACTAACCGTGCCTTTTCCTTTCACAGACACAATATTGTTATTTCCAAGAGTTACATCACTCTTAACTGAATCATCCAAACTAGAAAACAAATCTAGATTACCTGTCATGTGATTACTGCAACCTGAATCCAAATACCATACATTACATGGACTCTCTTTTGGAAAATTACATTCAATAGGGTATAAAGAAGGTATTGTTTTGGCAATCCTTGTGCATGTAATAAACATAGGTTTAGAAATCGAACTTCCAACCTGATTTTGATTTTGTCTCTCTTGATCATATTGCTTTTTCTTGCAATCATAAGCATAGTTCCCATACTTCTTGCAATAATGACATTGAACATGAGACTTATCTTGTTTCGACCATAACTCTGTTCTTGATTTTGTCCTCTTCCACTTGAGTTTGATGAACCGCTGCCACGTCCTCTGGATGGACTTCTTCCTCTCCCTCTTGGGATGAAACTTCCTCTTCTTTTGCCACGACTACCTGTTATCTGAGATGAAAAAGCCTGATCTACACTTGCATGTGATCTATTCATCCTCTGTTCATGATTGATTAGTGATGCATGCAACTCATCAATAGAAAACTGACTCAGATCCTTAGTTTCTTCAATAGCAACAACTAAAGGATCAAATTTCGTAGGCAAACTTCTAAGAAATTTTTCAATAATCCTTCTATCCTCAAGAGTCTCACCATGAGATTTGATTTGATTGACTAAGCCAACTACATAAGTAAAAAATGATTCTACAGAATCTGAATCTTTCATTGCTAAATTCTCAAAATCTCTACAAAGTAACTGTAGCTTGGCAGTTTTTACTTTCTCCTTACCTTGATATGCAACTTGTAAAGTATCCCATGCAGTCTTTGCTTGACTCGGCTCTTTGCCACTCTTGGAAGAATGCTTTCATGCATTTCCTGATGAATATAGAAAAGAGATTTTCCATCCTTCTTTCGTAACTCCTGCAAAGTATCTTTCTCTGGTTGAGAAAGTGCAATATATGTTGCTGCATTTACAGGCTCTGTGTACCCATATTCAATGATCTCCCACACATCTTGAGATCGAATAGCGCTTTCATGGTCAACAACCAAAGTATTCGTAATACTTTCCATTAAATTGTGGTTTCGATACCAGATGTAGAAGCCATAGCTTGCTACCAATTTAATAAGCTGCTGGAATAACCTTGCTCTGATACCAATTTGTAGAAAATCTGCAGT
Source organism: Taxus wallichiana var. yunnanensis (assembly GCA_018340775.1). Lineage (NCBI taxonomy): Eukaryota > Viridiplantae > Streptophyta > Pinopsida > Cupressales > Taxaceae > Taxus > Taxus wallichiana. Next base: position 1,040,998,594 of record CM031239.1, read on the forward strand.
CTTATACAACAAACAACATAAAATAAATAAACAGGATACTTAAATAACTTGCATAAACAGATGAATATTCGAACCAACACTGTTGTGCATAATCTCCATTAATAAAATCTTCATCATACTTGGAGCTTCAGCTCTTTACAATCAAGCTGTGCGTGCAACTTTGTGCTTTCAATGCACATCCTTCCTTGCTTGTGCAGATTTCACACCTTTTTGTGTGCATACAAAGCAATTACAATTGTTGTTATTTAAATAGAATAACTCACCCACTAACAGCTCTTCAACTGAGCATTCTAAATCTAAACTCATGCTTTAAAATAGTTGCATGCTATGCATGAATTAAAACAGATTTATTTGAATTAAATCTAATGATAAAAATAAGATAAAGCTAACTTAACTAAAGCAAACTAAAACAAGACTAAAGCTAAAATTAGCTTTCCTAAAAAGCTACGGTTGGAATTAAATATGCAACACATGCATATTTCCAACAAATATCCCCACAAAAACTGAAATGCTTGCTTTCTACAACAACGAGACGTTTCTTTATTTTCTTCCACAATTTTCTCAAGCACACTCTTCCCATTTGACATTTGAACGTTGGTAATTGATGCAGAAAATCTCTAGAAGATAATGGAAAAATGAAAAGCACTTCGAAAGCTACAAATACTGAGGAATAATTATAACACCACCTTGGGATATAATCCAATTTTAAGTTTGAGAGTATAATATTATACGAGGAAATTAACGAGGGGCATGGTGTCAGTCTCAGAGGCAGAAGGTTCAAAATGACTTTACACCTTCTGATTGCATAAGATGTCCCATTCTGTGCATATCCTATCATCATTGCAGTCCATGATGCCACATTGTTTTGGGCATTTTGTCAAACAGTTCACATGATAGTTGCATGCTCGGGCATATTTTACATACATATGTAGTAGAGGACATACAGAAACAACATCTGGCGGGCAAAAAATTCATCCCCATCTACTATATATTTAGCGGCCAAATTCTGTTATGGCATGGCTATAAATTTAAATGTCTCAAACATTTCAGGACTGAGTTGTTAAGCGGGGCATCTTAAAATGACAAAGGATTTGGAGGAAGGAAACGAGAAATTTGAAATAAAAACATTTTTGAGCTATGGCATTATGTCATTATGGAATGACTCAAGTTAGAGTTTTGAAAATTTGCAAACACCTTTTGTCATGGGTAGAAAATTCGCATCATGTAAGAAAATGCAACAAGAGCATTGAGTGGAAGCCATGCACGAATACCACTCCAGTTTCTTGTTCATTCACATTGAAACAGTTGTACTACCTTGGTTCCATCTCTTGTTTCTTACAGGTTTGGGATTGGATATGGCTATGGATGCGCAGGCTGGGAACTGATCACTACAGTAGAGTTACGTTCAATTACAAAGCTAAACATGGATTTTTTCCCAATGAAGCCTATTTGCCAAGGAATCTTACTTTTTGTGCAGAACTATGCATCGCCTTCCATTGGGTATTAGAGGAAGAAAAGGATCGCCAAAGACTTTCTAATAGGTAAACTAGGTAAATTCCAATGTGTAAGGAAATTCCAAAGGAGATATACAGAATCCAGATCCGTGAAAAAAGTAGCGTAATCACAACTTGGTGCAGATCAGAAAATAGTATAGAAAAAATGGATGATACATGTTCCTCGTTCCACTCATCCAAGGTCCACTAGAAAATCAGATATTGAGAAGAAAGCCCACAGCCATGACGAAGGGCATTCCAATCAGATAGGAGCCCAGTTGAAGTGTTGTTAACAAATAATTGAAATCAGGGGTTGGAGGACAAACTTCACCCGGGGAACCATTTGATCCACTAGGATTGGCCGACGATCCAGACCAGTTTTCTTTGTTGAAGGTGAAGGAGATAAAGAATTGAAGACTGGCCATGTTCTCAATGCTCGGCTTCTTCTTGCAAGCACACGTTACAGGCGAGGGCCCTGTCAAGAATTTGACTTCCCATTTGAGTGAACCTTTCACAAATAACCTCCTCACCATCATTGCAGGTGGAGCAGAGCGTGCCCCTTCATTATAGGAACCTCCCTCCTTCCTTCCTCTATTATATGTGTAAGAGAGGAAACCCTTTTCTAGCTGCGCCAAAAGGAGTAATTTACAATACCATTTGCTTCGAATTCCCAAAGGTGTTACAACGGGGAGTATTAGGTAATGTTCATCTCATTGTGAAACCAGTGAAATGAACCATCACATAAGGTTAGTCCTTATGGCAAGGACTAATATGAAAGACACTATCCTATTGGCACGATCAACTCAGTCAATGGTTAAAGGCCTTACATAATTAACACTTTCTAATATTATTTTATCTTAATTGGTAAACACTCAATAGGATTATGTATTTTTATTAATTACCGAGGGAGTTCTCCCAAACAATCAAGCCCCACTAGCTCGGCATCTGCTGTAAAACCTTTAATTCCAATAGAAAATTGATATTTTATTGAGTTATGTTTCTTTTATATTGAATTATATACAAAAATTCATCTATTTTCATTTTTGTCATGATGTTCAGATCCAGAGACTGAGCAATATATTAAAGAATGACAATCAGGATATGACTGGTGTGGATGTGATGCAAGAGCATCTTCTAGATGCTCGATAAAGACCAAATAAGGTTGAATAATCCTTCTCAAGGAAAGCTCAACAGGTGTATAGAGTTTTCATAGTTTCTCTCCATGTTGTTCAAGTTTGAATATTTGGAATTCTATATGTAATTACTCTTTACATAAGAGTAAAACTCAATTTTTGGTTGTCAAGGTAATATGGATATGATACATAGGAAAAGTTTTGGTTGTTCTAGGATATTGTGTAATCGTGATCTAGTTGTCTTAGATCATGTTGAGTTGGAAAAACCACTCTTCCTATCTTGAATATGGCCCATCTATGCACCATGAATAATATAGATGAAATAAAGTTGATAGTTGACCTAAAGGAAAGGAAGTTCTTAGGCTGGTGCATTGTGCAAATTGCAACACATGCCGAATTTTTCCCAAGGACATCCTAAAAACCACGGTACACTAAAAACTAGCATTCATTCTAAATCCAAGCACCTGCATGGGATCAGCTTTTGGGCGTCCTCTGTGATTATACCCGAACACATACATCTGTTTATGTGAGATAAATAACATTAATGCATGTAAACTTGCATTTTAGGTAATTAATACCAAGTTGATCCTTTATAAATTATGAAGGGGTAGACATTCCAAGTATCAAGAGAAAATTTTCAATCACAGTGTATGGTGTTAGACCTTCTAACACACAATGTATTTATATGTATTGTTTTTATAGCCAATATTATACCACTTTTCACATATGTCAATAAACATAAAAAATCTTAGTAGAAAATTTATTGAAATAAAAATTTCATTCTTTTTAGGGGATCGTAAAAAAGGACAGAATCAAATAAACTGGGATTTACTCAAGAATATGTATCGAAGCAACTTGAAAAATAATAATAAAATCATAAAAAAACTTTGGAGATCATCAACCACTAGAAAAATCAGCAACATATAGGAAATGTCCGAAGCAATTGAAAACAGAGTAATGTAAATACTCATATGCATGATGAGTACATGGAAATTCACAAGAGAGATTTTATCGATATTCTGCACATGAAAATGAATGCAGTATCTTCTCAGCATTATGTCTGATGCAAAAATCCACATTGAATTAGAATGAAATTTTTGTGGAGAAAAGATACAAAAATTATTACCTTGTATATGTCAAACCAGTATGTTTGCTTTATCGGGTACATAACACATAACCCAGAGAGTATTGGACTGTGTAGAAAAACTGCTCTCAGATGAGGTAACCATGCAGCCGAATCCAAAGTTGGGCCATACATAATAATGTCCTCCTCCTTTGTTCCATACTGCTCTTCAAGACATCTATAGGCAGCTTCAATATCAGCATAAGTATTGTGCTCACTTGGCTGTTACAGAGAACAAAGAAATATCAAATTATATCAAAATGAGAATAATGACATTTAACTAATAACATGAACTTTAAAACCTTCAGATATCATCCAAAAAATAAAGAAATAAAGTACAACAGAAAAATAGTGCCATGTGCCACTAACATAATTGGAAAAGAAACCAATACAAATAACTATGGAGGGAAAACGCGAAGCCCAAAACTAAAATCATGTGCCAGAGAACCGGGTCAGAGGAGCCATGTTTGGGTAGCTTGGGAGGAAGTAAGATACTTCCTCTAGAATCACTCCTTATATCTAAGGCTGGTGTAACTCCTGTAGTAGGGAAAAAAATCATAATATCCATTTTCCCATGGAGTCTAGGGGGGCAACTGGCAAGCAATACAGCGATAAGAAATATTCATTTATATAAAATTATTATTTTCATTTGATTTGATATTTCATGCCCTCAAATATTCTCAACCCATCCATTCATTATTAATGATTATGTTCTCTATAAATACAATACCTTGACCAGGGACTAAGAAAGGTTAATCTATTAGCATATGAGTTAGCCCATTGATTAAGCAATGTTACATGTGCACTTTGGAAGAGATTCTACTAAACTGGAAAGCACCATGGTTGAAATAGTCATTATTGGATATCCTTTCTGGGGTATCATTGGATATTTCAGATTGAAGAGTAGCAGTCCTTGATTTGAGCAATCCTTTAACAAAAGAAGTGCTTCCAACAACCTTTATCTGGACTTGTGCTCAATCAATAGTATCTTCCTATATTATCTTGTTCATAATGTTTCGTATATAATGGATAGTTTTTTATCATTGGTTGATTGATCTCAGTTAAGCAAATCAGATCTATAACCTAGCATCAGAACACCAGTTAGACACTAGGACTGCGGGGAGGTAATTGAAAATAAAGATAACAAAGCCAATATTAAGCATCAAAAGACTTGATATTCTTGTGTGGTAAAAGATTAACCGAGAAAATAGGCACATTTATACAACTTGAGCGCGGACAATAATAAAAAAATCTAAGTAGCATAAACATAATGTTGCCCATATTCATTCACTGATAACATTTGGGATCACAAAAAGAGAAATGTAAAATTCTTGGATATCCATATTGGATTGAAGGACAATAATAACACTCTTATTCTAAACATGAGTGAGATTTTCAAGTATTGAATGTACTAATGATGGCCTATTGAATAAAATATTAAGACACAAAAAAATGGTATAACAGAGTACTACAAAAAAGCAGCCAAAACCTTGCTTGTGATAGCAATCATCAAGAAATGTCAAGAAACACTAAAACGAATTCCATCAGTTACAACAATATTGGTAGAACTCTTCTTTTTAGATTGCCATTTCCTCTGTGGTGTCTAATTTTATTCCTTATAAGGACTTTATATTGCTATATTTTTCAAACACTTTAAATCCATTTTAGGAATAGAAATTATAGGGCTCAAGCATGTACAAAAATAGGGCACACAACAGGGTTAGGAAGCATTTAAAGCATTTCTAGTTGGTAGGCTTTATCCACAATTGTTTATTAGTTTTACGTGGAGCCAAACACTAAACTTCACTCATTCTACGTACAAGAAACCAAGAAAGATGTGTTTTCCACAATGGACTACTGAAGTTTTCCCAATTTTGATTGGAGATCAAACGTACTTCGATAAAATCCTATGAGCATCAAAATTGTCATGGTTTGAGATGCTTTATATTTACCAAGAGAAAATTGAAAGAATTAAAATTAGTATCTCCAATTTAGCAGTAATTTTTTAAGGGGGAGATTTTGCGAGAGAGCTTGCTAAAGAAAGCATGGCGTTGATTACAAGTACATGTTTTCCTATATCTTAATTTTTTAAAGATTCCTATATATGCAAAGATCTTGTTACTAATTTTTAATGCAACATGGCTAAGACCACAAAACTTATTTACCTCAAGAGGAATTGTTAATGCACATTTTCTTTGACATGGGATCACTATTACAAGGTGTTGAAAAATTTAAGTGATAACTTCAGCCTTAGTTGACATGTGCTAAACACTTACATAAAATCAAGCACTACTTTGACCATGGGTAGCAAGCCAAATCACTAGCGTGCATAAAAAAATCTCCGAAGAGGCATCCAAATGACACTTTTGTATTGGTTGCATGCAACATACAAATTCTAAAAGAATCAGGATCCAGTAGTACAATTATTTGCAACAATGTAAATAAACATGTATCCATTTACGTATGATGCCTTGGATCTTCCATAATATAATCAAATCATAATAAGAAGAGTATTTTTTTAATACATTGTAGTTGCAGGTGCCCTAGTGGACATCTATGCAAAATGTGAATCTTTATACAGGGTATGTGAACTGTTTGATAAAATTCCTAAAGAAAGTGTGATTGCATGAGCTGCAATGACTACAAATATTCACAAAATGGATATGTTCAAGAGGCCTGGAATTTTTTCACAAAAAGGAAATTCACAAGTGTAAAGGCACAGTGTACGTCTTGTCCTAAAACAATTCCATCGTCATATTGCAAGAGTCTAGTGTTCCGATGTAATAACCAGGTGCTAATGAATTCAGAATGAACACAATTTGTTGATTCACAGGGCTAAAAATCATGCTATGGTCATCCCTATGTACCATTATATTATCAGTCATTGTCCTATACGAAGGTTTATTTATTATCATTAGTGTATGAACCTCAAACTGAAACAAATGATGCAAAAAAGAATTGGAATACGGAAAACAAAGTACAAGGAGATAAACCCATTCTAAAAAATATAATTCATGGTCGCTCAACTAACAAAAGGGGGATGGATGCAATGCAACAGAAGAGACATAGGACAATAAACATGCCAAAAATTCCAAGAAATTAAGATGAAGATTGGGTGATTGGATGTAATAAAAATACCTACGAGATCCAAACAAAAGCTATGATGGTGAAGTAGAGCTCCCAGTTCCACATTTTTCAGGTGTCCACGTCCCATGTTCCAAAGGGCATACATATCCTGTTCCAAAGAAATTATTTTAGCGTTGGGGAAAGCTCAACTAATCAGTTGTATGATTATTTGCTGCACTTGGTGAAGCAATCGCTACACTGGTTGCGGTGATCATATTCCATTTGTAGAAACCCCAAAACCATTTCAGTTGTATTTGACAAAAATTATTTTAACTATGAGCCAACATAGGGGCATTTCAATAATGAGGTGAACTAACCTTCCAACTGTAGCTGAAGCGATCTGTTTTGGAATAGTGGTAGACACACTAAATAATTGTTATTAAGAGGCGATGTTGCAAACCCTCAAGCCACATTTTCCATATCTGCAAAAGTGTTTCATATCAACATGAAAATAGATTCAAGGAAAATAGTACCAATAAACGGTTTGCAGGGGAAAAAGTAATTTTTTTTTACAAAATCATCTCTCCACATGCACACTGTAAATCGTAAGATTGAATAAGAACACGGGACAACAGAAGCATATAAACCACTAAAACTGAATCTCTCATTTTAGTAGGCCGCACTCACTAAAACAGATTCTCCTTACCCTAAATGATAATCCCAACCAGAGAAGGCACAATACAACTACTACTACAAAAAACCCCCAAAAATTACATCACTACAAACAGATTCAGTATGGAATACGCCCAAATAGATACAATAATGGCGTTTCACGGCCACCGATTTCCCACAACCTTGGAGACTTCGTACAAAAAGCTGCTTTGTGGCCATACAAGAAAATATGTCATTTTGTTATTCTGGAATGAAATTTTTATTCACACAGGAAAATAAAATTCAAACCCACCATATAATAGGTCCACACAAGAACAAAAACCACGGAGACAAACTAAACCAATCAAACTAATTCACCCTTAATACTTATATTTATAACTGGGCGGGAGGAAATTGATTTACATACTCGCTTTGTGGATATAAGTATTTATCGATAACACTTGACTCATCTGTCTGTACATTCCGTCCGCTGCCCCCATCATCCGACCTAACCCTTCCTTCGGCCACACCCTGCAACCAAAAACATCAACCCCTTAATTACAGTCACGAGAATTTTTGCAATCACAAAACCTAAACTCCTTCCTCACGTGATATGGTATTTTTCCAACCTCTTTCTGCCACGATTTGCACTTCCCTTCCTCGTTTCCTCTGCGCTGTCATCGATGTTGCTCTATCCTGGGCACCCTCTCTCTTCTCCTCCACTCTACACAACCACTTCTTCTCTAACCTAGGGTTTCTCCTTCCCCCCTCCATCCTACAGTGGCATCGAGTCATACTCAACATCCTCTGGTTGTGTCTCTCTCCCGAGTTGATGCTTTTGCCCTCTGTCGAAGTCCCTGGATCAACCCATCTCGAAGAAATGCATTTTGATGTAATAAACCTACTAAAACATGGCAGAGCACTCAACCTAGGCTGCTATGTGTGAGGACAGGGAAAATCAAAGCAAACACGAAAAAACAAACTATTTGGTGCACGAATAACAATGAAAAAGATAATTAATTATTTTAAAATAGAAAAGGGCAGAAAATTGAGACAAAACTAAAGTTTTGTCTCTAATTATTGTCTCAAAATAGCCCCTGTGTATTAGTGTGCAAGCTTCGGTAGATTGATGTGGTACGAGAAGAGGTGCTCTTTGGGTAAAGTCGTCGTGTCTCTTTCACTATCACTCTGTAGGTATTTGAGCTGTCCTATATCCGACTCCTCCACCACTGTTCTATTCAATTTTGGAATCAAGTTCATCTTATGCATTTTTCAATTTATTGGGATGAGATAACAAAAGTAATGACGGTGCCCATTCTAAGTTAACTAAGATGTGTATGTTCAAATTTAGAAGCATTTGCTGCATCCATATTTTCAATTAGAAATACAAATAACTAAGTAATGAGATATAAAAGAAGATTTGAAGGACAATATTTGGGGAAAGTTGTTACCATGGTAGTGGCCTTAATGAAGGCATATTTATCAAAAATCACTTCGTCTTTCTCTTGAAATGAGCACATCAAGAAAATCCATTTGATCTTCATCCTTGTTGGATTCATTCTCCCCGTGCTTCTCCAAAATTCTTTGTAAATAAGAATCTAATTTTCATTGTATAATATTCATGGTCTTCTCGTGTCCTTAGATATTGAACCGTTTCAACCAAGGAATATAATCTCCAATACAGATGGCATCATGGAGCACAAAAGTGTCTTTGATCGTACACTTCATTTCATCATATGAAATCACCCAATTGTCTCCAAAAGAATGGTCACCTAAGATCATGCCCATGAGAAGATAAAATTTCACCTGGAATAAAAGCGGCTCATATTGATAATGTTGTGATCCAACCCCTTTGGAAGAGAGAGTTAATGGCTTTAGAAATCTCCTGCGTTCTCTTGGGTTGAAAGAAATGAATCCTTTTGGAAGAGAGGAGCTCCACCACACAGATCTTACGAACATTTATCCAGTAGACACCGTAGGGAGCCTAGCCGAGCATCTAATAATCATAGCCCAAATGCTTTCCTTGAGCAAGTTGAGGACAGGATACAAAGGCCAAATCATTTGTGGAATAACACTGTTTCACCAACTTAGAGGAACTGATCACCAAAATTTATCTGCTACCAAATCTGAGATTGATGATGGGGCCATACTTTACAGAGTGAAGAAAGGATCTGGTGGATGTTGGAAATAAGGTGTCTCAACCTTGTTTGGTTTATTCAGTCAAGATTTTCTTATAGCCATTTCGCATTGTCAGTGCTCTAAAAATAGAAATAGGAGTTGTTAAAATATTCCCATATGATAGTATATCATGGAAGGACTATTTTAAGAGATATTTTGACATATTTTATGAAATCTATAAGGTTTGAAAATAGGGGAGAATATTGTGGACGTGAGAGCCTAATTTTAGACCGAAATCTTTCTCTTTAATGCTATCCACCTCATGAGAGGTTTGGCACATGGTTTTGTAAACCATAGATGGTTTCTTGTATAACCGAGAGGTCTATAAATTGAAGGCTTGGAGAAGCAATTGATGTGGTGAGATTTGCAAGTACTGTAAAGTTGGAATCCTCCTAGAATTGTTTCTGGTGATACTCCTGTAAGAAACTTGCTCTGCAAGTGTATGTAATCTTGTTATTAGATTTGAAATACATTGAGTGGGATTTTGGAGTGTGGGGTTTTTTATCCGAAAGGATTTTCCCCACGTATATCTAGTGTTTGTGTTCTTGTTATGAATATGTTGCTGATATTTCTGTAACTATTTTACTATGTTGAAAGTTTTGCATAATATCTCTCCTCAAGATTAGCATAGGAAGTTGTTCCGTTACTCTTAATTTCCTATCAAGTGGTATCAGAGCCTGATCACCTTTGGTTTCAGTTGTGGTTTGTAGGGTTTTTTTGGCTAATCCAAGTTTGAGTGGGAGCTTGTGTAGAGAATACTTTGTTATCCAGTTGCGAGATATTTTTCAAATGGAGAGCACATCTTGGAGGATTGATGTAAAGAAGTTTTCTAGAAAAACTTTGAAATGTGGAAGTGAAGATCTATTGGTTGATTGAGATCTATGGGATGCGGTGGATGAGAAGGTCCATTGGCCTACGGATCTAGTTTTGGCTACAAAATATGATGTAATGGATAGAAAAGCTAAAGGTATTATTAGACTATGTCTTGCAGATTTGATCCTGATAAATGTCCATGAAGAATCCACTTCAAGGAAGCTTTGGAAAAAATTTGGGTGAGATATACCAAGCTAAGTCTCTAGTAAATAATATTTTCTTGAGGAAGAAGTTGTATTCCTTGAGAATGGAAGAAGGTGGAAAAATATCTGAGCATCTGGAAACATTCAATACGTTGGTGACTCAGTTGAGATCGGTTGGAGTTAAGATGGATGAAGAATAAAGGTGCCAAAATATGTTGGTTTCGTTGCCAGACTCATGGGACAGCCTAGTCATGGCCATTGGGAGCACTTCAGTCACTCTGAAGATGGAGGAGATTGTTGGTTCTCTACTCTCCAAGAGATGATGAGAGGGAGGTCTCTCTCGAGTGCCAAAGAGGATTTGAGTGTTCGAGGAAGAACAAAAGAACAAGGTAAAGTTGAGAAGAAGCGTGGCCATTCCAAGAATAAGGGAGATCAAAATCCCTGGTAAGTCCAAAGTGATATCTTTGAACTGTGGCAAATTTGGACACTTTCAAATGGAATGCAAAGAAGAAAAGAAAAAAAAAAGAAGAAGCATGATTCTGATTCTAAGTCCGTAAAGAAAGATGGAGATGCCTTTGTTACAGCTTTGGCCACTCGTGCAGTGATAATGCATGGTTGATAGACTCAAGTGCATCTTTCCACATGACCCCTAACAAAAACTAGTTCAAGTAAGTATGAAAACTATGATGGTGGTAAGGTGTATTTGGGTGATAATTCTTTCCTTGAAATTATTGGTCGTGGTAGTATTCAGTGAAATTTTCGATGGTAGAATTAGAAGATTTGATGGTGTCTTGTATATCCCAGGACTATCAAGAAATTTATTATCTATTAGCAAGCTAATAGATGCGGGTGTGCATGTACAATTTTTCAAGCAGTGTGTGAAATGGTGAGAGGTGCTATGGTGATAGCAAGAGGAAGTAGATTGGGTACATTATACCAACTTGATGCATGTGTAGTTGAGTGGAATAGCACTTCGGATAAAACTAAGCCAGTAACTATTTCACTGAAAAAGGAGAGGGTTTCCTCCTCTGCGGATGGTCATGGCTTATGGGTACCCAAGGGTGCTCTGTCTACCGAATAAAAATTACCTGCAGAGAAGACCATGTTATGGCACCAAAGGCTTGGCCACATTGGAGAGAAGGGTTTAAAATCCCTAAAAAATAAGAACCTCGTTGAGGGGTTGAATGATTGCAATATGGAGTTTGATTTCTATGAGCATTGTATTTATGGAAAACAAAACCACATTCAGTTTTACTCGTCTACTCATAAGTCTTCATGTATCTTGGATGTAATCCATTCGGATGCATTTGGTCATGTTAAGGTTGCTTCTATTGCTAAATCAGTTTATTATGTTACTTTCATTGATGATTTTAGTAGGAGAACATGGGTATATTTTTTAAAGAGTAAATCTGAAGTTTTTAGTCATTTTAAGGAATTTAAGGCTATGGTTGAAACTCAAACTGGGAAGAAAATTAAGTGTTTGAGATCTGATAATGGCGGTGAGTACTGTTCTACAGACTTTGATAGATTTTGTACAGATTGCGGGATTAAAAGATAAAAGACAACTTCATATTCTCGAAGTAGAATGGAGTTGCAGAAAGAATGAATAGAACATTGATGGAGAAGGCTAGGAGCATGCTAATTGGAGTTGGTTTAGAAAAGAGGTTTTGGGTTGAAGCTAATACCACTACTTGCTATTTGATAAATATATCTCCTACATTAGCGCTTGTTGATAAAACACCAATGGAGGCGTGGTCGGAAAAAGCCTTCAATTAGACATCCGAGAGTTTTTGGCTATGAGGCATATGCACATGTGCCTAAGGAGAAGAGAACTAAGTTTGATTATAAGGTCACAAATGTATCTTCATCGAGATATGGCTATGGTGTGAAAGGATACAAGATTTGGGATCCTATTGCAAAAAGGTAATATACTCCGAGAAGAGGTATTTTTAGAGAGATTAAATCTTTCCCTATTAATTTTCAGCCAAAACAACATAAAGAAAATGAACAAAAAAAGGATGTGGTTCAAATTGCTTCTACACCTGAGAAGTTTGAATCGAGACCCCAAAATAGACAAGAAGTTGAGGAGATCTCACCAAGCTCTGAATCTTCAGAAGAGGAAGAAGTTGAAGAATCTCCACCTCAGCTTGTTAGAAAGTCTACAAGGCAAAGGCAACCACCTAAAAGGTATGGGTATTCTCCTGATGATTGGAAGTGTATATTTTCTTTGAGTACTAACATTGATGAACCAAGTTCTGTACAAGAGGCTTTGGGTATGAATGATGCAAAGTCCTGGAAAATAGCCATGGATGAAGAGATGACAACCTTTAAAAATAATGATACACGGGACCTTGTACCATTTCCTGAAGGTCGGAAACATGTTGGATGTAAATGGGTGTTTAAGAAAAAGATTGGTTCAGATGGAAATGTTGAAAATTATAAGGCATGGTTGGTTGTGAAGGGTTACTCTCAAGTTGAGGGTATTGATTATGGTGAGATATTCTCTCCTGTTGCTAAAATGACATCCATTCGGTTTTTATTATCTATTGCAGTAACTTATGACCTAGAGGTTGAACAAATGGATGTGAAAACTACTTTCCTTCATGGTGATTTGGAGGAAGAAATCTATATGACACATCCAGAGCACTACATGGTGAAAGGTAAAAGCAAGATGGTTTGTAAGTTAAAGAAATCCCTATATGGCCTTAAACAAAGTCCTAGGATGTGGTACCAGAAGTTTGATTCATATGTGTTGAGTTTGGGGTTTGTGCGGTCTAAATCTGATCACTGTGTATATTTTAAATCTGATGGTGATTGTTTCCTAGTAATTACTTTATATGTTGATGACATGTTATTTATTGGGAAAGGAAAAGGTTTGATTGCAGAATTGAAATCTCAGCTCTTTGCAAAATTTGAAATGAAAGATCTTGGTGCAGCAAAACACATACTTGGGATGGAGATTAGAAGAGATTATGAGAATATAAAGCTATGGCTTGGCAAGAGTAAGTATGTTTGTTTTGTTTTGCAAAGTTTCAACATACAGGATTGTAAACCATTTTGTGTTCCTGTTACTTTGGGAATGAAGCTCTCCATTTCACAATGTCCTTCATCCCCATCGGAGATGGAAGAAATGAGTAGAGTTCCTTACCAGAGTGCAGTTGGAAGCTTAATGTATGCTATGGTCTATACAAGACCAGACATTGCCCAAGAATTGGGAGTTCTTTCTCATTTTATATCTAATCCTAGAAGAGTGCATTGGGATGTAGTTAAGAGGGTATTCAGATATTTGCGGGGTACATCAGAGTAATCTATATGTTTTCATGGAAGAGGAGATCAAAATTCCCTACGTATTCATGGTTGTGTGGATTCAGATTGGGCTAGTGATGTCAATAGTAGAAGATCCACCAGTGCATATGTGTTTACTCTTAATGGTGGTGCAATTAGTTGGATGAGAAAGTGACAGAATGTGGTCTCTTTGTCCACTATTCAGGAAGAGTACATGGTAGCTACTCATGCCTATAAAGAATCCATTTGGCTAAAGCATTTTTGTTTAGATATTGGATTGAAACAGGTGTAGTTACAATGTATGTGATGATGAGCGCAATCAGCCTTACAAAGAACTCCGACATTTCTTGCAGGACCAAACACATTGATGTTTAGTATCACTTCATGAGAGATATGGTCGAGGATGGCAGGGTGAAGCTGGAAAAGGTAGAGACAATTGTGAATGTTGTAGATGCATTAACTAAGCCCGTGAGCACAATGAAATTTAGGTGGTGTTTCGAGTCTATGGGCCTCTCGGCCCCTAGCAGTTGATCCATGATGGTATCTTTCCCTTGACCCTTACAAGGTATTCGACAAGTGGGAGATTGTTGGAAATAAGGTGTCTCAACCTTGTTTGGTTTATTCAGTCAAGATTTTCTTACAGCCGTTTCGCATTGTCAGTGCTCTAAAAATAGAAATAGGAGTTGTCAAAAGATTCCCATATGATAGTATATCATGGAAGGACTATTTTTAGAGATATTATGATAGATTTTATGACATCTATAAGGGTCAAAAATAGGGGAGAATATTGTGGACGTGAGAGCCTAATTTTAGACCGAAATCTTTCTCTTTAATGCTATCCACCTCATGAGAGGTTTGGCACATGGTTTTGTAAACCATAGATGGTTTCTTGTATAACCGAGAGGTCTATAAATTGAAGGCTTGGAGAAGCAATTGATGTGGTGAGCTTTGCAAGTCATTGTAAAGTTAGAATCCTCCTAGAATTGTTTCGGTGATACTCTGTAAGAAATTGCTCTGCAAGTGTATGCAATCTTGTTATTAGCTTTGAAATACATTGAGTGGGATTTTGGAATGTGGGGTTTTTTATCTGAAAGGATTTTCTCCACGTATATCTTGTGTTTGTGTTCTTGTTATGAATATGTTTTGATATTTCGTAACTATTTTACTATGTTGAAAGTTTTGTATATTATCTCTCCTCAAGATTAGCGCAAGAAGTTGTTCTCATACTCTTAATTTCATATCGGTGGAGGGCTTGGTAGTGTTTGTCAATAGATGAAAGTGACCAATTATTGGAAGGGCTTTCACCCTGGAGGCCACATGTGCCCATGCCCAAATATTGCCCAAAGAGAAACGATTACAAATCCAATGGCAATAATAATAACCCAATTCATATTAATAGGGATATGTTACTAATAAGTCCATTCAAATCCGTTTCCATTTTCATTTGCATTTCCATTTGAGTTTATGTTCCTAATAAGTTTCCATTTATATAAGCAAAAGTTTTAACAAATTGTCAAATGAGACGGGTGACTTTGAGAAAAGTAAGTATTGAGCATTTTTGCGTATCCGTTTATTATTTCCTTTCACTTAAATTTTAATTGCTTTTTAGTAATAGATAAATCACATGGGTTGTGTAAGCTGTAAGGAAAAATGACTCTTATTATTATCTGTTATAACCTTGGAAAATTTTGTGTCTACATTTGACAATCTTTCAACCACCTAGACAAGGGTTGCTTATTCATAAAATATTATAACAGAAGACAAAGGTAAGTCATTCTTCGTAAGCTTTCATGTGTGTGTCTATAAGAGGCGAAGATTGGTTTATTGGATTGGAAATATATAATTTAAAAAATTAAAAAGGGACCTCACATACGCCAAGAACGGTTCATGGGATTGGAAATATATAATGTAAACAATTCAAAAGGAGGGTTGTAATATATTTTAAAAAGAAAGATTAAATAACAAGAAAAGTAAGAGCAATACTCTAATAGAGATGTCATAAAGAATTTCAAAAAGAGAGAGGTCTATTATAGTAAGTTCAATCTTGTTGTTTTAGATAGATGCTTCTAATACTGAAATTAGTGAAGAAATTTGTCAAAGGTGTGACACTATGTGAGTCATTGAATCCATGTCTCACTATTTAACATGTAAAACTAAAGAATAGCCACAAGGCTTTTTCTTTTCGATGATGTCAATTAGGTGGAAGTAGGATGCAATTAAACTAGTACAAGGCCCCCTTTGAGATCTAACTTTGAGAAATCAAAGTGGCGAAGGTTAGATATCTCTAAGAGGAAGCGTACTAAACATCTTTGTTCTTCATAAACCATAAATGTTTGGTGAAAGATGAGATAATATTTTATCCCTTAAGAACTAGCTTTAAATCCCTTAAGAACTAGTGTTGTATTGGGTGCCTCCAAATTGACCAAGAGAACTACCTTGACCTCCCTTAAGTTCTTCTTTTTGGAGACCAAACAGAGAAATTTTTGTCCAAGATTAGAATGGAAATAAACACAAACTTTTTTGATGGCCCGTAAATCCTTAAAAGAGAAATTTTTATAGATGATTGAAGTAATAAAAAAAATTAATTGGCTATTAAATCAAATAAATATCAAAATGTGATTCCTCTAGATAAACCCTCTCAACTCCACTATAGTCAACCTTTCGAAATGAATGAAAAATAATTTTTTTCTAAAAAATATTTGATTCTCAAAGTGAAGTTGATAAAACCAAGAGGGAGATAAAAATTGTAATGAATGATTGTATATGAATAGAAGGGAGTGAAGTATGGTTATAAAGGAGTGAGTTAGATGTGAAATAATTTTCTTGTAATGAAAGGTTGGTAGATAAACATGCAAGATGAGGGGAAGAGTGCATTAACAAAATAAAACTTAAATATCACATTTATGTGTAGAAACCTAAATTTGTTGAGATCACAAACCATATTTTCAGACGTAATAGGAGTTGGAGTATATCGTAAGGTAACTTCTCTCCATGCTTTGAATCTAAAATCATTGTTATATAAAAACTAAATTTGAGCGACACTTATAGGTTTCTTTTGTAACTTCTTCAATATCTCCAGGATAATTTATTGTTTTATTTTGATATGTAGCCACACACATCAAAGTAGAACATTATGTACACAAAGATTAATTTATGAATAGTTAATTTTTATGATACCAATGTTTTTATGAATTTATTGTTTATGGGTCCAAAATAAAATCTTACTAATGTGTATTTATTCTTGTCATCTAATTGGTAGCTTCTCCTTTTTGTGTCTTTTTCGTCAACTTGTCCATTTTTCATATACCCTTTAGCAGATATCCTTCTCATTCACTCCTCAAATGGAGCACATTTTCTATATTTTATTATTTTTTGTCTCATATGATCTTCTCCTCTACCCTTTATTTTCTCCCTCCACCTTTTGTAGTGCCCCCTCGATTCACAAAATCCAATTGGTAGGAAAGTGGCTGACTTTGGAAGCATGCAACAATCGAGGAGAGTGACACATCCTACAACACTTTTTCATGCCTATCACCTCCTTGCATAATAAAACAAGCATAATTTGAGATCCACAAGAGTTAACCATGTGAAACACAAGTTAACGTTATAAATCTAGTAGTAATTGGATAGGACAATGAGTACAAGAGTCGAACTCTACTTTACCGACAATGGTAAAGTTAAGTTCGTACTCAATTAAATAAGAAAAATGTTACAGTAATCGTGTAAGAGGATATCTGCTTATAGATGTCTAAAACCAATCCATTCAAGATTAACTCATCTATGTGCATGGAGGTGAATTGTTACCAAAACATCTCCTCATTTTACTACATGAAAATTTATTTTTCTTGATACGTATATTTTCTCAAGTGAATTTAATTATCTTTGACAGAATCTACATGTCGTTGGCTTGTTTGGAATAAACAAAAGAAGAATAACACGATTGTGTAATGAGAGGCATTGTATTCGGGAGTACCGTTGGTTAGTTGTATTGGTTTTTCTTCTTCTTATTCTTCGCACTTGTGTTGTGGGCACTGTAACTTTTTCAGCACCATCCTCAGGGTATCCGAATACCACTTAGTTTCCTGCTCCTTATTTTTTTCCAAGTAGTTGTTGTTTTGGTTAAGACATTGGAAGAACCCCTTTTCTACTATCCCACATGTGTCTCTACAAATTTTCCTCTTACACTCAATCTCAACATGTTTTATTTCGATTCAATCTCTGCATAAAACCCTATGTTTTCAGATCAATGTAGAGAGGGACGGCTAAAGGAGGCACATTTCCCAAGACTAAAGTGATTCAGACCTTGTATAAAATAGATTTGGGTGAAAATAATTCTGAAAATTGAGGGTAAAGGTACTCAACAAGGTATAGGCATTCATCTTTGAATCCGTATACAAGAGGCATAGATATCCTCATTAAGTAGGGTCACTGCTTCACCAAAATGTAACCAATTGGTGGTGACGAGGTTGTTTCACATTTACTATCATATTCTCATCCTTTATTAAAAGGAGGGGATTTGAATAAGGAAAATTACTAGTCTACGAGTAATGTGTAAGAAATATGTGGAAGTTTTAGTTGGCTCCTTTGAATGATTGACAAAATACAAAAAAACCTTCTCATGGATTTTTTTTTGTAGTGTTCAAAAGATGTGGGTATCCTCACATAGCATTACCGTTGTTTCAAAAATTAAAATCATACGCGATGAACCCAACCAAATCGCCATTCTTTACCATACTACTTGCTAATACCAAAATAAGAGCCATACAATAGGGTATGTGGGTCAGTCAAGCAAAAAAAGAATGATGGATTTTCCAGATGTAGTAGTTGTGAGCGCATTGTTACCTTGTGTGTAAAGTGAGGAAGCGTGAGAAAGCCAAAAATTATTTCCGAAAACCTGAAGTTGATGTGGTCTCATCGAATACGGGATCACAAATTTTGCGTAAAAAGGTATGGTTTTCCCCTTTTCACTTGCATTAAATTTCACTTCATCATTTCCAATTTTTCAAAATTAAATGTTAAATGATAGGGAACATAATTTCAATAAATGAAAAAATCTTTCCTTGACGTGAACTCTCAAAACATATAAAAAAACAAATAAAACAATAAAAAGAAGAAAACTCTGATCTTCAAAGTCATGCACATGGAGTGCCACACCCAAGTATACCGCAAACCTAAAACTCCTAGCATGACCCTTGGTAATGTGGGACACCATGGGGTTACTTATCCAAGTTGTTTGAAATTATTTAGTTTCCTTGCAAGTTGAATTTCTAAGCCACTTAGCTTAACAGTCACTTGTGTGACGTGTTCATTTTAATAAAACGTGTTCGGTTTCATCTTACGATTCCCGCTTACTTTGAAAAAAACCGAAAACCCCTCTCACCTACCTATAGACTTCAAACAAGAGGATTTTAACCCATTTTCAGTTCGATGGAAAGTTCCATTGAAACTATTTTTTCAAGTAGGTTTTGGGGCTCGTCTGGTCGCTGTGCGATAAGAGCTCTCGACACAATTACGATAACTAGCCCCAGAGTTACTCTTGTAACTTGAGCTCTTCTCTTCGTAATAAACATTGGTCAAACATGACGAATTCTACGTAAATGGGAGAGTATGCAAGAATCATCAAAATTTGTGTTCAATCTTCAAAGGAGTGTTTTCAAGGCCTAATTTTTGAGCACTTTAGATGTTTCGAACAACTTGCACCAAAATTGTAACTTTAGCTAATGTAACGCCCACTAAAAACAACCCACTTGAGACCCAAGAACAACCTAGGATTAGTTAGGAAAATTATGGAATAATTTTTTTGTTTAAAAGAGTCTACAACCAAGTTACAAGGCAACAACTGACACTAACAAGTTCCAGAACAATTCTAATCCACTAGAACACACTATTTTTTTATTAACAATTATTAGAGGTCATAAGGTCCAAATTTTAGGTTTAGAAGGTTCAATAAGGTTCAGAGGGTAATTGCTCATCATACCCACTCTCTAACAGGCTTAAAGGTTCAACTTAATTTTTCTCAAACTTAACGCATACAAAAATTTCTTAAATTATTTCCATTGGATAGGAAATTTTGTCACCTTTCCAATGACATAAAGAAGTCCTCCTAAATCCTCATATTTTTCAAGTTATGGGCCGGTGGGCCTTGGGGTGAAAATTTTCCCCAAGAGCAGGCCTATGGGCCCAGGGGTGAAAAATTACCCCAACGGTGGGTCAAAGCAGGCTACGGGGATACTTTTGGAAAGTTCGAGCACGGGGCTAAAAACTAACTTTGTGCTCGTGCCCCCGCGAGTCCTCCACGGACATGTGGCACCTTCTAAGCCAATGCGGGTAAAATGGAGCAGTGGGGAGAAATAAGGTTTCGTGCAGCCTCGAAGGCAAAAGGGATAAATTCACATGTGCCTCTGCCTATGCCTTGTGATGCCACGTGGTAGCCTCACGATTGGCTGCAAGCTAGAGTCGGCGGGGTGGTGGGGAAAGCTTGGAAAATTTTCCCAAAATTTTTTCGAAGGTCAAAGGGAAAAAAAGGGCACATTCCTCCACCGACGCTTCATTGTGCCATGTGGCAGCCTTTGATTGGCTACGGGCTGGAGGAGAAAATTTGGAAATTTTTCCCAAATTTTTTTGGGAGTGCTAAGTTTAAAAGAGATCCGCCCCTCGTTGACATCTCATGGTGCCATGTGGCAGCCTCTCATTGGCTGTGGGGAAATATTGGAAAAAATTTCCAAAAAATTTCCAAAGCTCCAAGGGAAAATTCGGGCCCGCGGGCCCACCAAGGAAATTTTTCCCAATTTGTTTTTTTGACACCAAGTGAAGAAAAACTTCAGAAGGCCATAACTTTTGATAGAGAGCTCGGTTTTGGGAAAACAAGGACTTTCTGGAAAGCTCTCGACGTCCTCTTTACATAAGGTTCATTATTTTTAATTTTTGATAGAGTTTAAGGAGTAAGTTTTGTGAAAACAATCTGCAGGCTTTTACTGATCGAATTGGTAAATTTTAACTTATAATTTTTTTTTTCAATTTGTTCTTGTTCTTCTCTCAACATGTCAAATAGACATGGAGAATTTTTCTTAGGTGGATTTAGGTCAATTTTTTGAGGTAGGTCTATTTGATAGAGTTTCAATTCGAAATTTTACAATTATGACAGCCAAAATGATAGTGAAAGCTTTGAACTTGGTTTTGCCAGGTTTTGAAAGATTTCTTTTAAGTATTTTTGTCTAGTTGGATTCGTTTAGGGAAAACTAATTCATTTTAATCATTTAATCTATTATTTTATTGTTGCAGGTTTGAACTATGCATTTTGGGTAAAGTAATTGCCATTTGAAAATACGTAGCAGAGATCAAATTTAAAAGGGTTTAATTGCAATTTTATTCTTCCAAGTATTATAATGTGCTCCAATTCAAATATAATACATTTAGTTTATTCAATTCCAACCATTCCAAAAGAAAAAAAAAAATACAATTCTGATTTTCAACTTTACACATTTCAAAAGACAGAGTTCTGCATTTTCCTTCTTACGCATTTACTTCTTTCAAATAGAGATTTAAATTCACATTTAGATGTTCAATCTTAAAACAAAAATGCAAATTGAGAAGGTAATGCAATCCTTTATTGATTCCAAAATACAACTTTACAACCTTTCTTTCATTCTTCGAGTTCATCATACAGAATACAATTCTTTCACATTCTTTCAAAGACTGAACACAGAGTTTATTTCTTTTACATTTCACTTCACAAATTTCATAAGCATTACCACATATTTCTATTACAAAACATTTACAAGTTCCTCCACTGCAAGTTGGAAAGGTTACAATGAGCTTTATCTCAAAGAAGGGATTGTCAAATTTTCTTATTCTCAGCTCTAGAACAACAAGTGCATATATCTCATTCTCCCACGTTGTAATCAAAACAAGAGTAGGGGAAATGAAACACTCTCCACCCAACCAAGACATCCAATGAAGAGGAGAATCCATCCTTATTCATCGGCCCCTAAGCCCCAACCACAATGCAATAAAAGATGTGATCCAACTCATGGCAACAATGGGCTTCCACAAAACACGTAAGTAACATTTTCACAATAAAACACGTAAGTAACACTTTCACAATAAAACATAGTTCTAAAAACTGAATGTAGTTTACAACTACATTCAAACATTAAAAACAATACTAAGGCTTCATCAAGCAAGCCAAAGGAGAAAGAAACTATGGGGATGTTTCTTATGCCTCCCAAAAGGGGAAATGGGTATCACCACCTGAATTACAAACTACCAAAATATAGTATATCACAACCCTGACATTCCTTATGCCTCCCCAAAGTACCCCTTATTCCTCACATTTCCTTATGCCTCCCCAACCTCTTATGGCACCCCATAATGAGTAAATAAATGCAAGCTATTTCTTTGCAAGGTGGAACCCAAATCCCAACTCCCTCCACACTTATACCTCCCTAAAACAAACTTGTGCCTCCCACAAATTAAATCCCATAGTCTTCTCCTACACCATACCTAAGCCATCTACCCAACAACCTACAACATACCAAAACATTCATACATTAACATTTACATTCATACAAGAAGAGCATTTCAAGAGCCAAGTTCCTACCTCTCTATGATGGATTTTCCCAAGTTCCAAACAGTAGTTGTTTCCAAGCAAACAATCCAAAAATAAACCAAGCACAAGTATTCCACAATCTTCCAACTACTCCACAATCAAGATCTTCCAAGCACATCAAAAGAATTTTCCCAAGAAGCAAGTCTCCAAAGTGAAGCAACCCCAAATAAGGCAAGCAAATTGAATTTTATAGAAGAGGGAAGGGAAGAGGATGAGGTGGATCCATGTAGGATGCCACATCACACATCCTCAATGCCAACACAAGGTCAAATTCATTCTCTAGTGCGCAATAAATAGGTGGGTGAATAATATGACAGATTACTTACATACTCCAAAACAAACCCACACCCCAAAGGACTGAAATTACAACATGTAAGAAAAGTGCAATTAAAACCTATAAAAGCTGCCTTCTCAAAAATTATTATAAAAGTCAAATTTACTCTCCAACCATAGGTATGGTTATAAATAAATTTAAGAGGTATGGGACAGGTTTAACTTATCCCACAAGCCTCCAAAATCAGCCTCCAAGGACAATTTCGAATTTCCAAGAAGGTGGAGTGTTTCTCACTCAACAGTTAACTTACACATCACTTACATATCTCTTACACATACTTATATCACTTTAAATCATGACCAACAAATCTCATTAATTACCTTCTTATGACATATTTGATTTATTTATTTTAACAATATGATTACTCACAAAATTTACACACCATTTAAAATTAAAGAAAGAGGTAAAAAGATCACAAAATAAACACATGCAACATAAAACAAAAGGGTCAAATAAATAAATACACATAACCCCTTGGTCACATTTAAAGGTGGTTCCCCCCATGGGTACCCCTAACAAAACAACCACACACAAACAAAACAAGTTGCCATGGTGACCTTGTTGAATTCATCTAGAATTCCAATGTGGTTGGTCTCTATTCCCGTAAATGAGTTATAAATGTTCATGGGTTATGAAATGTAAAAATGAAAATTTGATAATGTATGTGATTATGATATGATGAATAGAAAGGAAAATGAAATCCATAATTTCTCTCTCTTCCCCTTTCTCTCTCTAGAGATAATTATGAAAATATTGATTGGTTTTGAAAATACAAATGGGTCAAAATGTATATGAGTTGAAATGAAATGAAAATTGGATACAGGATGTTATGGTGATTTGAAAAGAAAATGAATCCTAGATTTTCTTCCTTCTCTCTCTCTCTCTCTCTCTCTCTCTCTCTCTCTCTCTTCTTTCTATTTTCTATTCGATTGTTTGAAATGATGGATGCGTGGAATTTATGCTTGAGTGTAGGGGATTTCCATACTAGTCCTAGGACTGATAACGCAACGTTGGTTGCAGGTACTCTCGAACAAGAGGAATTTTCTGGATGTGATATGTTGTAATTAATGAGTTGTCATTGTAAAGTTATATTCATCTTGCAATACATGTATTACCATAGAATAATGATATGTATTGTTGTTGAAGAATTGTTCTTTGTATATTTTGAAAAGGAATACCAATGTGGCTATATTTTATAGTGTCGAATTGGATGTGAAGTTGTACTCAATGTTGTACCTATGTTATAAAGATATTAAACTAATATTTTGTTATGTTAATTATTGGTTTATTTCCTTAACACCACAATGCTAGGTAGAATCTCCTCTCATCAAAACTAACAAAATTAAAAGAATGAGTTATAATTCCTATTGTACTTCCTCCCCCCATTTGAGTCTTTTTCTAGGGTATAAAACATTGATCATGTTAATAAAATACTCTGATCTCATTAATCATCTTCTTGTTTCACACCTAAGACATGTCTTATTAAGGACATTTCCTTGATATTTTATGAGGTGGTGCATTATATGTTGTGAAACCTATCATATTGGGATGAGTGAGGTGATCATGTCTAGGTGTTGTAGGTATGACCATATCATGAATAAGTTTAACCCCCTTGTGCGTAATTTCCCTTGGTACCCTAGTGGGTGGCCAAAGCCTTGCAAGATAGTTGGTGGTTGTACCTATGATTGATCTCTTGTGAGATCTAAATTATGTGAGTGGAGACTACGTTTTCAAATTACTTGTGTATTTACCCAACAATTGAAATAGGTCCTTAGGAGGCTTTTGTAATGCATAAGATTATTTGGGATATATCTCTCTTCAATATACACTTAATACTTGCATGTCTAAGAGAAATGAAATGAGTTGTCTTGTGCGAGGTTGTACTCCTTGTAGTCTTAAATCCCTAAGTGTTATGTAAGTGTTATAGGAATTACATTTGTTCCAAAATGATGTTAATATAGAGACCAAAGTAACCATGTAAATGTAGTTAGTAAAAAGGGTAAATAAGATTAAACTAAGGAATGACTACTACAAAAATGGTACACCATTGAATGATGTCAAAACCAACTAAAATGTCAAATGTGATCATAAAATGAATGTAATAAAGTAGAGCTCCATGAATAATACAACAACCTAATAAATAAAAAAAACCAAATATGATGCATGATCACATGCTTTGTTTGCATAAATGTGGATTAAACAATGATGCTAATGAAATAATAAAATGTAGCCTTGAGAATGGGATAACTTCAAGTTGTAGCCAAGGTCTTGTGAGTTAAGGAAATTGCACTCTAGTTGGACTTGTAAAAGTTAGTAAAACCCTTGGCGTAGATAGGAATATATTAAACCTAGGATCACTAGGAAGTAGAATTTATGGTTGAAACATGTAATTAACCCATTTTTATTGAGAGTAAATCCTTAAGATGATGAAACAAAAGTAGTTTGAAATGTGAAATTTGTCACTTAAATTCAAAGAAAAATATCTATAATGGGAACATAGGTGTAATGTACCCTTCCATGCATAATATGATTGTGAAAATATGAATTCCTAATTGGAGGAACAATGGATTGTGAATCAAGAATGATACAACTTAATTAGTTAACCTACATAGTTGGTTGTAATAACTTGAAGATTAAAAGAGTGTATTGTTAGTATTAAACAAATGATATGAAATGAACTCGGGATAGGTTTTCTATTGATCTAGTAACCTTTTTTTTCTTCTTGTGAATTTTCCTCCTTGTAATGAGAGTATTTTTCCAAACCAAGTAAACATGACTCTTTCAAACAAATCCTTAAGTCAAATATTAGAAGGCACATGTGTGTATATGTTCCTAATCACAATCAAGCTATATAAAGTTATTTCCATAAGAGAAATGAAAATTCTAAAGGAACCACTATAGGTGAAATGTTAAACAAAAACATGCAGCCTAGTTGTAAAGGAATGAAGGGTCCCATGTTATGTGTTCTTCAGACAATTATAGTCAACTAAACAATTTTTGAGAAACAAACCTTTAACATAAGAATTGAATATTAGGAGACTCATAGTTGTTTAAAATGAATTTATTTAACAAATGAGCTATGGATAACTAATGGAATTGGAGAAAGGAACCAACCACACATTCTCCAGTTAAAGACTAATGCTCTACAAAATAAAGTAATTGAAGTTTGAAAAATAGGAAATTTTAAACCTTATGTGTTTAATTATGTTGAAAACTATAAGGTCATACAATGGAAACCTAAATGTAATGAATATGTAAACCATGAAAAGGCCATGTCGTGGAGTATGCCTATCTTGTGTTTCTTTATTGTAATTGGGTCATTGTCTTGGTTTTTACATCATTTGAGTAAGACATTGATGTACCCCTATGTTATCCTATTGTATGAGTGGGTTCATGTTTATGTAAGTGTCTATGTGATGTCAAGTTTCTTTATTTGGATCCCATGTGGTGTTGTGTAGCATGTAATTAAAAAAAAAAATTATTTCGATAATTTTTGTTGTATTTTGGTGTTGAAAATGTGGGCATTACATATGGTATCAGAGTGGAGGTTCATGCTCTCAAACCTCTGGGATAGATTGGAGTTGTGATGATCTTGCATGGTGGTGGTGGAGATGGGAAGAGTAATGTGATATATGTTGTGATGTGAACAATGTTGTAATTGTGATATTATGAATGCACATGTTATGCATGTCACTTAGTGTGTATTTGTTATCATGTTGATGTGTTTGTAATGAGAGTATTTTCTCTCCTTTTTGTGGACTCAATGAGGATTTCACGTGTGATGTGCCTTTTTTGTGTGTGAAAAGAATGTTATTGTGGATTATGAGAGTGTTGGAGTGTTTTGTTATTATGTGATATGAAGGTGTGTTGATGTGTTGCATGAAAAATTGGTGTATAGTGAATTGGATTTTATCATGATGTCACCACCATGTTGTGATGAATCATGTGTGTCACCATGTTGTATTGCAATTGATTGTATGTTGTAATGTTAGTCATTGTTTTCATCATACGTATAATTTGTGTAATATGTGATGGTTCATGTCATGAATTAGGGGCATATGGTGATCGTATGACCCCTATTGTGTAGTACTTGCACCTTAGGTGCATTATGTGGAAAAGTGATGTATCATAACCATGTGAAAGTAATGATTTTTTTATACCTATATATATATACCATGTGTAAGATGCTATGGTTAATGTGTGTGAATCACCATTGTGTTAGTGATGTAGTTATGTGTTATGTTGTGAACCTTACACTAGATGACCCTAAGGGAAAAAACATTCAAGAGTGTATGTGTGGAGAGAGGAGGTGTGGACCAGGTTTTCATAATCTTGAGTTGAGTATGAGTGAGGAAGTGGAGTCTTATATAGACTGAAAACCCACTTCTATCTATTTAGTATACTTTGAGCTTGCTCAAGTATATTATGGATGATGCACCACCTTAGGCTCAACTTATGTAAAACTAGCATCCCCTCTCTTTCCTATTGGGTTGTCCATCAAACAATCCTATGTGATTTTGACTATGTTGAGCCTTGTGGGAGTATGGAGGGATGATTCAGGAAGAGATGATGATAGTTACATTATTTGATATACTCATTTTTGGTTACATGTATTTTTTTTGAGCTGAGGCTCGATATCAAGTGCCAACAACTCGATGAGTACCCCTTTGGTGGTTGTATGAGGCCACATAGTGATTGTAATGTGTTATTTCTCAATACGTATTTTATTCGTAAATTGATCATTATCTCTTTTCTTGTCAAGAACCAATAATTTTCTTGATTGATGTGTTCTTATATTTTGGGCATTTTATTTGGTTTGTTGCACTAACATGTGGATTTTTGCACTAACTATGGCTAATTAGCCATTTTTTTTCTTAGTTTTAAATTTTCTTTTCATGTTTAAAAGTTTTATAGCCTTTCCCAAGGCTTGGGATTTTTCCACTTGGCATTTGAGATGGATTGTTATGTTGGTTCTAATGTCGTAATGTGTTGGAATAGGGTCATGGGATTCACCATGGAGTGGTGGAACCTATGGACCCACTTTTGTATGGGGTATGCCCCAAGGAGTTATAAATAACTAGTGGGTTGTTGAACCATGAGTTATTATGTCACTTGGTTGGGGGTGATGGGGCTCTATGTGCCCAGGGCCATAGGGTGACCCGACCTCATTAAATGGAGAAAGGAGATGGGGCTCTATGGTTGAGTGACCTGATATTCTTGATGGAACTCTATGGTTGAGTGACCTGATGTTCTTGATGGACACTCTATGGTTGAGTGACTGATATTCTGATGGCACTCTATGGTTGAGTGATATTCTTGATGGGGCTCTATGGTTGAGTGACCTTGGCTTTTTTGGCCTATGGTATGATTTTTTTTGGGAGGTCTTTTTGGGATGCTTTTGGAGGTATATGGAGTTTTGGTGATGCTTTGGGAGGTATATGGAGTTTTTTTGTGATGCTTTGGGAGATATATGGAGATTTTTTTGTGATGTTTTGTGATGTGTGGTGTTATGAGTTATGTGTACTCTTGTGAGTCTTGTTACACATTGTTATGATTGAGGCTTGACGCTCCCCCTTGGTTGATATATACTATTGGATATTGTTTGTCTTGGAACTTGTGTGGGTATAGTCATGTTTTTTTGGGTCATGTGATACCATAGTTGTATTTGTATCAATCATCATGATCATGATTATTGTTTTTTTAGTCACTGTGTGTGTGTTGGATCTATGCCTATGACATAATTGTTGGAAATTATTTTTATGTGGACTACTTGTTGTCTTTCCATGGTGGAATTAAAGGTCTTGTGATGTGATACATCATGAAAGTATGTAGCAAGATGTCTCGTGGGTCATTTGTGTTGTGTTGAGTTTTGTGTGACATCTTGAGGCCAATTATTATTGGGCACCCACAAACATAAGAAAATTGAAATTCTAAACAATGAATATTAAGAGTTTGAGATTAAGAAATATTATAAAAGAAAAAAAATAATTAAGTAATAAAGTAAAAAATAACTAACTACCAATCTTCACAAAACATTAAAATTTAAGATATTTCAAAAATTAGTTTCTTCCTTGTGGTCGCGTTGTACCAACATGTTGTTTTGTTAAACAACATGTGTCATTCATTTTTGAATTTCTTTCCTACGTATCCTTTGAGCTTTGATTTGTGTCACATCGAGGATGATGCTCTTATAAGGGGAGGGAGATGTAGCCCCCCCATGATTTTCAAACCTAATAATTTTAAAAAAATAAAAAAAAAGATTGTAAATTTATTTGAGCACATGCAAAGAATTTTGAAATTTGACAATTTAAACATCCTAAATGGATTTTTATTTTTATTTTTTTCCTTTCCATAATAACAAACAAAAACATTATTTGAGAGATCGAGAGCATTTATAAATGAAACCAAAAAAGTAGTTAATGTTAAGTCATTTACTTATTAATATAAATATTGAAGATTTAGATAGATGATAACTAGAGTTAATTATATTCCATTTAATATTACAATGAATAAAATGTGAAATCCATTGATTTTAAAATATTAATTTTTTAAAATAGAATCTTATGTTTGATTAATAATTCTTTTTAAAGCATTAAATCATCTTAATTATGAATCTAAAGAATTATTCTTTCTAATAAAATCATAAACCATTATATATCTCATCATGGTATAATTAAAATATCTAATTAAATCTCATCACATTTTTATTAAATACAAAAAATTATTTTTAGTTTTCATTCAATCATTTTATCATTTATTTTATTATTTTTTAAATTCTTTCATTGTCCATTTTATGATTTATTTTACACATTTTAATAGTTTTTATTTATTTATGAAAAAAATTTTTTTTTGAGAGACCTTTTTAAATGATTTTTAATTTAATATTTTTATGATTTTATAAACATCATTAAGCTCATCATTAATGTTTTTATGACTTTTTGCTTTTTTTTTTTTTTTTTTCTTTTTTATATTAAAAAAATTTTTATTTTTGCATTAAAATTCTTTTCATTGAATTTTTTGCTTCAAACTTTATCTCATCATATCCATGAAAGTAGCATTTCATTTTTTTTTCCTTTTTCATGATTTTCAATTTATTTATTGAATGAATTTTGATTAACTTATAGATTTGAAGATCATCTAATTGATGGTGTTTATTTCAATTTGTCTTTCATTATTTTGATCTTTCATTTATTTATTGATGCAATGAATGAATTTTTTCCATTCAATATTTTTTTTTCATTAAAATTTTTTAAAAATCTTAATGGATGGATATGGTTTTAAAAAATTTGTGAAAGATCAAAATATATTAAAAATTAATTTTTCAAAAGATGATTTTTCATTTTTTTTATAAATTGAATAAAAAAAATTTTTTGAATTAAATTTGTCAAAAAAAAGTTAATTTCAAATTCAAAATGAAAAAAAAAGTAATATTGAGAAATTTGAATAGATTTTTATTAATATAATATTTAAAATTTGTGAAAAAAAAATTTGTAGGCATAAAAATATCAAAATTGAAAATGAGGCATGAAATTGATTTGAAGGTAGAAAAAAATAAAAATTAATAAATTTCAATTATTTTTTGTATGACAAATATTATGAAATTTGGAATCATCAAATGCCATGTTTAAATGAAATTTTGGAAAAAATTTGAAAAAATTTTGAAAAAATGAAATTGGAATGAAAATGAATTCATGATTGAAAAAATAATGGAAATGAAATGGATTCATGGAAAAAAATGAAAATGAAATTTCAAAATTTTATTTTGAAAAATTCAAAATAAAAAATGTGGTCTCATCAAATGCATGATCAAAATTTTCAGAAAAAGGTATGGGTTTTCCCTTTTTTTCTTTACTAAATTTTCTTTCATCATTTCTTGCATTTTAGAAATTAAATTTTAATTATTAGGAAATGTAACTCCAAAAATGATAAAACCTTACTTCAAAACTATAAAAAAAAAAAAATTATGACCTTGAAAGTTATGAACATGCATGGAGCGCCACACCAAAAAAATATAACAAAAACCTGAAACTCCTTGCATGACCCATGGTAACATGAGACACTATGGGGAAACTTAACCAAGTTGTTTAAAATTAATTAACACCCTTGCATGTAAAATTTCTAAGCCCACTTAGCTTATCAGTCACTTGTGTGACATGTTTTTTTATAAAAATGTGATCGGTTTCACTTATGGTTTCACTTAGTTTTGAAAAAAAAAAAACCTTCCACCTATCCCTAGAACTAAAAGAGAATCATAACCCATCTTCATTTCAATGAAAAAAATTCCTTTGAGAGACTAGTTTTTGCAAGTGGGTTTTGGGGCCCATTAGTTGTTGTGAGTGACAAAGAGTTGTTGTCAATTACGATAACTGGCCCCAGAGTTTCCTTGTAACTTGAGCTCTTCTCTTCATAATAAACTTCCATCAAACATGATGAATTATATATATATGGGAGAGTACGTAAGAATCATCAAACTTTGTGTTCAAACTTAAAATGAGTGTTTTCAAGGCCCAATTTGTGAGCACTTTAGATGTTTTTGGACCAACTTTGCACCAAAATTGCAACTTTAGCTAAACACACCTTCTAAGGGTTTTGTTGACTCCTAACTAACCATGGAACCTTGTACATATCATTTCCACACTTTATAGAGTATGAATTGATCAAATTATTGTATGAATATTTTTTGGGAAATTATGATGTTTCTCTCTCTTCCCTTTTTCTCTTTCTAGAAGTAACTATGATATTTTGATTGGTTCTAAAAATGTAAATGAGTTATAAATGTTCATGGGTTGGAAATGAAATGAAAATTTGATAATGTATGTGATTATGATATGATGAATAGAAAGGAAAATGAAATCCATACTTTTCTCTCTCCCCTTTCTCTCTCTAGAGATAATTATGAAAATATTGATTGGGTTTTGAAAATACAAATGGGTCAAAATGTATATGATTTGAAATGAAATGAAAATTAGATATGATTTGAAATGAAAGATGTCGGGATGTTATGGTGATTTGAAAAGAAAATGAATCCTAGATTTTTCTTCCTCCTCCCTTCTCTCTCTCTCTCTCTCTCTCTCTCTCTCTCTCTCTCTCTCTCTCTCTCTATTTTTTTCAGATTGTTTGAAATGATGGATGCATGGAATTTATGCTTGAGTGTAGGGGATTTCCATACTCAGTCCTAGGACTGACGTAACGTTGGTTGTAGGTACTCGAACAAGAGGAATTTTCTGGATGTGATATGTTGTAATTAATGAGTTATCATTGTAAAGTTATATTCATCTTTGCAATACATGTATTACCATAGAATAATGATATGTATTGTTGTTTGAAGAATTGTTCTTTGTATATTTTGAAAGGGAATACCAATGTGGCTATATTTTTTATAGTGTTGAATTGGATGTGAAGTTGTACTCAATGTTGTACCTATGTTATAAAGATATTAAACTAATTTTTTTGTTATGTTAATTATTGGTTTATTTCCTTAACAACCACACAAATGCTAGGTAGAATCTCTCTCATCAAAACTAACAAAATTAAAAGAATGAGTTATAATGCCTATTGTACTTCCTCCCCCATTTGAGTCTTTTTCAGGGTATAAAACATTGATCATGTTAATAAAATACTCTGATCTCATTAATCATCTTCTTGTTTCACACCTAAGACATCTTATTAAGGACTTTTTTCCTAAATATTTTAAGAGGTGGTGATTTTATGTTGTGAAACCTATCATATTGGGATGAGTGAGGTGATCATGTCTAGGTGTTGTAGGTATGACCATATCATGAATAAGTTAACCCCCTTGTGTGTAATTTCCTTGGTACCCTAGTGGGTGGCCAAAGCCTTGCAAGATAGTTGGTGGTTGTACCTACGATTGATCTCTTGTGAGATCTAAATTATGTGAGTGGAGACTACATTTTGAATTACTTGTGTATTTACCCAACAATTGAAATAGGTCCTTAGGAGGATTTTGTAATGCATAAGATTATTTGGGATATCTCTCTTGCAATATACACTTAATACTTGCATGTCTAAGAGCAATGAAATGAGTTGTCTTGTGAGGTCATACTCCTTGTAGTCTTAAATTCCTAAGTGTTATGTAAGTGTTATAGGAATTTCATTTGTTCCAAAATGATGTTAACATAGAACCAAAGAAACCATGTAAATGTAGTGAGTAAAAAGGGTAAATAAGATTAAACTAAGAAATGACCACTAAAAAAATGGTACACCATTGAGTGATGTCAAAACCAACTAAAATGTCAAATGTGATCATAAAATGAATGTAATAAAGTAGAGCTCCATGAATAATACAACAACCTAATAAATAAAAAAAAAACCAAATATGATGCATGATCACATGCTTTGTTTGCATAAATGTGGATTAAACAATGATGCTAATGAAATAATAAAATGTAGCCTTGAGAATGGGATAACTTCAATTTGTAGCCAAGGTCTTGTGAGTTAAGGAAATTGCACTCTAGTTGGACTTGTAAAAGTTAGTAGAACCCTTGGCGTAGATAGGAATATATTAAACCTAGGATCACTCAAGAAGTAGAATTTATGGTCGAAACATGTAATTAACCCATTGTTTTATTGAGAGTAAATCCTTAAGATGATGAAACAAAAGTAGTTTGAAATGTGAAATTCATCACTTAAATTCAAAGAAAAATATCTCTATAATGGGAACATATGTGTAATGTACCCTTCCATGCACAATATGATTGTGAAAATATGAATTCCTAATTGGAGCAATGGATTGTGAATCAAGAATGATACAACTTAATTAGTTAACCTACATAGTTGGTTGTAATAACTTGAAGATTAAAATAGTGTATTGTTAGTATTAAACAATGTTATGAAATGAACTGGGATAGGTTTTCTATTGATCTAGTAACCTTCCTTTTTCTTCTTGTGAATTTTCCTCCTTGTAATGAGAGTATTTTTCCAAACCAAGTAAACACAATCTCTCAAACAAATCCTTAAGTCAAATATTAGAAGATGCATGTGTGTATACGTTCCTAATCACAATCAAGCTATATAAAGTTATTTCCATAAGAGAAATGAGAAAATTCTAAAGGAACCACTATAGGTGAAATGTTAAAAAAAAAACATGCACTAGTTGTAAAGGAATGAAGGGTCCCATGTTATGTGTTCTTTAGACAATTATAGTCAACTAAACAATTTTTGAGAAACAAACCTTTAACATAAGAATTGAATATTAGGAGACTCATAGTTGTTTA
This sequence comes from Taxus wallichiana var. yunnanensis, assembly GCA_018340775.1. Taxonomy (NCBI): domain Eukaryota; kingdom Viridiplantae; phylum Streptophyta; class Pinopsida; order Cupressales; family Taxaceae; genus Taxus; species Taxus wallichiana. The sequence continues at coordinate 1,041,032,715 of CM031239.1, forward strand.
AAATGAATTTATTTAACAAATGAGCTATGGATAACTAATGGAATTGGAGAAAGGAACCAATTGCACATTCTCCATTAAAGACTAATGCTCTACAAAATAAAGTAATTGAAGTTTGAAAAATAGGAAATTTTAAACCTTATGTGTTTAATTTTGTTGAAAACTATAAGGTCATACAATGGAAACCTAAATGTAATGAATATGTAAACCATGAAAAGGCCATGTTGTGGAGTATGCCTATCTGTGTTTCTTACTATAATTGGGTCATTGTCTTGGTTTACGTCATTTGAGTAAGACATTGATGTTTGGATCTCATGTGGTGTTGTGTAGCGTGAAATTAAAGTCAAAAAAATTATTCCAATAATTTTACTGTGGTATTTTGTTGTTGAAAATGTGGGCATTACACCTTTATTTCAAAAAAAAATTGGACCTCTACCACTTTCCTAATTTATTGACCATTTGAACCATTTTTATCTTATGGAAATGACCACTTTCCCACCAAAGTGGCCCATTTAAAAAATTATGGCCCATGGATCTATTTTGTCAATAAAATTACATATTTTTATTGTCTTTCCTATTTTTTATGTGTTGTAAACTTACATGACCCTCATTTGAATTTTAGAAACCTATAATTACATGGACACATTAGTACATTTACAATAAACAATTAAAAGACAGGAAATCACACATTGCATTATTGTCGTTTTCACTAGAGTAATATCAAGAGAAAACTATATTTTATTTTTTAACCATCATCAATGAAAAATTCTTGGATAAGAATTTTGAGACTCACTCTAGTTGATACTAGTTGCTAGATGCAAGCGTAAGATAACGTTTCAAACACATATATACAAGTAATTGATTCTCGACATCCACTTAATACATTTCAACTTCATACAATTGTAAGAGTCTAAATAATAATGTAAGGATGACACATGCCACTATTAACATCCTAGTTTTTACAAGTTTTACAGAGACCTAAAAATAGATTTCAATTTCTGCAAATGAAATTAGTTTTTCAATGATTTGCAAATGAATCACACAAACTTAGATAAACTTTCACACAATAAAGCCAGAAAAAAACATTCAAGTTAGATCCAATTTACAAGAACATAACCATTTTTTATTCCGATTGTGTCAATTTCATCCCACATGAGATTAGTCATTGTCCCACAAAAATGATTAAAATGTTTGACACTGCGGTTTTTTTTGTCATTGTCCCCTTAAATTGGTTAAAAGAGTTTGACAATCTAATTTTTCTGGGAACAGTTCATTCTTAGATTCAAACCATTTCCATTAATTTTCCATCACATATTGCCTTAGATGATTATTTTAAGCATATTTTTATATGTAACCCTAATTCTCTACCTTTTCAAGAATTCAAGTTATTTTCTATACTCTATATGATTTAAATTAGAATTCCCCATTTTTTTTAGTTAAGTATGATTTATTGTGTTTTCTAAATTAAACCTCAATTACATCATAAGTGAAGTAGGTAAATGTAATTTCTTGCTAAAATAACTTTCCATACTCGCGCTTTCATATAAAATGGGCCAATAAGTTGAATTTTCTTTTACAAGTTAAAATGTCCAATAATTAAAGTTGGAATTTCAATACGGAGTTTGAGGTGACATCTATATTTTCATATTTGAATATAGTATGAACTATTACATTTATTGATGATCTATTTCATATCAATATATTTTTATAGAAGTTGTTGGAAAGAACAACATACATTATTAAAACCCCAAATGATGAAAAATTTGCTAAAAAGTTGTGAAAATTACAGAAAGGAATTTTCAACAATGTAACCAAGAGTCAATAATCTAACTCAAAAACAAAACACCCTCAACAAACAAGCGAAGCTTTCAATACAGTAACACAACTAAAAAAGCTTTACATTTTCATATTGTTCCACACATATGAGGTCAAAATCAGATTCAATTCTTTCATGTAAGAATTAATTATAATGTCAGTTATATGAATGAGAACTAAATGACTAACTTGTTATCATCTTTACTCCACATAAACGAGGTTAGTTATACTTTAAAGTCCCCATAATAAGTGACATATAAAAGATGAAGAAGGAATTGTTGTAGTGCCCACTCTTCGACATTGATATCATTATGATTTTTCTAACTTTGAATTGGAGCTATAGACATTATTATTATATTTGATCTTTAGAAATTGGTAGATGGACATTACTATATTTGATTAGCTTAGTTGATAGATAGTATGGATGTTTTAGAATTTTAAATGATGTGATTTATATGATGGATTCTATGCATGGATTGATATATCATTATTTGATGATCTTGAGATATTACTTGTATTGAAACTTTGGATTTGATATATAGATTTTACTAGATGATTTAGTTAGTTTTTTTATCTTATTGCTAATTGATAAATTTATGAAATTAAAATATTTGGAATTGTGAACAATTGATGAATTACTTGATTTTAGCGATGGTTTAATTATGATATTTGATGATGTAAATTGATATGTATATGTGTGTATTCTATTATCTCGGTGTTGCTAATATGGCCATGAGGCGTAGGAAAGGTATTGTTTTGATTTTTGCAAGAAATTGTAACACAACAAAAAAGGGGATAATAGACCAAAAGTAAAGGAATTTGCATAAAGTATTGGCAACAAGCCACCTTGGCAACTTGTGTAAATGTATGACATTTTTTTTGTTAGATTGTTAGGAAGTCCCCATTAGGGGTGGCCTAAAATGTGACCTTGGGTAAATTTGTGGTTTTCCTTTTCGTTTTGTTTATTGTGAATATTTGTATTATTTTAATATTTTTGAGTCACGTTTATTATTATTTTTAAGTAATTCATTTAAGTTAATTAAACTTTATTAATTAGTGTAATTTAGGATGTGACCAAAGGGGGGTAATTAATGTAAGTAGGTGGTTCTTGCTTTGTGTTGGATTTGAAAGAATTTTATTGATTTTGAGTGGTGTGTACTCAACCTTGTATGTAAAATTTGGATTTGGGCTTAATAGTCAATTTTAGAGGCTTGTGGGACAAGTTAAGCTTGTCCAACACCTCTTAATTTCACCTACCAACTACCCCTATGGGTTGATGGCTCAAGGATAGACCCCATTATGTGATTGTAAGACAAAAGGTGTTATTTATTGCACTTTCTTACATATGTTTTTATTTTGTCCTTTAGGAATGTGGCTTTGAGTTTGAGTGTGTAAGACAGGTTTTCATTCCCTTAACCACCAATTTATTGTGCTTTGGCGATTGAGTTTGACCATGTGATGTGGAGTGGAGGATAAATTTTGTGGCATCCTACATGGAGCCACATAACCTCTCTCTCCTCTCTTTTTATTTATTTTAATTTCTTCGAGGATTTAGGGGTTACTTGTTTTATTATTGGACTCTTCCATTTTGGAGGAGATTTATTTTAGAGTGTTTGTTTGGAGCTTGGAGTTGGATTGTGCTTGCTTTCACTTGGAAAGGCTTGGATATTGTTCTTCTAGATTGAATACTCTTGCAATTGCAAGATAGGTTCTTCACCGATGTTTTCTTTTACTATTTTGTTGCTAATATGTTTGTGAATGGATGCTTCTTGCATGTTTGTGATTTTAGGAAGTAGAATGACATTTAGGTTGTGTTGGAGAAAATGGAAATGAATATATGTTGGAGGGAGGGATAAGAGTATTATTGGGTATTTTAGGAGGGAGTTGGTTTGGGGTGTCCCACCTTGTTGATAAATGAAATTTATTTTAATATTATTTGTTTTATTGTGGAAGGCATGAGAGTGAGGGAAACATAAGAGTTAATTTTCTTTCTAGGGAGGTATAAGAGTTTTGTGGGTATGTGATTGAGTTATTAGAGGCTTAAAGGTGGACACCCAAACCTTTGGGAGGCATAAGTAGATCTCCATGTTCCTTTCTCTTTCTTGTCTTTAGTATGGAGCTTTTGTTCTTCGGAACTTGGTCGTTTTGTTGTGATTTTTTATTGTTCTTATTGTGTTGAATTTATTGATTGAATGTGATTGTGGTAGCCATGTAAAGTTGTCTATAAATGTCTTATACCCCTTATTGTTTCATTTTGGAGATCGGGGTCAATGAGGAAGAAGGATTCTCTTCCTCATTGGATTATTGGTTGGGTGGAGAGTGTTGTCTACTCCCCTATTTTGTTGTTTTGTTTTGGATTTGGAGAAGATGGTGGAGCTCAAGTGAAGATTTGGCCATAGTTGCATTGAAGAAAAGGAGAAGAGATCCCTCTTTGTTATAGAATTTTTCCATGTTGTCTCCACTTAAGTGGAGGTCTTGTAACTTGTATTTTAAGTTTTATCAACTTCTTGTAAATGTGTGGTGAAAGTTTGAGTTAGATCAAGATTTAAAAATGTATGTTTATTTGAAAATAGGAAAGAAAAATTGTATTTGTTACCATGAGAATCTCTTCTACTTGTAAACTCTATCAAGAGTATAATGGATTGAAAACTTGTATTTTCAATGGTTTAGTTATTGTAAAAAAACAAAAAAATGAAACTAGCAAATATTGCATTATTTGGGAAATTTAAGAAATTTGGTATGGTTTTGAAAATGAACTTTAAGCTCTTTACATCCAAGTCTATACTCATCTCAAATAATTTCCTCAAATTGTATTAGGTTTTTTCTTTAAAAGATTGATGTTCTTATTTAAAAATGCACTTGTTTGCTTATAATGGTTGCCATTTATTTATTGTGAGGAAAGGAAAAAAAAGTTACTTGTTTTTTTGAAAAAGAAGAAGGCATATTGAAATATTGAAATTATAATTACATTTCTTATTATGTTGAAGGACAGAAAGTAGTTGTTTAAAATTTTTCAAATGAGAAAAAATCTATTCCTTGTAAATTAAAGTAGGTGAAATGAGAAACTTTATCAGTTTTCTCAATTTCACTTTTAAATGAATAGGTAGAAAGTTTTAAATTCATTGTCTTGTGTTTCACCTTGTCATATAAATCGATTTGGTTTTTTCAATATAAGCAAAACAAAATGTAATACACACACACACACACAAACTAAGTTTTAAAATTATTAATAATAATTAAAAAATAAAGAAAAAAGTAAGGGTTGTTTTAATGCCATCGTGTGGCCTGTATTGTTATTGCGTTTTAATAGTTGGGGGAGGGGAAGGTCGCTGACCCTACCCCACCCCATAAGTAATATGAGATGGGAGTGTGGTGGTGACCTCTCCCCCACATTTTATTTAAATCGTGCCACATATAATGTGGCCACTATACTAAACCCTCCCCACTAAAACTTAAACCACCACTATGTTAAACAATGCAAATCATGTAAAAATATATATATATATATATATATATATATATATATATATATATATATATATATATATATACAACCAAATCATTTGTTTATATACACCTATTCAAACTAGATTTTAAAAAGGGACAAAAATGCCCATACCCAAATAGGGAAAATACAAATGAAGCATATAATAGCAAATAAAAATATAAACAAACCCTAGAAGATGGCTAAAAATAGAAAAAATCAATAAAAATAAATAACCATCCTTTAGCTTGAATATCCTTCCATGGCCTCCTTCTTCTCCTCCCAAAACCCGCAAGACAAAAATGAGAAAATAAGTCAAAAGAATGAATAAGAGATTTTTAAAAGGAAGTTTAGGGTTAGTTGAATCCCTAGGATCCAAGGGCCCAAATTGAATCCATCTAATGGTTGTGATTCATCCCTACAAAAGTTAGGTGAGGATTTGATGGGAATATGATTTTAAATGAAATGTATGTGTAGCTTATGAATGGGGCCACTAAAGGGGGTGTTAAAAGGTAAGTTTAAATCGTGACCTTAATGTTTAGTTGGTGAATTTTTTAAAAATAAACCCTTAACCCTTGTAATTATTTAAATCAAATTTACTCAATGGTAACTAGACAATATTTATATAAGGGATTAAATTTTTGTACTTAATTTAATGGGAAGGTAAGTTTAGACTTAGCCGTAGAGTATTAAATAAATAATACAATAAGATTATTTTACATAATGGCTTGTAAAGGTTCATTATCAAAATTTAACAGGAACCCTGGAAGGGGATTTAAGCCCGAATTGTTGAAATAAAATAATAATAATAAATTGTTAATTAAAATGAAGGAATTATTAACAGTAAAATAAATTAATTACAGATTAAACAAACAAAAATTTATTCCGTAATTTTTCCTATCTAACCTTAGGGTTTCGTCTTAGGTTTTGTGTGGGAAAATTTTGGGCGTTACACTTGGTATCAGAGTCATGGGTTCAACATTTGGACCCTTGGGCACACTTAAAGACATAAATAGTTAACCTAGTACAACCTATAACTAGATCACACAACACTACATGATATTTTTTTAAAACATAGAAAACGTAGAAAACTGAAACAAAAACCTAGATTATGATAAACTAACTCCCATCTTGGTTTGTGTAGGATGCGCGAATCGGATGAGGGATTTTTCACGTGGAGTTAGACATACAACTTCCAAAGTAGGAAGTTGCCACTATACTATTGCAAATAATACGGACATTGCGGGATGTCAATTCACCTATATGAGGTGGAGCAAGAGGGACATAACCTAGCTAGCATGTGTTGGTGCTCAAAATAGTCTCGCCCCATTTTGCCTTTGAAAATCCATTGATTTACGGCCTCTGTCACATTTTATCCCCCGTGTTGTGCCTGGGAAGTCTTTACTTTCCTTTGTTGCCATAATTAATATTTCCTTGGGCCAAAGATCACATATGGATCTATATTTGTGTCCTTGTTTCTCTGTTTCTCCGAAGAGGTCTAAAATTTGGGTCTCCCATCCTCTATTCATTCAAAAACTTGGGCTTTCTGTTCTTTCCATTTTTTACAATGAGATTTGTTGCCCTTGTCGTTTTGCCCCAAATACTTGATGAAAAATGTATGGATGTAGCTTTGAAGAGCATATTTGAGCCTTGCTAACATTTCTAAATCTTCTATCCTTGGAAAAAACTTCATCCCTAGGCTCAAATGGTCGTGTTTTACAGCATTGTATGGTTTGTGACTGTGCGTTTCCCCTAGTCAAATTTGCATCCTTGCATCGAAAAAGAACATCGCTTCTTTTGGTTGGTTTGGGGATGGCGGGAAAATTCTTTAACTTATTGCTTTTTGCTTTCTTGGCAAAAAGGAAAATTTGGTCCCATAGTTCTACTCATTTCTGATTGGTTCTTTTAGTGCTTACGGGGCTTCTTCCAACTAAATGGGGAATGAAAGGTTTTTTTGAACTTTTTCCTTTTGGCTACTTTGGCAAAAGGTTTGAACCGCATCATTACAAATAACAAAATCCTCTCTGTAGGGTCCAAAGCTGCTAAGATAGGAACCATGGTTTACCTTTCCTTAATTTGGAAGGCCTGCTCATAATTATTTGACCAATAGAACTTCTTCCCTTCTCTCCGAAGGAACTAATAGGGTGAGAAATCCTAGAAATGTCCTTAATAAATCTGCAGTAGTAACTCGCTAAACCCATAAAACTCCTCACCTCAGTAACTGATGTGGGCGTTGGCCAATCAATAATAGCCTATATCTTAGAAGGATCTATTGAGATACCCTCTCTTGATATGATGTGTCCCAAGTACTTAATATCTGTTTGAAATAAGATGCATTTTTCTAAGTTCCCAAACAACTTCTTTTTTCTTAAAACCTATAGCACCTTCCCAAAATGCTCCTCATGTTCCTCCTAGGAACGAGAAATATATATATATATATATATATATATATATCATATAGAACACTAAGATAAAGAAGTCAAGAAAAGTCTTGAATACTCCATTCGTGAGGCTCATGAAGAAAATTGGGGCATTGGTGAAACCAAAAGGGGCAACTGTGAACTCATAATTCCCATAATGTATGTGGAAATTTGTCTTATAAATTTTGCATTTGAAATGCACAACTGATGATACCCTGATTTGAGATCAAATTTGAAGAACACTCTCATTCCCGAATTTGATCAAACAAGTCATTAATCCTAGGGAGTGGATAACAATTCTTTATTGTGACTTTTTGAGCTTTATGAAGTCTACACAAAGTCTGATAGAACCAACCTTATTTTGCACAAATATGACTAGCTCTCCCCAAGGATATACACTAGGGTGAATGAGACCCTTCTCCTATAACTCCTCTAATTATATCTTGAGCTCATGAATCTCCAGAGTCGTCATCTAATAGGGTGCCCTAGAAACTGGTGTTGATTCTATCACTAAACCAATGATGAAATCCACCTTTTTGTGGGGTGGCAACCCTAGAAGCTCTCCTGGGAACACATCTGCATACTCCCTCAAAATTACATGATCATCTAAGAGTGAATGCTCTAGAGTGCTCTCTGATTGATCACTGATGGTGATAGAAAACAACTGACAACCTTTACGCATGCTATGATTGAGTTGCTTAGCTGATATCATGCACAAATAGATAGGCCTCTACGAATCTCTAATATCATAATTTCACTCTCAATATCATCTTGACATTCAATGAGCTTATTCCTGTAATCCACCTTAGCCCGATGAGCCTCGAGACAATTGATCTGAAAACATGTGTTGTATTTTTTTCACTTTTAAAAGTTTCCAAAGATCATGATTTTCTTAACCAATTTTAAGTATTCTAAACTCCACAAATTGATTAAATTATGATTATTATGCATCCATAGAAGTGCAGAAAACTTGGGTAACAAATAAATAATCAGAAAACTGAAAACACTTAGATAACAAACAAGATTGTTTACGGGGTTCGGAAATTCCTACATCCCCGGGTTCGGATTGAACCGATCCATTAATAATATTGAAATGTAAGTACAATAACTCTTAAAAACAACCAATAATGAATCAAAACCTGCAAATGAGCTGATCAATGTCCCAAGAACTCTAAAAAATAGTAGAAACTGTCCCAAGAATGATCGTGGCTCCTACAGTGTTTTCACAATGTGATCTCCCTGTAATTGCGTTAGAAAAACACCTACAAAATGGATATTTAAAAACATTCTATGAAAAAAATCATATATCTAAGATCATCTCTTAATTCTAAACACTTTTCATGTTTACACGAAGTCACTTTTCAGACCAAAAGTGCATTGAAATTTGTGTTTTCCAACTAGATGTCTTGTAGATCCTGTTAAAGACTATATTCAAAGATTTCAAAAATAGGATAAAACTCAACAAAAAACATTAAATCTTACATCATTGGAATCATATCAGAATTCCCTACATTTCACCTTTTTACTCCGAGATCCCAATCTGAGTGCAAGGCCTTCAAAAATGGCATTTTCTGAGAACTACCTCCTTATCCTCCTTTGCACAGACCTGACACCTCTATCACACAGAGTACAAAGCTCTATTTATATAGGTGAGATCATTTCTATCCCATCTAATATGGGTGGCGAGTTGGTCGGCGTGATGTGTTTGGGAGCCCAAGGTTAAGGGTTCAAAACCCAACGGTGCTATTCTTTTAGTGGTGTGGGATAAGGTTTTAGGCTTATTAAAGCCTTTTCCACGCATAAATAGTGGTCAAAGGACCACTTGAGGCTTAATCGCCCACTTCCCACTCCTCTCCACGTGGATTTCCATGCATGGCATTTACACCCCCTATAACTGCTTCATCTCATTTTCTTTCACGTGGACTTAGCAAAAGGTATGGGGTTGGCGGTTATGTATGGTTTAATACTAATGTTTAACATTAATATATGGAGGTTTGACATATATGCGTGGCATTTGAAAATTGATTTAAAATTTGACCCACATGAAATATGATGAGTAAGACCATGGTAGCATTTTTATCATTTTTCCACTGCCCAATGTTGATTGAGCCACTTGGCCAATTGTGCACGTGTCCATGTGACCATGGACCTGTTGACTAATGTTCACCTTCCGGCTGACAAAATTTTGACTGGACATATATTGAGCTCAAAGTGTCTGTTTTTCAGGTTCTTATAGTTGTCAAAAATCTCACTGAAGGGTCTACTATACTGGCATGGTTTAGGGAAGTTTAGGGAACATTTAACACTAAAATTGATCCCCTGATCCACAATCCATACCTAAAACAACCTGATAGGATCCTAAAGGAATAACTCGGAGGTCAAGTGTAGTGGAGAAGACTCCCAAATCAAGTACGCAACTCTCCCCATATGAATCCATGACGATTTTGGCCACAAAGGCCAACTCAACCTGCTAATTATCTCGTTGCCTAGCCACCACTAGCCCACACTTGTCCACTACAGAAGGAGATATAAAATATTCTAAAGCACCGAATCAAAGAGTACTGATATAGAAATACCCATGATAGTACATGTCGTCTCAATAACTATGGCCTAATTATCATCATGGTGGTTATCAGCCATTGCATATACATGATGGACGTGTCCTACATCACCTACTATATGCTCGGATCTAGGATCTCTCTGCATATCCATGGTAGCAGGTTTGTGTTGACACATACGCACATAGTGATCTAGATACACATAAATAAAACATCCTCATCTACCACTCTGAGATGGGGTCCCTCCTATAATCTAATGACCCGATCCTTCTGGTCATACCCTAGCAGACTGTTGCATGCATGAGCTCATTGTACCTATTGATTACCCTATCTCCACCAAAACCTCCTATAGTAAAACCTCTCTGTAAGCTCCGAGTTTGTCTATCCCTCTGTTGCTAGTGGCCCTAATGCTATTTATGTTGCTATGGATTTGGTGGATCCCTCGATAATGATGGTGGAGGCCATAATCTTCCTCTATGGGGTGGTGTTGTACCTCATGACCTCTGACTTTGAAAGGCTCGCTTCTTCTCCTGAATTTTTTTCTTGTTCCTATCTCGGTGTTTTTATGTCGTGGTCCTGTTCTCCTCAACTAAGTAGGTATTTTCAAAGACCTTCTTGAGTGTAGGAGGAGATAGCATCCTAACTGCTCCTGCTATGTCTGCATTCAAGCCCTGAATAAACCTATTAACCTATAATTTTTCATCTTCTAGGTAGTTCATATACTACAAAATATCTAATAACCTGCTCTCATACTGAGCCATTGTGTTAGAGCCCTATCGTAAGTCATTAAATTCATCAATCCTCTTCTGCATGAAATGATCTAACATATAACGAGCCCTGAAACACTCCTCAAACAACTCCCAGGTCACTATATCTCAAGTCAAATGGAGCTTCCACTCCTCATTCCTCCACCAAATGCATGTTGTGTCTCGGAGGAGGTGTATGGCGAACCAGGATTTGACAGTACTCTTGTAATAGTGCAAGAAAAAGGAGCTATCAAGTCTAAGGAGCCATGACTTGATCCCAAAGCCATATGTAGTGTTGGTGTACGTAGGTGGATGCAAGCGAAGAAGATCCCTAATCACACTGCCTGTATCACAATCCTGACGCTGTGGTCCAACAGGTGAATGAGGTCATCCATCCCTAAATGGTCCCTCAAAGCTATGTGAGAGGCTACTGAAGGTGCGAGGCCATCCTCTCATGGTGAAGGGAAAGGCTATGTGACCTCTCCGCCTTGGGGTATCGTGCTTTCAACACTCCGATTGTGCGTGCTCACCTAACGGCTCCTCATCTCCTGACTGGATGTCCTTCCCTCTCATTTCCTACGGTGGTGGAAGGTGATGCTACACAACACCTATCAGCTTCTGAAGAGCCTTTAAGATATGAGGTCCGAACTCAAGTGCTTGCGACTCAAGCATAGGTGATCTATGTCCCAAGTCCCTAACCGATCGATGTCTTGTGGGTGTCATATTGTGTTTGAGGTAAGAACGGATTATTAAGTTATAAAAAGTTGTGAAAACTTTTTAATTGTTTTCGTTAATGTTATTAAAATATTATTAAGTAATAAATTATTTACACAGAGCATCCACATGTGCGAACCATCACTCTGGTACCAAATTTAATGCCCGGCTTTGAGCCACTGAAAATCCCACCAGATGGTAACTAAAAATTTGGGTAAATTTTATTTTTAAGTGAACAAATAATACTAATGATTTTCTTAACATATTACCTTTAATAATTATTTTATATTAATTTAATTTACCCAAATAAAGTAATCACTAGCCCAATACCAACTTAATTATTTATTCCTACTAAAAGTTTACTAGGGTCACAATTAATAAGTTTGCACCCTTTTTAGTTTAATTAGTTTTCTCCTTTTTAATTAATTTTCCCACACACCCTCCTTTAATTTATTTCCCATTCCCATTAAATTCCCATGACTTAAAGTGTGTAGGGTTTAATGTGAGCCCTAGGATCAATCTAATCTTGGCCCTTGATTTGAATCTTGCCCTAAATTTTCCCTAACTCAACTTAATGTTTTCTTTTCCTTTCTTTTCCTTTTCTCATTTGTTTAATCTTGTTTTCTTTTGGTTGTGTAGGTTGACGAGTTATGGATTTTTTTGATTCATGGATGCTCAAGTTATCTACTTGTATTATTTATTTTATTTATTTTGTAATTTTGAAATTTCTTTGTACTTGATTTAATCTCTGGTTGAGTATATATAATACCCTATTTTTTTTGTCGAAGAAGGAAAATCTGCCTATGATCACGTGTGTGTGTGTGTGTGTGTGTGTGTGTGTGTGTGTGTGTGTGTGTCGAATTTAAAAGAAATCCCATTTAACAAACATCGTAGGTTTTGATGTGTAACAGGTGACAAATTTGGTGTGTGGGATCTACGGTGGATGGGTTTGGAGGTTGGATGCGGGAGGGGTGAGGGTGAGGGGATTTGGGTTGGGGTATTGGGAAAGGGAGGGGGCAATGATGTGGTGGAATGATGTAGGGTGGGGAGAAGGCGGTGGGCGGTGGAGCCACGGTTTGGTGGGTGCGCAAGATTTTGGAGAGGGGTTCGAATCCCTCCCATCTACTATGTTTTGATTAATATGTTTTAGAAATAAACAATTAAACTCACCGTATTTTTTGTTTGGTTATTATAAATATTTAGTAATATATATTATATTATTTATATATATAAAAGTATAATATATATTATAATACGTATTAATATGTTATAATACACATTAATATATTATAATATATATATGAACATATTATAGTGGAATATATAACTATATTAATATATAAATAAATATGTAACTATGTATGAATGTAACATAGGTATATTATATAATGCAACTATACTTAATATATTTTTTAATATAGTTATATTACTGACAATGCTAAAAACTAATTCAAGTTGTAAAATAATAGATTGAGTTTAGACATTGTTGTGAAGTATGGAAACTCAATAATATCTTTCAATATAACTATATTAAGATGATTTACTTATTAATGTGATAAAAGGATTGTAGCAAAGTATGTCAAATGAGAAAAGAGGCTTGGAAACAAATTTAAAACTTAGTGGAGGAGGTATAATCACACCTTATTCACTAATAAAACCATTTTGTTAAGTTAACAAGGAAGAGAGTAAAACTGATTTTATTCCATTCACTATGTTGCAAAAATTTACAAGAAGAGATGTATTTCAAGAATGGTAAATTTATTTTCATTCAATAGTGCTAAAAAAATTGACAAGAAAGAGGCCCACTAAAATATCACATTTTCTTCTTAAACATTTACCATACTAACAAGGATATAAAAATAGCATTGTTATATTTATTTTTAAATAACATATAGCAATCAACTCTTTTATTTGCAAAGGAGAAACTCCAATCTTAACAAGAGTAACTCTCAACCAATTTCTTGTATTGCATTACAAAGTTTAAGTCTTTTACAACATCTATCATACAAGAAAATTTTACATTCCCATGGAACTTAAGATCACAATTACTATATTTCCAACATACTTTTAAGATACACAAAGGAAAACATTATGAGGCTTCATTCCAAGATTGAAGGGAGGTTTACCCATACAAATGAAATGTTATTTAACAAGAAATCCCAAATCACAAATGGAAACTTTACATGACAAAGAATCTTCCCAAATAGCCATAACCATGAGATTACAATGAGAGTAATGTTCACAAAAATGGAGAAAACAATGAGAAACCATGATGACAAGAAACTCTAACTATCTTCCAAACTTGAGCTCCAACTTTGAGTGCTTTTCCAAGAGACCAACATAAGGGCAAAGGCTTGTTTTACCACCCAACCTATAGGCATCATTACATGCCTTTCCAAAGGTTGGAAGACATTCTATCCTCCCCAAATCCTGTGGGAGAGAGATCTAGCTTCCACAAATGTGCACAAGATTTAGGGAGACATAAACAACATACCACATACAAGACAATCCATACACTAAAGGAAACATAACAAATACCAAACAAATAAAGGAGGAGAAAACTATATTCATCCTCAACAATGGGGAAGATAAAATGAGACATCCAAAATGCCAAAGAGTGTGGTCTAACCATAGGATGCAAACTTACAAGATTCTTCACAAAACCTCCTTATTCCTCCAAGACAACAACAAACCCTTTTTCTCTACCCATTCACCTAAATCCTCCTTGGGAGGATTTTTAAACCCAATGGGTTTACTCTCAAAGGATAGGGAAGGGGGTTCAAACCATATGAACCACCTTCCCCATCTCAAACCATATGAGGAGAGTGAAAAGAACCTACATGGCTTTCCCATCAAGCTGGATGAGGTTTAAGAGGAAAAATCCCTCCCTCTTCCCCCATAAAACTCCAAAATCCATCAAGTCATATGATGGATGGAGAAAATAATACAAAAACATACTCAAACAATATACAATACAAGCAACAAAACACCATGTACAACCATAAACATATAGAGATAAATCAAGAGCCTACCTCCAAAAACTCTCCAACACTCTAGCTTTTCCCACTTCTTTTCCAAGAAAACTCTAGCTCTAAAACGTATCCAAACACCCAAAAAAACTAAAAAAAAGTTATCTTTCTCTCCCATAAGGGAGTATTTGAATAAAAGTAAAACAAATATCCTCACCAATTAAGGGGTGAAATGTGTCACCCTCTCTTCCCTCAAAGTCAAAGATTTCCAAAATAAAATGGAGAAAAGATAAACTCACTTAACACACGGTCTTCTCCCAAATTGCCCAAAAAGAAAATAAAACAAGTTTGTATAAATTTTTACAACACACATATTCCAATCCATCTTACATGGATGGTGACAAAAGAGAGGGAAAATGAGAGGTAAACTCCCTCTATTCCTTAAAATTAATCCCCCTACCAAATAGGTAGGGTCCAAGGGCTTATTTTCATGCTAAGTGAACTCCCAAAACTAAAAGGGGTCGCTTAAAATTCCATAAATAGCTCAATTTCGGGTTTGGCACATTTGAGCATGAGTGTAGAGGATGTGGGGTCCACTCAAGGGTGCACATGTGACCCTAATCCTCTCTAATTAACACACACTTACCCAAATACAAAACTAAATGCAAGTGGAAAACCATTAAGTTCCCAAACCTAGTCTACTTAACAAAATAAACAACCTAATTACTATTAATTTTACCTGACATGCAACATTACAAATAAGAGTCACGCATGGTGCCCAACAATGAAAACAAATACTAATGCTTCATATATCTAACATGGTTAGGACTTATCCTGTGGGTTTCTTGTGCACAATTTTTGTAGCCACCCCGAAACCCATATTCTCCTCGTGACTGTCACCTACACACTCAATGCACACATTAAATGCATATTTCCAATACAAGCGTAAACCAACTACTCAATGAACGATCAAGTCTAAACATGAATTATATGCCATCACAACATCAACATGGAATTTCAAATGAGAAACATGCACAATTACACACAATTCACCATGAGTTAGTCATAGAGATAAATATACATGACATACATTCATGCTATCATACGTTCTCATCAATAATAAAATAATATATATCATCAAGACATGCGACTAAGCTAAGTGTCCAACATATATCAATTAGGCCCAAAAAGCATAGAAATATGTTAGTATCAACAACATATATAAAATTTTCCCACATACTAATCATGCTAAATTGGTTCTATGTGCCCAAATCACCATACATGTCCATGAAGATCAAATAACATATCATAATGTCCAAAATATATCAAATACCTGTCAAATCATGTTAATGAATAAAGAAGTTAGTAGATAATTGAGGCTATAAAATTTTGGGCACAACATCCCCCTCTCCTAAAATTAGACTTCCTCCTAGAAGTCACTAAAGAGAGGGATATCTAGCTCTAAATGGTGTAGCATCCTCCCAAGTAGTTGTTGTCTCATCATATTTGTCCCACTGCACTCTAACCGGATCCAAGTCTGAAACTCAAAGGGCCAACCTCTAGTCCTCCAAGTATACATACGAGCTCCAGTCTCCACTATGATTTGTCCTCTCTACCTGTAATGCCGACCAATCCAAAACATGACAGACATCAGGTACATATCTACGTAGTAGAGAAACATGAAAAACATCGTGGGCCCTGCGCAAGGTGTAGTGGCAAAGTTAGGTGATAGGAAACTAGACAAATGACCTCCAAAATATCAAATGACCCCACAAAGCGAGGTGATAGCTTAAAACCCTTTCCATAGTGGATTCGACTCTTTAATAGACGAACTATCAAGAAGACTTTGTCAACCACTGATAAGTGATGATCAGTCCTCTTGGTGTCAGCATACGCCTACTGATGTGCTCTAACTTTCTCAAGACATTTTCTAATCAGAAAAACCTACTGCTTGCTCTAAGTCCTGTAGGTAAGCTGGTCCCAGAATAATCTTGTCATCTAGCATGTCCCAACTCAAAGGTGTCCTACAAGGTCGACCATAAAAAACCTGGTAGGGAGCGATACCAATGGAACTGTGATAGTTATTGTTGTATGCAAACTCAAATAAATGTATATATCTTCCCACTTCTTCTGCTGGTCCATCACATACATCCTCAACATGTCCTCAAGTACCTGATTAACCCTCTTTGTCTATCCATCTATCTCTGGATAGTATGGTGAGCTGAAATCAATCTAAGTACCCAAAGCGGTCTGAAAGGAAGTCCAAAAAACTAATGTGTAAATGGTATCATTTTCATTTATAATGGCCTTCGGAATCCCATGCAATCTAACAATGTCCTCCATAAATACTTTGGCAATGGCCTATGCATTATATGTGACCTTGGTTGGTGAGAAATGTGTAACCTTAGTCAACTTATCCACAATGACCATAATGACATCATGATGATTAGAAGACATAGGGAGTCCTACTATGAAATCCATAGAAATCACATCCCATTTCCACTCGGGAATATCATGAGGATGTAAGAGTCCCGGGGGATGAGAATGCTTTGTGTTAAGCCTCCGACACTCAAGGTAACATGAAAAAAAAATCTTCTATCTCCCATTGAAGACTAGGACAATAATATAACTCCCTTAGATCAGCGTGCATTTTCTTCACTCCTAGATGTGCTGCATATGGAGCTCGATGAGCCTCTGTAAGGATGAAGCTACACAGATCACCTGTCTTAGGCACATAGATGTGCCTATGGAACCGAAGTAAACCATATACCTCTAAAATGCACCCTGAATATCGCCTCTAATAAACCCTATGACTCAAGCATCCGTCTACAGCACCCTTATAAAACTTGTCCTCTAGGAGATGTTGAAGAATCCTACCTCTCAAGTCGACCACAATGTCAATGATGCAAGTAAATGTCTTCGTCTACTAAGTGCATTTGTAACAACATTTTATTTTCCCTTGATATATTGCACCTCCATGTCGTACTCACATAGGAAATCCATCCAATGTCGATGGCGAGTGTCAACCTTCGGATGTGAAAATATATGTTGTAAGCTATAATGATCTTTCCTCAAAATTAATGGCCTAACCAAAAGGAAATGACGCCAATTTGAAAGAGTATAAACAACTGCTACAAGCTCTAAGTCATGAGAAGGGTGGTAGTGCCCACTCCTCTTCGACATTGTTTCATCTTGATATTGATATGATTGGACTAATATTCAAACATTTCGATTTTTATATATTGTTTAGTAGATGATTGATTATACTGAGATTTGGATTATTGACATTATGATGTTTATGTTTTATTATGATGCACTAGATAGTGATGTTAGACAATTGGATGTATGTTGATTTTCATGATGTGGATTTTATACTGACATGTTATGTTTTTGGGATGTTGGAATATAATTGTAATCTCATGGATGTTAGGGTTATATTTTGGTATATTGATGGATAATATAATTGCTAATGTTGAATGATGAATATTGAGTTTATATATATATATATATATATATATATATATATATATATATATATATATATGATTTCTCGATGTTGTTAATACGGCCAAAAGGCTAGAGAGGTATTTGTTGTGTGCAGGACTTTTATCACATACATCGAAGGGGATAGGGGACCAACCACGAAAGGATGTTGGGCATTGAGAAACGAGGCCAAATTTGACAACTTGTGTAATGTTGTTTAGTGTGTGTTTTTCTTCTCTTTTTGGAAGGCTCCCATGGGGGTGACTTCACATGTGTGGCCATGGGGTGAATTGTGTCCCTTTTCTTCAATTTTTGCATGTGCTTATTCATGATTTGTGTATTTAAAATTTGTCACTTTATTAGCATGTGTAAGTGTGTGTTAATTAGACTTAACCCTTCTTATTTTGTTTAACCAAATTAGATGTGACAAATAGTTATGATGAGATCTTGTAGTCTTTGTGTAAGTAAAATTTATGTTTATTTGGGAGTTTTTTACTCCACCCCAAGTTCAAAATTCGTATTTTGCCTTGGGGGCACTTTGGAGACTTGTGGGACAAGTAAGACTTGGGAGGCATAAGGAGGTGGTATCCCGTAACCCATGCTCTATTTAGTTTGATCCTCAAACCTTTGTGTTGTTGTGAAGTTGTAATCTTGTGGATTATGTTGTCATATTTTGAGTTGAATGCCTTGTTTGTGTTTGTTGTGAAGCCACCTTGTCCAAGTTGTCATTGTTTCTCAATGCTCCTCATGGTTCCTTGGTTGGAGCTCGGGGGCCATTAAGGGAATGGATTCTTCCCTTAATGGATTTAAGTTTGGGTGGAGAGTGTTGCCTACTCCCCCTTCCTTGTTTTGTGATCCCATTTTGAATTTTGAAGAAAGCTAGATTTGGAGGTACCCTTGGGAGAAGACATGCAAAATGGAGACTCCTACATTTGGCCTTTTCAATATCCTTTTTAATATTATTGAAATTATTATGCCCACTTTGTGTGGATGATTGTATAATTGTAAGGTTGAGAGAAAGCCATTTTATTTCTTGGAAATCCCTATATATTGTAGACTATTTTGAGAATTCTTGTATGAGAAGATTACATTTGAAATGAGTTAGTTGGTGAAAGGAAACTATCAAAATTTCACATTGTTGTTGGTGATTTAGAAAGTTTGAAATAAGAGGAAATGGAAATAATCTTGATTTCAATTTGAGTGTTTTCCTTGCTTACAAAATGGGTCATGTTCATCTTTTAAATTAATTGATAAATCTTGTGGTAAATCACTTGTTGGAACAAATGTATTTTGTATATTGTGAAAGAAAGAAATAGTTACTCTTATTGCACTTAATGGAAGGAACTTGATAATAATTAAACTATAGTTGTGTATTTTTGCATTGTTAAAGGAAAAATTGTTCCCTTTCAATCAAATGAGGTTGAATAAGAGTTTTACAATGTTTCTCATTTTACCCATTTTGATATAATTAGAAACTACGGGGTTTTGACATGTAGTGCTCAATATTTTGTTTATTAAAGGAAAATAGTTTTTTGAAAGGCACTATACCCTTGTGCAACAGGGCTCAGAAGCTAGATTTGAAAATTAAAGCACAAGAAAGAGATCAAAATCCAGATGAAATAATAATGCCCAACTATAGAAAAATGACTGCAAAGAAAAAAACCAACAACCAACAATGCATCAGCAAAGAAACAACTGATGTGCAGCGACCAAACAAAAATGACACAACAACACCATTGTAAAAAAACAAATTGTTATCCGGCCAAGAAAAATGAACCAATATAACCCAACCAAACAATAACAGAGAAACGAATCATCTAGGAGTAAAGGTGTCCTTCATAGTGATTTTTTTCTTTTTGCTAGCCATTACCCAAATTTTGATGAAGCCTCTACAATTAGAGGAAAAGACAAAGGAGGAGTATTTTCCTTAGTTGCATTTATTCCAGTTGGGATGACCACATTGTTATCCTGAGAGAAATATGTATCATTTTCCTTGCTCCCATCAACAACTTTTGCATTTTTCATGCTGCTCACAATTTGAGTTTCGGATAAAGGGGTTTTAGGGCAGAATTGGATTTAGTGTTTGTATTTGTATTTGAGTCTAGATCCATTTTTCTCCAAACATTAGGTGTTCTGGGGAGCATCTTTCCACCAATTTCATTTCTCATGTTGACATTTTTCCATCCTACAAGCAGTAAAGGTGTGTCCTAAGCAAAAACATCTTCTACACTGGAAAGGTAGATGAAAGGAATGATAACCAGATCATACCAAGCCAAGAACATAGATGCTAATCAAACACCACGATCTATAAGATGAAAGCAATTCGCCAGAATAACTTTACATAAACCTTTGCAAACAAATGAGCAACAATATCATATATTATTATGGAACTCAATGTAATACATTGAGAATGGGCCTTGCTTAAATAGGTAAGGAATAACAATCTAAGAACCCGGTAAAGTCAAGATCAAGCCATAAATTAAGGAAATAACTAGTCAAGACCATAGATTTAGGAGAGAACTAGACATCAAGGATCTAGTCAATACCATAGATCAAGGAAAGAACTATACCTAACAACTAGATAATATCTCCTAATATCTAAATAAGATAAAAGAAATATCCACACACATAAGTGGGTGACGATAAATACAATAAAGGTAAATAAAGTACCTAGGTGAACATGGGCTAAGGTAAATACCTACTCTAACAGTAGATCTTCATAATCTAGAGGTTATGACAAAGTTCTATTTTGGACTCTAAGATCTATGGTTGTCAGGAAGGTTTTTATCAGTATCAAGTTCCACTAAGATCCGGGCATAGGTAGTATGGGTGTAATTAGTGGTTTGAGAATCTATATAGAGTGTAGTTCCCAAGGTGTTGCCAATGGATGTCAGATAGTCATGACTCCCGAATTGGAGGGGTAAATGGGGCAACTGATCCAAATAGGTTTCCATGAGAATGATTCAGTGAGTGGGTTAAAGGAGGGGAACCATGGTTTAATGACCAAATATTTAGATTGGCAGGTCCAAATCTTGGAAGTAATGATGTTTTTATCAACTATTGAAGAGAAAGTCACAATGAAAATACCTTTAGCACATGGGTACAAGTCTATCCTTCCAGTTAAAATTGGAGTCCAATGCTTAGAGATCCACGCATGAAGAATAGGAAGGTTGGGCCATAGTCCCCTCGAATCTACAAATCAATGCATGCTCTTTGTAGTAAATCTTAGATGAAATGACCTCTTCCCCAAATGTAATACATGGGGTAATGTTTGCGTAGGTTTCATGGAAGATTCCTTGTCATTTAAAATGTCTTTGAAGGAGGTCCCAATAGTTTCGTGACTAACCTCTCTCGTATCCAGTCCACGAGTAGATCCCAAAGCCTGAGAAGGAACATTATCATTCGTATCCATAGGAATGCCCCCAACATCCTCAAATGGATCTTGAAATAAACCATGGCTAGGGTTTGTGTCGCCACCCTGAAATAGAGGTTGAGTTAGAGAAATGGAGCTCCATGCATTAGCATTGAATGTGAGATTGATCCAAAACCAGGTGAATCCTCTCAAACAATCTCCAAAGTCATTTCGCCTCCATCTCCACCTCTTGGCCGATGAACTCTTGTCGAATCCTTACGTGGAGCTACATTTTTAGGGTTCATAGATTTTAGAGTAGTTAGGGCTCGTGTAGAGACCATCGTATGTTTTTACTCCCGTTTGGTTATTTTTGAATCTAATGAAATAAGAAGTACCTATTAAATACCTATATCTAACTAAAATTAGATTTGAGAAAATAACCAATTTGTCCCACAAGTCTATTTATTTTCTGTCTTAAACTTATTTGAGTAATTCCTTCTTGTTTTTTAAAAGGAGAAAATTTCTTAGTCAAAATTAATTAAATTAATACCATTAATATATTAATATTAATAATATATTAATCTTTTTACCATTTAGTAATAACAATGAAAATTAACTATTAATAATAATATATATGCACACGCACACGCACACTTGCCACGCGCACACACACACACACAACCTTTATTATTGTTAATAATAAACAAGAGGACATTTAGTTAACTTTATATGGATAACACTAGGTATAGGATAGTGAATTTATTTAGCAAAAAAACAAAGTAGTTTATGAAGGCCATGAACCTCCGCTTGTTTTGTTTTAAATGTGTGTAAGGGGTGGGGGAGGGTCACCGACCCCACCCACCACCCCATTATTTTATGGGATGGGGGGTGGGGTCGCGACCCTCCCCGAACATCTATGCTTGTTATTAAATGGAACCAATCTTTTGTATTTTGAGACAGGTGACCCGACTTAAATTTGAATCATGTGGATTTTTTTTGTTGCCTTCGGCCCTACATATATATATTACTTTCTTTGTTTTGGGAATTTATACACAAATACATATTCTTTAGAAATAAAAGAATGTATATAATGAAAAATAAAATGTAGATCTTTTCACAAATGAAATTTACCCAAATGGGTATTTTTATTGGAAACAAATTTACAGCAAATAATGAAAATTACAAACCCTTAAATAAAGTAGAATAAAAATAGGAAAATAGAATAAAATAGATTTGGGATGTGTATATTCATCCCCAAGCTTTCTCGTTTCCTCCCATGGCTTCCTCCTCTTCCATTTTCCCTTAACCTGAAAAACCAAAAATGAGTGAAATGAGCATAGAATTGAATAAAAGCCTTCCTTAAGGATTTTAGGTTTGATTTGAAATCCTCCAATCCAATGGCCTAGATTGAATTCATCTAGTGGACCAAAATATTTCATACAAAATTTAGGTGGGAGTAGGTGAGGTGATCATTTGATCACATGTGTCCCCTTTTTAATGGGGTCACTTGTGTATTTTGAAAGTAATTAAGTTATTGCCTTTTAATTTTGATTTAATTTAAAATAAAATCTCCCTTATTAGTTTAGATTACTTTTACAATAGAGAATTAAATAATTATCCTTGTGTAAATGGAAGGGTTGTTTAGACTTGGACTTTTATTATTAAAGTATTGCATGACCTTAGAAACCTAGGTATTAAATTAATTTAAGATTAATTGAATGAAATATTTTAAACCCAACCACAGATCTAATCAATTCTTTTATTTAATATTATTATTTATTGATTTTTTTGTTGATCGGTTATCAACTAAGGGTTTAATTCATTTGTTAATTAATTAATTAAAAAAATTATTCCATAATTTTTCTAGTATAACCTATGTTTGGTTTTGGGTTTCGTGTACAATTTTTTTTTGGCGTTTACAAGGATAGTTAAGCTCATAGTATTTGAGCTTACATGACTCAAAGATAATAACCTGACTATCCTGCATTACAACTGCTCCCAGAACCTCTAGTGATGCATTAGTACAAACAATGAAATCCTCATTAGGGTCTGAAATTGCTAAGATAGGCATTGTGGTTAACCTTTCCTTAACCAACCGGAAGGCTTGCTAACACTTAAATTGTATAAGCAAAAATCCTCAATACTCACTTTTCTCAAAGTCGCCCGTCTCGTTTGACAATTTGTTAAAACTTTTGCTTATATAAATGGAAACTTATTAGTAACATAAACTCAAATGGAAATGCAAATGAAGATGAAAACGGATCTGGATGGGCTTATTAGTAACATATCCCCTGCTAATATGAATTGGGATAGGGTTGTTATTGCTGCCATTGGTTTTGCAACTGTTTCTCTTTGGGCAATATTTGGGCATGGGCACAGGCGGCCTCCAGGACCGAAAGCCCTTCCAATAATTGGCCATTTTCATCTATTCACAGACACTACCAAGCCCCTCCACCAGATCCTTTCTTCGCTCTCTGCAAAGTACGGCCCCATCATCAATCTCAGATTTGGTAGCAGACCAGTTTTGGTGATCAGTTCCTCTGAGTTGGCGAAACAGTGTTATTCCACCAATGATTTGGCCTTCGCATCGCGTCCTCAACTCACCCAAGGAAAGCATTTGGGCTACGATTATTACGTGCTCGGGTGGGCTCCCTACGGCGCCTACTGGCGAAATGTTCGTAAGATCTGTGTGGTGGAGCTCCTCTCTTCCAAAAGGATTCATTTCTTTCAGCCCAAGAGAACGCGGGAGATTTCTAAAGCCATTACCTCTGTCTTCCAGCAGGGGTTGGATCACAACATTATCAATATGAGCCAGTTTTTATACCAGCTGACATTCAATCTTCTGTTGGGCATGATCTTAGGTGACCAGTCTTTTGGAGACAATTCGGTGATTTCATATGATGAAATGAAGCGTACGATCGAAGAGTCTTTTGTGCTCAACGGCGCCATCTGTATTGGCGATTATATTCCTTGGTTGAAGCGGTTCGATCTGCAAGGACACGAGAAGGCCATGAAAATTGTACAGCGAAAATTAGATTCTTATTTGCAAAGAATCGTGGAGAAACACAGGGAGAATGAATCCAACAAAGACGAAGATCAGATGGACTTTATTGATGTGCTCATTTCTGAAGAGAAAGACGAAGCGATTTCTGATAAAGATGCCTTCGTTAAGTCCACTGCCATGGTAACAACTTTCCCCAAATATTGTCCTTCAAATTTTCTTATATATACTGTTCTTTAGTTATTTGTGTTTCTAATCGAAAATCTGGATGCAGCAAATGCTTCTTGCTGGAGCAGACACATCCTCGGTTACCTTAGAATGGGCACTGTCATTGCTGTTATCTCATCCTGATAAATTGAAAAATGCACAAGATGAATTGGATTCCATAATTGGACAGAAGAGAGTGGTGGAGGAGTCGGATATAGGGCAGCTCAATTACCTGCAGGCAATAGTGAAAGAGACACTGCGACTTCACCCAGCAGCACCTCTTCTTGTACCACATCAATCTACCGAAGCTTGCACTGTTGGAGGTTTCCATATTCCAGCAGGAACAACGCTCATGATTAATGCTTGGGCAATTCATAGAGATGAAAAAGTTTGGAGTAAGCCACTGGAATTCATACCTGAACGTTTCATGGAAGTAGGAGGAGAGAGAGGAGTAGGGAACATATACAACATGGAGAATGAGTGTGAAATGATTCCGTTTGGGGCAGGCAGACGAGGGTGCCCTGGAGTTTCTTTGGCAATGACTACAATGCATATAACTTTTGCAAGGCTGTTGCAGGGGTTTAACTGGTCTGTTCCAGATGGACAACTGATCGACATGAATGAAGGAGTTGGTATAACGATGCCCAGGGCAGTACCTTTGAAGGTTATTGTCGAGTCCCGTCTTCCCCATGGTCTGTATTAAAATTTCATTCGATAATTTAGCTCTTTTCATTACCCGCTGGAACATTTGTGATATGTTACGTCTGATGTTTGTGTCTGCTGTGAACTGTGTTGAAGTAGAATCAATAATCTTCTCGTTTTATCGTCCTTGCTCAATCTTGGTCACTAGCCTGGTCTGTTAGTTCTGAAGAATACTTTATTAGTGTTCAAACTGATTGTTCTATAGTCTATTTACTAGCAATCGTATGTGCACAGTGCAATGTGAATGCCGAACGGTATATGTTATGTGATTTAGAGGGATTGTTATTAGTAATCCCTGTTATAAAAAATATAATAAAACAAGTAATTCTTTAGGATTGTACAAACATGTTCTATTGCCCTGTCATTTAGAAGAGTGGTATTTTCACGATTAAAATGATCAACAAGAAACATAATAAAGACTTAGCTCCTGGCCTAGGAATATATTTCCTTCAAAATTACTGAAAAATAAGACTTTGAATAAGTATATGACCTTGACTTGATCTCCTAAGATTGAGATCAATATGAATAACTACATGAAAGAAGTATGATCTACAATTGTATACAAGGCTAATGATGATTGAAAGCTTGGAATTGTAGCCCAAGGATAGTGGTGTTTGTCTTAACATTAAGTAAAATACTCTAGGCTAATGGTGGTTGAAAATTTGGAATTGTAGCCTTAGGATGAATGATGGATTTTTATACACTTTCGGGCGGAATTATAAATACCACAATGGGAGAGATTGGTACATGAGATCCGAAATGAAAGCCAAAGGATCAAGTGGGAAGACAGAGATCCAACAACTTATTGGAAAGGCAATCCCGAGGTTTCTCCGAGAACGAAGGACCTTATGAATTGCCACAAAACCCCCAATTGGAATGGCAAACTTTATACACAGGTAAAAGCATTATTCAAAACAACAAATCTAAACACTTTAAATCTAAAATGATAATCCTTTAATATTTGCATAATTAGAACCAGAGAAAATCTAAATGAGAAATATATAATTGGCTATGGTGCTACACATCATATTTCTACCAGAATCACAAGTTAAAATCAACACCGCTGCGCACCAATCAATTTTTAGTACTATTACGTTTTAACGTACTTCACATTACCACCAAATCATATACCTACCTCTGCATGACTCCACTTCTTACTAAAGCTGCACAACGGTCGTTTCTATTATTGGCTTCATCCTATGTTCCTTCCTAATTTTGGTATTGCGTTTGAGAATTAGCTGTGCACAATTGCATCTCTTCCCTTCCCTGATGCAGTCTAACTGGGTGATCCGAGGCAGGAGTTATGACAAAAATTAGCCTCAAAAATAAATTATGGTGGATTTTATATGATGTTCAGTGTCTAAGGCTTGGCAATGGCTTCATTTTTTCTAAGCAACCATGGAATCGCAGTGAGAGGAGGCATTTACATTTACCCAATACCAACCTCTCTTCTAGTAACAAACAATTTCTTCGATACCCAAAAAATGGTGATTGGAAAGGCGAGCCGGATTCTGCAGCAGCTATCAGGATGTTGTTTCATGGAGTAAAATTATTACGAGCCATTATGGGAACGGTAGATAACAATTTGCACGCCAAGTGTTTGATTGTATGCCTCAAAGAAATGTGGTTTCATGGACTACAATGCTTCCTGCCTATGTACAAAATGGGAGAATGGAAGATGCAAGGAAGCTATTTGACGAAATGCCTGAAATAAATGTTGTCTCCTGGACTACCATGATTTCAGGATATGCTCACAATGGCAGATTGGATGCGGCATTCGAACTGTTTGATGAAATGCCTGAACGAGATGTTGTTTCATGGAATGCTATGATTGATGGGTATTTGCGACATGGGAGGATAGAGGATGTGCAAAATCTGTTTGACCAAATGCCAAGCCGGGATGTGGCTTCGTGGAATTCCATGATTTCTGGATATGGTTGCAACGACAGAGTAGAGGATGCTCGCCATCTGTTTGAAAAAATGCCTGAACGAAACCATGTGTCCTGGATGCTATGATTGCAGGTTATATCAATGATGGCAAGGTAGATGAAGCTCGAGATTTGTTTGGAAAAATGCCTAAACAAAATTTGATCACATGGAATTCAATGATATCCGCATATCTTTGAAAATGGAATTTGGAGCAGCGCATGATTTGTTTGGAAAATACCGAAAAGGAATGTAGCAACATGGACTATCATGTTTAGTTTCTCTTCATATTTCTACCAGAAACACAAGGAAACAGGGCAGTGCTTCAAGCTGCATTTTGCGTCTGTGGACAAATATCGGAAAGACATGACAAGATCGCATGGAAAGCAAGATAAAATTAGTAAATGTTTCTATGGAATGAAAAACACTTACTGCTGGCTTGGCCCTTCTTCGTGTAGAGGAAAATCTGAAAAATTCTTGTCCCAGCTCCACCACCTAATATGACAGAACAGACAGTGTTGAGGTCTGCATAGTGTTTTTCAAAGTTGTGCACCTGGACTGTCTGCAATCATGTCACATTTCCCTAGAATTATTATAATAGAAATAAATGAGTAGTTTGAAGCAAGTAATAAGAAAAAAAAATTGAAATCAGAAGCACTGTAACTCATGATAATTACACTTCCATCGAATGCCAGAACATGTAAATTCTACTAATATTTCTATGGTTCTGCTAATATTTCTGAGGCATCAAGCATTACAGTTTTTGAAATACAAATTAGAGAGAAAAAGAGATGAGTACTGGCTGCATAAGTGTTGGAGGCAATCATATTTTGTTTGGATACAGGAACAAGTATTGCAACTTCTGAAATGCAAACTGGCAAACAAAACTACAAAAACTAATTCCCTAATGGCAGTTAGATTACCAAAATTTGAAAGACCAATTACACTATATCTGCATAGAAATACTTGGTCGTAGCCAAGAAAATTGATTGAGCCATACTTTTAGAACCTGAAAGCAAATAATTACATGTCTAAAATGCTCAACTGCAATAAACATTTCATATGTATTCATCAAATGCAAGCCGACCAAATTAAAAGTAGCCCAAAGTAATGTAAATTTTATGGGACTGTCCTAAGTCCTCTTATTTGAACTTTGACAAATACACAGGTAGCAGTCAGATTTGCAATCCAATGGTCATAAACGCCTGTCATCCATTTTTTAATGCAATCTAAGGTTCAACTTGCCCCTATATAGACAACAACAAATCCATGATCTCCCAGTTGTTAAATTTTAAATATATGCAAGTAGTTATTCAAGAAATAGATCAGTAACTTATACTAATTGATAATGGAAAATTATATGATTTTGTTTTTCTGTTTTGTTGGATGTTGACAACCCCACGGGGCTGCACAAATACTTGTACTTGCTTTTGCTAAGATGCCAAGGTCTAGGCATTATCTATTTCACTAAAGTCTCTATGTTACTTTACAAAATAAAATAAAGAAAAAGTGCTTGACAAAATCTACACCTATCAAACCATACCCATGAAATCGAGGAAACTAAGTGGTCTAAATTAACTAAATTAACTAAAGAGAATTGGAAGGAACTTTGGCCATCAAGTTCAAACCCTAACATAGTATCTCGCATTTAAAAACTTCCTTCTGAAAAGACTACCCTAGAGACACCTTCAATTCTGGAACACCACCTACATCAAATGCCATCAGTACTTCAAGTCTAAATAATCAATACTTAGGGGGCTCTGATATTACATACACAATCCAGTGATTAAATAAGATGAATCACTTATTCAATCAAAGGGATCAAAACAATAATATTATATTTCCTACTGAAAACATGGTTGTTCAATGATTAGAAATTGGGGTTCTAGGTATAGGTAGGCACTAAAATAAAATTGAGTACTTGATTTGAATTGAAACAGACACTTTTGTTGAGATTTGTTGGAGTGACCGGAAGTTAAAACAATAACATTATCTTTCTTACTGAAAACACAAGTGTTCAATAACTATAAATTGGGGTTCTAGATAGAGATATATACTGAAACAAAAATGAGTGCTTGATTTGAAATGAAACGGGCACTTTAGTTGTTTTTTTATCAGGCTGGATTTTGAATCTAGGAACTACACCCAGTCAATAGCCATGTTTGATTGAACTTTCAAATTCTTTCAAGAAGTATGGATTACCATTTCAAATCACCCCATTCAAGGTCCTCCTAATCACTAACACTTCTCTGAGAGCATGTTAAAAACTTGGAGCAATGATGATTTAAACCCACTATGTTCACCCATTTCATAATGAAACTTTCAAGTACTCTCTAGAAATGTGGACTGCAATTTCAAACAAATATAAATCCAAGAAAATGAACTCCATGCATTTTTTTCCATAGAAATTAATTGTCTGGGATAGAATTTGAGAGAAGTGAACAGAACTGTTGTCAGATCGTTAGTCATAGTCTCCATGACAACGTATTGGACCAAACACGTACATACCATTATTAGACTCCATAAGACAAAGCAGCAAAATAAAATAATTATTTACTTTGGTAGAGTCCAATTCCAAGCATTTTAAATATTCACCTTCTACCATAATGATTTTGTATGCTAACCCCAACAAATATTTTATTTTGACAGAGTATAGCATGGAATCTACTTCACCTTCTACAAATTTTTGTATCTGGGTACAAAAAGTCAAAAATAGCGGACAAACCGCAGTAACAAACCTTAAATTAAGCAATAGAAAATCGAAAGCTAAGAAAAATATAAAGAAAAGGGATGAGTTCATTTAGGGAAAACTTGCATGAGTCCCGGTGCCCCATTGCCATATGTTTGGATTCATTGGTGTGGTTCGGACTCCTCGAGATGAACAGCTTTTTTCCTAAAGGATGTACTATGAGCAACTATTCCCTAATAAGTATAATATACTTTTGAAGGCTTCATGGGATCTCATCATTAAAGAAACACTCACCTAAACAAAAATAAAAAAATTATAAGTGTAGAAAGACCAATTGAACAAGAGCCAAAAATACTAATGCAACCATGTCTGCTCCGAGTATGATGGCCTAAGTTGATGGTTCTGTATCAAATTTTGTTGGGCCAAAAAGATCATTAAAAATAACTGCGCCTATGAAGAATCAACAAGGACTCCAGAGCTCTAATAGATAGTTTTGCATAGGCTTCCTAACATAGGACCTCCTTGTTCTTGTTGACATTTTTCAGCCACAGGGGCTCATCCATCTCGTGCCATGCGCAGATAAACTCAGCCATTACATCCATCCCCAGCTCTCTACAATTAAAGATTTTACCAGCTTCACATGAAGCTGCTGTCATGTGCATCAACAAACAAATATCACGAGATCAGACAAAAATTATCATGCAAATGTGCCCAAGAAGCCAAACTGCAAAGCAAGGCATTGATGACAAATGTATGTTTTTCAAAAACTATAGTTAACCAAAATAATCTTGCACTTCCGTTGATCAACGAAACAAATATTTTTCACTAATTTAAAATAATCATACATGATTAGAAAATTCTATTAAAACCAATGGAATCAATGAAAATGGTCTTTATAAACCGACAAGCCGGACCTACTAATGCAGACTACCAAGAAGGGAGATTAAATCATTCACACTTTAACCTCCTTCACAATGATAATATTTTCTCCAATGCAAACCTCCTTCACAATGATAACTTTTTCTCCTATGCAAAACTCCCATGGACCACGCCGAACCCGGTAATAAGAAGGATAAATATTTTCGTGCTTAACACTTCGCCAAAGCCAAACCAAACCTCGCTAGTCAGGAAGATTAAGCTATTCACACACTAACCTACTTTCCAATTGACAATTTCTTCTACCATGTAAAACTTCGATTGAACCAGGTAGAAGCTAATAAGAGAGGAGATTAAGATTTTCACACACAAACCTTTCCACAATGCAAAACGTTTTCACATTGCAAAGCTATCAGAACCTACATTTATCAGTAAGAAATATTAATGGCGATTTATTGAATATCCACCGCCACGGCACACTATCCTCCTTCCGAATTGACAAAACAACCAATGAATTTGCAGTATTTACTTGGAAACAAGCAAATCTTTACCAAAACAATCTAGTTCGATGATGCGCTAAGGATAGAAATTTGATGTGCTCAAGACAATGAGCGACCAACACCATCATCTCGCAAATAACATCGTCACAATCACGCCGCCAACATCGACAAAGTGACATCAACATGATCAGCAACACGTTTCCACTCTTCCTCCGCAACGCATCCTCCAACATTTTACCAGCATGATGCTACACATGTCTCCGCCATCAATTGACAACACGCAGATCTTACCACTTGTGCCATTGCCGATTTTTTTCACGACGTCCAGACAACCGTCAAACCGTCAAATTAAACCCAGTTGTAGAAACATCCGGAAATTCCTTTCCCATAGGGGGAATGC
The DNA here is from genome assembly GCA_018340775.1 of Taxus wallichiana var. yunnanensis. Taxonomy (NCBI): domain Eukaryota; kingdom Viridiplantae; phylum Streptophyta; class Pinopsida; order Cupressales; family Taxaceae; genus Taxus; species Taxus wallichiana. Next base: position 1,041,064,554 of record CM031239.1, read on the forward strand.
CTTTGGCGTAAATATTGTAAATAAATAAGTTGGTATGACAACTCATATGATTAAATGTGAGTGAATTAACAAAATATTATTTTGTATGTAAGTTGTTTAAACAATGCACATAGGTGAGAGTCGAGACAATTCAGGTAGGTAAGCTCACCATTGCAGAGGTTAAATTTGATGCCCCTTAGGATGTTTTTGAACTATAAAAAATGTTAAATTATATTTTGGATTGTATTAGAAGATGGGTAAATATTTTATAACTTGTCAAGTTGACGGTCACATTCTTAAATCAATCGTTCTAAAAATTTTACATATAAATTATATGTATGTCTCAGTAATTAGGGGTTAAATTTGATTTACGGCCATTTAGACATTTTTCATGATTTTAGCCATAAAATACTTGCAAACATTTGAAATAACCATCACATGCGAACTTTCATATTTGAAATATGACCGTAATTTTTATATATATTTATATGTAAAATATATAAAAATAAGTAAATATATACGAATAATCGATTTATAGTTTGTTAATAGTATAAAAATAATATTATTTTACATTTTTGAAGGAAAATATTTTAAAAAGACCGTCATCTAAATATTGTTTGACAGGCATAGGTGGTTGTCAAATTTAACCCCTATAATCCTAAGTCTAGACACAACCCAACAAACTTGGGCAAAGTGGAAAATTGACAAATGGCAAGTTGGTCGCAACACACATAGGATCCTAGTCTCCTACATAGGCCGCTAGATATGTCTCTAGAAGGAAAACAAAGTAGAAATGATAGTTCGCAACAACCGTACCCGCAACATTCAATACTAAGTAAAATTGACAAGTGGAAAGAAAATATAGTTTATAGATTCATAATATTTATGCCGCGGAATCAATGATTTCAACATTCAATGCTCAACAACCCCAGCCTCCAACAACGAATAAATCAAATTCAAATAAAATTGATCTCAATTAATGTAATATCTGTCATTGTAAATCGTCAAGAGTTCATTTGCTTTTGGTACGGGAGTGAAATTTTGATTCAATGTCGTGGTCTCGATACAAGAAGCTCGTGAAGTTGGATGAAGAGAGATCAATTTCTTCCATTCCTTCGGTGGGTTCCTCCTTCAATTTGATTTTAGTCTTACATTTTTAACATACCCCAACTTCGTTATCGATACCTCCGAAATTTAAATTAAAGCAAACTTTTCTTCTTTTTTTTAAAATTTCGTCTAGACTCGACTAATTGATAAGATGATCTTATTTTTCATTTGCTATCTCGGGAATCTCCATAGATTAGATGGTTATTTTGAACTGCTGATTTCAAAAGGTACCACCATTACATAATGAGTTGAGAATCTTACAAAAAAATAGGGATTTTAATTTATATTTTTTGTACAAATGTTAATTTATGGAAGGTGTTTCTTTTGGAAGATCACGTCTTCTTCTAAGTGTTTGCCTAGTTTCAACCATATACTTATCTATCTCAAGTCATAGCTTTTTTTGGCAATAGAGTTTTAGTTGTAATTTTGCTGATGCATTCATTCAATTGGGAGATGTTTAAGTGACTTCAAAAAATATATCTTGTTTGTTTTATACTTCACATTTTTACAAGTTTTGCCTAGTTTTTAGATATAGTAACATTTACTAAAAATCGAATTGGGTGTCATTTTTTTATTATAATATTTTTATTGTTACATTGTTATATTATATAAAACTATATATTTTTGTATTTATATAAAAATTATAATAGTCGAAATGAAAAAACGTCACGTGCAAGGTGACATTAACTAAAAACCCGCTCACAATTTTTTTGACGTGGTAGAGGTGATCGCCAAATTTGGCTCCTGGTAGATGTGTTATTCGAGAGATATTTGGAGAGTGAGAGAATCAAGGAGTTGTATGTGCTCATGGAATATTATTGACCATTTTAGTTTATTTGAATTCTAGTTTATTGTATTAAATGTGTAAAATGAGCCAAATATTATATTTGGTATCATAATAGCTTATCTTGTTTTATAATGGAAGATTAGAAATTTGAAAGGGCAGATCTAAATTTGTATGTTTCCCATTAGATTAGTTTATTCTCTATTATTAATTTTTTAGATTAGTTTAATTTGTATGTTTCCTAGGTTTATGGCTACATTTGACTCTCCTCCGTCGGAGCCAAACTAAAGGTTAGGAGCATCGTAGGCAATAATGAAGTGGATGCCCTTCCTATAATTTTACTTAATAAGTTTTTTCCATCAAATAAATAAATAAAAGTTACGTACATTATCTTATTTTAAATTTTTCATAAGAATCATAATAAAATAACTAATTTGGATAAATTAGAATACAAAAGGAATACAAAGAATCTATAAAATTATCAAATAAAGACAAGTAATAATCCATAGATAGAGAGAATTAATCGTAGGAGGTGTAGAATGAAATAAATACAATATTTTATACAAGGGTTGTTACTCATCTTATTTACCAATATCAACAGTGATAGGACTCCAAATTGAACAAAGCAATAAAAAATTGTATGTAGTTCCCATGATTTTTATGTGTATGTCCGAGTTTTATGTCACTTTATAATAATATCAATAAAAGGGTTAATTAATATTGATTTTAGGTAAAATAAAATTAATCTTAAATTCTAATAAAAGGAAAAAAATAATGAAAATATTTAGATTTAGGCGCCTTGAGTATTGGCGCCCTTGGTAGTTGCCTAGTGTTCCTAGGGCTTAATACCCCGTGTCCTTAGTTTTGGCATCAAATCTTTCTCATTGATAGGTGTTGCTTTCCAAATGGAGTAGTGGATGTTGAAAATGAAGGTTGTAGAGTTTCTTGTGCTTGTTGATGATGGTGAGAGGATGTACCGAAATGGTCGAGGTTGTGGAGTCATGGTGAAGTCTGTTGAATGCCCTTGAAGATCATGATGTTACTATTATGGTTTATTATGCCTAATTGAGAAACGTTGAGCTTGTTTATGTTTGAAATGCTTATGCTGACCTATAAGGTTCCTTTATGTAATGTATATGAACATGTAGAGTGTATTTTCATGTTGTTTATGATCGACCTTGCATTGTCAACTAGTCTTTGCCAACCTAAAGGAGTTTGTGACAAGATTCGTATATATAGGGCAAGGTGTAAAGTTCATTTGAGCTAGTGGAGAAGAGGGAGGCGTGAGTGAGCTAGAGGAATTGAAAGAATAGGCTAGAGGGCTCTAGAGTAGAGATGAAAAGAGGAAAGTGGATTTTTTGAAGAGAAAAGAAGTGGGATTTCAAGTTCATATGACCTAATCAACACACTATGGTGCATAATTGAGCGAAGGAGAGAGAATAGTTTGAGAGAGCTATGAGTGGAAGGAACTGAAAAAAATGATCACAATCAGTTGGTTGAGCAACAAGGACATTAGGTGATATTCATATTCAGGTGGCTAAGTTGGTGTATTTTCATATTGGGGGGTTTGTAAACTCATTGTAGAGTTGGTGCTCTACTAAATTAGAGGTTGGTGTTCCTTGTAGTGTTGGTGCCCTACTAAAGTAGGGGTTGGTTCTCCTTTTGGGGTTGGTGCCTCACTAAAAAATCTCTTATGATGTGTAATGTGCATAGGAGTCCTTTGTGTTGAGTAATATATGCATATATTTAGTGGGTTTTCTTCCCCTTGAGGATTTCCCATTTAAATATGGTGTTCATGTGTTCTCTTTTATTTCATGCTTATGTAGATGTTTGATATGTTGCTTGATGGTTTGCTAAGATAGTTGATATTTCTAATATAATGAATAATGAATGTTAAATGGTTAAACGTAAGTGAAGTAACAATTTAAAAGGATTGATTCACCCCCCACTCATTGTGCTTCCAACTGATTCAACTCCGGGGTTCAATTAAAATTCCTTAGCATTCCTTTCTCCTTCCAATCCTCCCCTGTCGAGCCTTGAACTTATGTAGTTCAATGATTGAACATAAAATTTCTTATTGGATCACCAAACCACTTTCCTTAGTAGGAAAATTCTAGGTCTTCTCCAAGGTCTTGGTTTTTACCCATGTTTATTATTCTTCATGTTGCACCCCCTCTAAAGCCGGTTACAACAAACTTGAAAAACTACTCAAGTATTTTCTTTGGGCTAGCTTTGAAGGCTCTAAAGGATTCCACAAAATGGCGTGCGGTATTATTAGCAGACCTAAAGATGTTGGAGGTTTAGGCATATTTGATATTTGTATTCATGGTCATGCTTTTGGCATCAAATGGATTAACCAAATCTTAAACAACTCTAAAGCATGGAAAAACCTTCTTAGACATCGCATTCTCCAAGGGCTTCTTCTTGGAAGGAAATATTGGACAGGATGGATTTTCAATCCCTCGTTACTCATTATTGTTTCATTCAAAATTGGAGGCACATTTGTGGCCAAAATCATTTGGCATGCTTGGGAACTTCTTTAACCCCATATCATTTTGGTGGGAAATGTATTTTGGAATGGTTTTTCTATTAATTCTCATTCTATATGGTGGTCCTCGTAATTTAATTCTAGGGTGCTTCTTTTGTGCTTGCTCTGGAATAAAAGGTTTGAAACTCTTTAATAAAGAAATTTTCCATCTCACTCGATTTTATTTATAGCAAACCAGAGTTGGTTGTAATGGGAAGATATCAAACAAAAATTCTAGCTTTTGAATGATGATGCCCATTCCATCTCCACTATGATTTTGTCTGCTCCTAATGAACATATTAACAAAATTGGGGTTTCACCTCCAATATTTTCATGGTGGGACTAGAATTGACTTGTTATAACTCGTTTCGCTAAAATTCTAGTATAAACCTTAGATTAGCTATCACCTTTTGGTGGAAAATACCATCCCATGTAATACTCTCAATTGTCTATAGAATCTCAACTCCTCCCCTCATGTTTGGTCGAGGAGACTTGAGAAAGTTTTGTAAATTTTGACAAAGCCCAAGAAATATCATTTTCTCGGTGTATTTTCTATCAAGGCCTTCCTATTAGTGATAGACTTAAGTAATTGGGAGTTACCAACCCATTGTGCCATTTTTCCATCAAATAGACTCCATAAAACATCTTTTATGGTTTTTCTTCAATGCACAATTTGCATGAGGCATTGGATTCACTCCCTATTTTTCCTTTTCTTGTGGAACCTCTTACCTAGAAAATGATCCTCCTTAGGAATCAATATGTTTACCGATAAAATACAACTAGATGTGGCAATTATTTAGAGTAGATATCATAATTGGAAAGGGTGAAATTATGCAATTTTCAAATAAATTCAAATGGATAGAAGCTTCTTTGTTTCTAATTAGGTTGTTGTGATTTCAATTATGTTTCTCCGATTCATGTCCAAAGCGGAAAAATCCATTTGGGAGTGGAGCATCTCCATAACCTCATTGATTAGTGAGGCAATGCTCCTTGTACTATTAGTTAGGAACCGAAAATCATGCGTGCCCTCACTCCCCCCACGGGGACATGGTCATGCTTGACCCCATTACCACTCTCGTAACAGATGCAAGAGCCCCCGCCTTCATGCTCATTGGGGCCGAGGTTGATGGAGAAGTCATGCTCCTACCGGTTATACTCCTCATGATCGAATGCCTCGTGGACATGATGGTGGAACACCCCCGGGAAAAAGCGGTGGTGTAGCCGATTTGTGGGGGACAAGGCTTTGATAAATTCCCTTCCTTGCTCTAGCTATTTCTCCACAACATGAGGACAACAAAAAGAACATGAGGGTTGGTTCGTAGTCTTGTATGTGGAACCACAATGTGGTTCTAGTTGGGGGAATCAAGCTTGAAATCCCACCTCTACCTTCGCCTTCACCTCCATCTACTATTGTATTCATGTTTATTGCTTAATGCTTTCCTCACTTCTACTCTACAACATTTTTGGTTGATAAGCCATTAGTCCTTTTACGTGCATGTGATCTAACACATATGCCGATCATATGAACTTGGTTTTTGGGGTGTGCTACCAAACCACTCACTTTTATGTATGATTAACTATATGCATTATTTTTTTATAATAATATGAAATGAATTTCCATTCATATATATATATATATATATATATATATTTCTTAAATGTAAAAAAAATGTAAATGCAATATTTTTGTGAAGTCTAAAATTACACACAAATACAATAATTAATACTATGTAAGAATATTGAAATTTTGGAAAATGCTTAAAGACGCCGAAGTAAAAGATAAAGATATTTAGCACAATAGTTCATTAATATTTTTAAACATAAAATGTACAAGGTTATAATGGGTAGAAAGCATGTCGTGAAAAACATGGCAAATATGATAAACGTGGTGCATATCCATATAGCTACAAAGGGTTGCCTTATGCAATAATACTGTCGTTTATGCAGTTTGTGAAGGCATTTTTAAATTTTTTTGTGATTGTCATTTTCATTGGAAAACCACAACCTGGAATTATGCTTTTCCCGAGTGTATTTAGAAGTCCAAAGGTGATGTTTATTTTTCCGTGATACAATGTTCCCGCTTACTCAAGGAACAAAACAAGGGACTTAACTTTAGTGGAAACACCTGAGTATATAAACTCTCAAGCCAAATTCATTTTGTTAATAAAGAGAATGCAAGGTATAAGGAATCTGCAAGTAATCAACATGTGAAAGGTGTTTATACTTACCACAAAAAATTATCCCTCTACTAAAAGTCGTGTTTTTCAAGTCAAGCTGACTTGACATGGGGAAAAATAGATGATGACAAACGAGCCTCTTGTTTGCTTTGCATAAGATAAATTTAAGAAATTGAATAATCCCGCATAACTTGGACAAGAAAAGAATTGAATGTGTAAAAGAAAGCCACCACAAAGACGATTTACGATTTGATCATAATGTACATCATCCTCATAAAATAGTTCAAGCACATGAAAAATAAATGGCATACAAAGAAATGAAGAATAAATATCTTTGAAGGAATTATATTTCGTCATAGTTTGAAACATATATTTCTGAAAACAGTACTCCAAATTTAGCGTTTACACAAAGCACATACCACCGAAAGCCAATTTTTCAAAATTAATAACAATTGTCGATAACAAATGTTGGGCCTAGGACATCTCTACCTGTTATTTTAGCATCATTGAATTGGTAATGTGGCTTTCATTATTGAGACTAATTTTCACAGGTTAAAGTTACCCTACAGCTACTAGCTTAAAAAGGCCTCCAAGTAAAACAAGAAAGATAATGCTTCCTTCATTATGGAATTACATAGTTTAATTGCCAAAACTGCCGAGTTTTCATACAAATATGAATCGAGATAGTGGTGTGAATATGTAGTGCCCACTTCGCTTTGACACCTTTTTGATATTGATCTTAATACTAATGATTATATTATTGACATTAATATGGTTTTGATTTAGAATGATGTTAGATGTTAGACCATGGATTATGTCGATCTTGATTTAGTTATGATGCATGATGATTATTAGAGACATTTCATATGTGGATGATGATATAATATTTGATATGGATATACTATGAATGTTGTTCGGACATGTGATATCTGGATATTGTGAGTAGATCTAGAAAATGGACATCATTTGATGATGATATAGCTGTTTATGTAAATTGTATATTATATTGTTGGATTTCCTTGATGTTGTTTTGATTCATATGTATAGATGATTTTGAGATTATATTTATATCATGTTGGATATTCGATATGGCCATGAGGCCGAAAGAGGTATTTGTGTTTTGCAGGTTAAACTATCACAACAAACATCGGGGGATTGGAGACCAACCACATTGGAATTCTAGATGAATTCAACAAGGTCACCATGGCAACTAGTATTTTTTTGTGCATGTTTGTGTGTGTTAGGGATTCCCATTGAGGGGATCACCTTTAAAATGTGACTAAGGGGTTATGTGTATTTATTTATTGGTTCCTTTGTTTATGTTTGCATGTGTTTATTTTGTGGTGCATTGACCCTTTCATTATTCATTAAATGGTGTGTAATATTGTGAGTAATCATGTTGTTGAGTTAATTAATTAAAATATTTCATAAGAAAGTAATTAATAGAGTTGTTGGCCTTGAATTAAAGTGTTTTAAGAGATGTGTGAGTGATGTGTAAGTTATCTTTTGAGTGTGAAACAATCCACCTTCTTAGAAATTTGAAATTTTCCTTGGAGGATAATTTTGTAGGCTTTCGGACAAGTTAAACTTGTCCCATACCTCTTAAAATTAATTACCAACCATACCTACGGTTGGAGAGTTAAGATTAGAGTTTTATAATGCTTTTTGAGAAGGCAAATTGTAGGTTTTAATTGCATTTTTCTTACATGATTTAATTTCAGTCCTTTAGGGTGTGGGTTGGATTTGAGTATGTAAGTAAGCCTATTGTTGCCATGAGTTGGATCACATATTTTATTACATTATGGTTGGGGCTCAGGGGCCAATGAAGAAGGATGGATTCTCCTTTTCATTGGATGTCTTGGTTGGGTGGAGAGCGTTGCCTTTCCCCTACTCTTGTTGTGATCACAATTTGGAAGAATGAGAAATATGCATGTTGTTGTTCTGGAGCTAAGATAAAACAAGTTGATGATAAAGGTCCCTTGTGAAATAAAATCTTATTGTAACCTTTCCCACTTGAAGTGGATGAACTTGTATATGTTTGTAATGGAAATATGTTGTATTGGTTATGAAAGTGTAAATTGAAATGTGAAAGAGACATACTTTGTTCTATTCTTTTGAAAGCAAGAAATTGTGTTCTGTATGATGAAATTGAAGAATGAAAGAAGAAAAGTTGTAAAGTTGTATTTGAAATCAATAAAGGATTGCACTACCTTCCTTAAATTGCATCATTGTATTGAGTTTAATCATCTAAATGTGAGTTGTAATCTCTGTTTGAAAGAAAGAAATGTGTATGAAGGAAGTGTAATACTTTGTCTTTTGAAATATGTGAGAATTGGAAATCAGAGATGTATTTTAGCTTTTGAATAGTTGAATTGAATCAAATAAATGTATTAGATTAGAATGGGAATGAATTCTAACACTTGGAAGATGAAAATGGCGAATAGATCCTTTTAAATTTGATCTTTGTTTTGTATTTTCAAACCTGGAAAATACTTTATCTAGAAAAAATGCACATTCGAACCTACAACAATGAAATAACAAATTAAATGATTAAATTGAAGTATTATGCCCTAAACAAATTCAATTGGAAAAAATACTTAAGGAACTTCTTAGAAAACTTAGAAAAATAGGGCTCAACCCTCTTACAGTCATTTTGCTGTCAAGAGATGTAAATTTTCAAATTGCAAATCAATCAGAAAAATAAATCTTTAAACCCTTATTAAATTCAAGAACAATTCTCCATGTCTATTTGATATGTTGAGAGAGGAAGAATATCAAATTGAACAAATCTTATAAGTTAAAATTTACCAGTTTGCACTGTAAAATCCTGTAGATCGTTTTCTTGAAATTGACTCCATAAAATTAATCAAACTAAAAATTTAATGATTCCTAAGTAAAGAGGACATCGAGAGATTTCCATAAAGTCCTTGTTTTCCCAAAACCGATCTCTCTATCAAAAGTTATGGCCTTATGAAGTTTTTCTTCATTTGGCGTCAAAAATAAAAATAAAATAAATAAATAAATAAATAATTCTAACTCTGTTAAAAATGGGAAAATTTCCTTTGCGGACTGTGGGTCCGAGTTTTCCTTAGTGCTTCGGAAAATATTTTTGTAAAATTTTCCCACCGGCCTGCACCATTAGAGGTGCCACGTGGCACCATGAGGCATCAATGGAGGTGTAGATTCCTTTTTCACTTAGCGCTTCAGAAAAATTTTGGGAAAATTTTCTAAAGTTTCCCTGGCTGGCCCACCCATGTGCCCAATTAGGAGCTGCCACCTGGTGTCGCGAGGCATCGGCGGAGGACCGGGTTCCTTTCTGCCTTTTGTGTTTTCAGAAAATTTTGAGAAAATTTTATACTTTTTCCCCGCCGCCACACCCAATAAGGAGCTGCCATGTGGCATTATGAGGCATCGGTAGAGGTGTGGGTGAATGTTACATTTTTCACCCTTCTAGGTGTTAAATCTCTTTTATCACCGCTGCCCCGCTTTCCCCATGTTGGCATAGGAGGTGCCACATGCCCCTCGGACTCACGGGTGCAAAGGTGGATTTTTGCCCCACACGAGAAATTTCCAAAATGTCTTCCGCTGCTCCATAGACCCACCCATGGGGAAATATTTCTCCCGTGGCCCCTGACCTGCCCTACAGGGCAAATTTTTCTCCCTGGGCCCGTAGGGCCGCTCTTGGGGAAAATTTTCACCCCAAGGCCCGCCGGCCCATAACTTGAGAAATATGAGGAGTCGGGAGGGCTTATTTATATCATTGGAAAGGTGATGAAATTTCCTATCCAATAGGAATGATTTAGGAAAATTTTGAATGTGTCAATTTAAAATAAAAATAAGTTGAATCTTTAAATCCTGTTAGAGAGTGGGTATGGTGAGGTATTACCTCTCGAACCTAATTGAACTTTCAAACCCTAAGTTTTGGGACCTTGTGACCTCTTATAATTGTTATTAAAGAAAATTTTATTCTATTGGATTATAATTTATCCGGAACTAGTTAGTGACAACTATTGTCTTGTAATCTGTTGTAGACTCTTTTAAACAAAAAAATTATTCCATAATTTTCCTAACTCATCCTAGGTTGTTCTTGGGTCTCAAGTGGGTTGTTTTAACGGGCATCAAAAATATGAATCAGATAGTGGGGGTGTAGCTTCATCTTCTAAAGGATTTAAAGCAAATAATAATTTAATCCAAAGTTCCTAAAGCACTGGGGAATGACAAATGCCACTAGCAGAGACTTTATCCCTTCTTTGAAAAAGTAGGCACCGGAACAGGGGAAGAATGAAATACATATTTGGCCAACAAAAGAAGACATTCGGCAATGAAAACAATAGCTCCCATTAATGAAATGGCATGCCTAGAGCAAATTTTGCAGACTTGAGAAATTGAAATCCATTAATCTTGTCTTGTTCCACTTCCATAATCACATGAAAGACGTTTGGAAAAATAATTTAAAAACAAAAATGCATGCTCTTTTCCCATAACAGAGGTAACAATACAATACACAAAAAATTTGAAATTGCAAAAAACCATATGAAAGACAGAATTCTGCAAAATTCACTAGACAAAAAAATTCTGCAAAATCATTACACGAGCTGTTATTTTTAAAGAGTATACACAACTTCCTTTTCAACAAATAGGTACTAAAAACTTTACAGAATTCCATTTCATCCATTCTTTGTCCTTAGTATGTTTTTTTTTCTTGCTATACTTTACTTTAAGCATTTGTTAAAAGTTTATAACTACAGATTAATGAAGACAAAAGGAAAATAAGGAACCGCTCAAATCTCGGCCCTGCAAAAAAACATTGTCTTTGGTAGAATTTTTGGTTCCAATTTTGGTTAATACAACGTTCCTATTTTGTAAGGAGGAGAAAAATAATGTTTGGAACCCCGACACAACCATACATACAAGAAGAAAACCCGGCCACATGTGCAAATGGAGGTAATGCATACAACCAACTGTCCATCCCAGAGAGGAATAACAGTTAGGAAAAATAAATAAATGTGCAATAAAATATAAGGCCGATAATGAGGAAAATGCAACCGCAATGAAAAGGAGAAGAAATAAAACATTTGTCCAAGATAAACTATAGTCGCCCTCAAATGTGGAGTGTAACCTTAGACAAAGGCATAGCATTAGAAAAAAATAGCCACTAACATTTCACCACTCCATCGCATGAAATTTTAATAGCAAACAACGAAAACAATAGTATCCCGCCAACGACGTATACTAATAAGAAAAAAATATGAGAGGGGCATAATTAAATTCTAGACTCGTAAATTAAATGATGAAATCAAACATAAACAAAATTATTGTGATTTTGATTTTTTTGTTATTAAGAAATAAGTTAAATTAAGGGCATATAATTTTATTTTATTAATTATTCATTTTTTTATTGTACTATTATTTTAAGATATAAATTATTCTACAAGGATATAAGATTATGTTTTAATGTAGAATTTATAAAGATTTAAATATTTTTTAAAAAACGTGATGTTGAATGATGGTAGTCTAAAATATATTTTTGTTATGATATCATTTTCAATTGTTAGAAAAAATGTTTACAATATATAAATTAAGTATATTTTTATTTTCCAAAATGACATTGGTTAAGTAATAGAGTATAAGAAAGTATGTCCATAGTAGTACCATTTCTTTCATGATATCATTCTTATTCTTGGAAAGATCTAAAAGGCACACAATAAATATATAAAATAAAAAGATTTTCTATAAATTTGAGATTATATAGAATAATCAATAAATATAATTATATATTTGACAGTTGTTTTAAATACTTATTTACTTTTAAATCTAGATGAAACATTTAGTTTAGTAAAATAAATTTAAAAACCACATATATGGATATTACGTATCTTCTTGATAACTGGTTTCTGGAATTTTATAGTCTGAAAATGCTATTAATCTTGCAATAATTTTGGAGTCTCTTTATAAGGGATGTTTTTAATCTTTTAACTCACATAAGAGTAGACCAATCAACTAGTGTCACATTTGAATGATAATTTTGTTACTTTCATAAGTTTGCTACAAAGATAATTTTCCAATTTGAAAGAAGAGGCCGAGGAAGTAAAAAAAAATCTTCACAAATTAAAATAAAAACTAAGTTTACTGTGAGATCACCTATATTTATATGTTGCCACAAAATTTCTGTAAGATGTCCCTGACTGAAAATTGTAAGGCATTTTTAAAAGCTTCAATGGAATGTGATACTTTTGGAAACTGCTTCAAGTTTGCAAATAAGATCTTTAACACAATAGCTCATTATTTTTAAATATAGAAAGAATTTGTTGCTGATATGCCAAACCCCTTAAATGACAAAGAATAATTAGATCAACCCATGAACTACATTTCACAGCAGTTCCATATTTTTTCTCCAAAGTAAATGCTCAAGACATGAGTTTCCATATTTCAATAGAGAATGGCAATTGTACTATGTAGTGCCACCCCCCTAGAAAAAGGGTTGTCAGTTACAGGAAGGGGTTAAATTTGACGTTGACCCCTACCCATCAATATTTTTTGTGTGATGGTTTTGTAATTAACATCGCCTTGCAGGTGACGTTTAATTTTTAATTTTGACTTTCATGATTTTCATATAAATATCAACATTAATATTTTCACATAATAACACTATATGAAATAGAGATATTGTACACAAAACTGAAATCTTATTCCATTCTAAATATATATTAACATAGCTATAAAACAAAAACATGTCATAATATTGTGGATGAATTTAATTTAAGCTCATAATCATCCAACGAAATAATTTGTATAAAATGTGTATCCTAATTTAGCATTAAAAATTAAATTTTCAATATAATTTTTATAATACAAAACATTATACATAAATTAAGAATTGATTTTTTAAAATTAAATGATACTTGATGAAAGATAATATATATTTTCTAATTGTGAAGTCAATTAATGCAACATATTTGACAATACTTAGATGGGCATCACTATCATATCATCCCAATACATGTTAATGTATATTCAAAATAATCAAATGTATAATATCCTTTTTAATCAAGAAAACATTTTAAACCAAGTATTATAGCATCCTCAATACATACTAATATATATTTGGAAAAATTCAAACATATATCATAGATATCTTCAAAAAGATCAAATGTCTATCATGGATTCACCACTTTTGACTTGAGAAAGTACCCTTAAACAATACACAAGTAGTGTAAAAATTATCTAGTGTTCATGGGCTCCTATGAAATACCCCATCATTACAAATATGTCAACATAAAACCTTCTAAAATACTTCAAATCCTTTTTTTTCATTTTTCTAAATTTCATAAACTCTATTCCATTCCACCTACGATATATGAAATCTTGTCAATGAAACTCGCATCAAAGCACCCAATGTTTCCAATGAGATTTTTGTTCTTATTATATCTTTTATTATATGTTGTCCGAAAATCCTCTCTCACATGCAACCGTACTTAATGGAATGGTAAGTATTGTTTGCCATAGATTTTCATGATTGGAAAGCTTTTATGCGAATCATGGCACAAAAACCTCAAATCCTCCTTCATGTGGAATCCTTCACAACTAAAGTGAAGAGTATCAAATAAATTATACAAGTCTTTTGAACAACCTTCAAAATAAAAAAGGCTTTTCTTCTCCCTCACACAAATTATGTTGTAAGTGTTCAAATTTTTAAGAAGTCATCGCTTTGAATTGTATTCTCTAGTACATATATCCTCTAAATAATGACAGAGCTAAACAACTTTATAGAATTTAAAAATGAAATATCGTGAATCTTTCATTTAAAAAATCTACAAGTTTTTGAACATATTCTTTTGCAAGTTTCTTACAACTCTCTAGTGAAACATCAATGCAAGGCTTCAATGTTTGTTTTGGTGCATCAATATTATCATCAAACACATTTGGAATTGCCAAAAATCACAGTTCATGCCTATGAATATGTCCATTTTTATCAATAATCTCTAAATAACCATATTTAGAGGTCCGTAAAAAATTTATACAAGTAACTTGTGCCATTTGCAAAGTTGTCGATCCCTAGAAACCACCTACTCAAAGTTTTTATAGTAGAATCTATGGTTATCGCTAAAGATGTAACATCCACATTATCCTCTTGAATATTTTTATTCATCTTGTTTAGCTCACACAATACATTTGCAAGCATATGTAAGAAAAATTGTACTGATAAAATCCTAGCCTTATCATACCATGAGTCTCTCTTCTCACTTTTCCACAAAGTCAACAATGGAGGCATTAACACAATAAGTCTTTCAATAACCTATCCTCTTGAGAGTCATCTAACTCCATGAATTTGAAGAGCTTGAAGTGTTTCAAGTTGCATGAGTTCCTAAAGAGCAATCAATTCATTATGTCTTTTGATAGAATTTTGGACCCAAGAATATACCTTATTTGTCAACTTCTCAACAAACAACAATTCAGGTATTTTTTTAGCAAAGATCGATGTAGCAAAAGCCTCATGATGAGAAATGCATTGAATGCCTATAATATTGCCAAAATCTTTCTTCAAAAGAGTAACAAATCCAAATTTCACTCCCCACCATAGATGAAGCACCATTTGTAGGAAGCTGCAATCAATATTTTATTTGAAAGACCCATTTCTTTATTCAAAACACAGATCGCATCATATATATTTTTCCCTCATCTATCACACACATTTATGAGATTTAAGAATTGTGAAATTGATGGGCCCAACCCTTTGATTCTAGAAAAGTAGCATAAACCACAAGGTGTTTCTCCAAGCTTCGATCAATACTTTCATCCAACATCAAAGAAAACAATGGACTATCTAACATTTTTGCACTTTGTCTCTCTTCAAGATACTTAGATATGGAAAAGAGGAAATCATTTGCAGCCATATGATTTGTATATGATCTATAATCCTTGTTTTTCGGCATGTTTGGTGTTTCTAAGTACATTTCAAGAGAGCAAAGAGACTCATATTTTGAGAGGGGTAAGTCTTCTTGCACTTCCCAATAAACTAATTTCATGGTTGTGATTATTCTTTCCTTATTGGTGTCATCAATATTTGTAATGTGTTCTGGAATTGATTTTACTTTCCCTTCATTTCCACATATCCATTTTTCTTGTGAAATTTTGTGGTTTTTGATTTAGCATGAGTAACTATTTCATCATGTTGCAAAGTAGTACAACTAGTTCGATTCCCCATGGTTCAACAAACTTGTGATCTTCACAATATATACATTTCATGATTGTTTTCCCTTCATGCATTACACACCTTAACTACTTGAATTTTAATTTCCATTCATCTCTAAATCATCTTTTTACTCTAGCCCTTTTTTTTTTTGTTTTGTGTTGATGTAGTGCCCACTTCCCTTTGACATTTTTGATATTGATCCTGATACTGGTGACTATATTATGGACATTGTTATAGTTTTGATTTAGTATGATGTTAGATGTTAAATCATGGATTATTGTTGACTTTGGTTCATATATGATGCATGATGTTTATTGGAGACATTTTATACATCGATGTTGATATATTGTTTGACATGGTTATATTATAGATGTTGTTCGGACATGTGATATTTGGATATTTTGAGTAGACCTAGAAAATGGAATTTATTTGATGATGATATAGTTGTTGATAAAATTACAAATGATATTGTTGTTTGCCTTGATGTTGTTGTGATTCATATATATAGATGATTTTAGAATTATATTTATATTCATTTTGGATGTCTGATGTGGCCACGAGGCCAAAGGAGGTATTTGTATTTTGCAGGTTTAAAATATAACAACAAACATCGGGGATTGGAGACCGACCACATTGAAATTCCAGTGAATTCAACAAGGTCACCATGTCAACTTATATTTTTGTGCGTGTTTGATTGTGTTAGGGATTCCCATGGGGGGATCACCTTTAAATGAGACCAAGGGTTATGTGTATTATTTAATTATTTATTTGGTTCCTTTGTTTAGTATGTATGTATTTTAAAAGTGATGTGTCCTCTTCTTATTTAAGTAAATTGTCGTAAATTAATTTGAGAAAACATATTGTTAAAAATTAATAAATAAATTGGGACATAAGAAAGTAATTATTAGAGTTATTGGCTCTTGTATTAAATGTGTAAGAGATTTTGGAGTATGAAACACTCCACCTTATTTGAAATTCGAATTTGTCCTTGGAGGATGATTTTGTAGGCTTGTGGGACAAGTTAAACTTGTCTCATAGCTCTTAAATTTATGTACCAACCTTACCTATGGTTGGAGAGTTAAATTTAGACTTTCATTATGCATTTTTGTAAGTCAAGTTGGATGTTTTAATTACACTTCTTACATGTTTTAAATTTCATTCCTTGGGGTGTGGGCTTGATTTAAGTGTGTAAGGAAAACTGCTTTTTTTTTTCACCTACTTAATTATTATGCCTTGGAGATTGAAGTTGACTTATGAGGTAGAGTTGAGGATGTGTGAAGTGGCATCCTACATGGATCCACCTCATCCTCCTCTCTTCCCTCTCCTATAAATTTGAATTCCTTAGCTTTTTTTTGGGTTACTTCAACCTGGCATTGCTTCATTTTTGGGAGACTTATTTTGGTTTGAAGAGTTCTTGCCTTTGGAGAAGATTAGATGTTGTTACATACTTGTCGATTGTTGATCTCTTGGATTTTTTGCATTAGAGAGCTTGTTGTTTTGAACTTGGAACAAACTCCATTATGGAGAGGTAAGAGCTTAGCTCTTGAAATGCTCTCCTTTCATTTTTATGCATATGTGAATGGTTGAATGTTTGAATGTGTTGTTTTATTTGTTTGGGTTGGGTAGATGGCCTAGGAATGGTGTAGGAAAAGACTATGAGGTATTCTTGTGGGAGGTATAAGTGTGGAGGGAGTTGGGATTTGGGTTCCACATTGTAAAAAGAAATAGATTGCATTTCTTTACTCGTTATGGGCTGCCATAAGAGGTTGGGGAGGAATAAGAAATTGTGAGGAATAAGGGGTACTTAAGGGAGGCATAAGGGCATGTCGTGGGTTTGAATTGATATATTTTTGGCGGTTTGTTCGAGGTGATGATAACCATTTCCCCTTTGGGAGGCATAAGAAACATCCCCCATAGTTTCTTGCTCCTTTGGCTTGCATGGTGAATCTTGAGTTTTGTTTTTTATTTTTAATGTGGTTGCAAACTGCATTTTGTTTTGGACCGTGTTTTAAATGTGGAATTTCGCTTGTGAGTTGTGGAAGCCTATCGTTGTCATGAGTTGAAAACACATATTATATTGCAATATGGTTGGGGATTGGGGGTGAATGAAGAAGGATGTATTCTCCTTTTCATTGGATGTCTTGGTTGGGTGGAGAACATTCTCTTTCCCCTTGTTCTATTGTGATCAAATTGGTGAATGATGGAAATTGATACTACTATTTTAGAGCTGAAAAGAAGACAATTTTAATGAGTCCCTTGCACGAGATTTATATTTGTAAAACCATATCCTACTATAAGTGGATGACAATGTAATATATTTTGTGCTGAAAAGTTACTATGCTTTGGAAATGAAATCCCCTTTGATTGTGAAAGAGATATACTTTTTTTTGTACTATAAAAAGGAATGTAAAGAGAAAGATTTATATCTTTGTAAATTGTATTGATCATTGTAAAAGAGAAGTTGTAAAAGAAATCATTCCAATTGAATAGATGTTGTTTTACCTTTACAAAAATAAGTTACTATTGTTTGAAACCTGCTTTGAAAATATTGTGCAACTCTCTTTTCGAATGTGGAAAGTGTAATCAAAATTATTGCACCCTCTGTGTTTGAAAAGCACGTTTTTGAAAGAAATAGAAATTGCATTCTTCTTTCTACCTTTTGATTGAAGGAAATAGAACATTGTAGTGTTAGATTAGAATGAATTCATAATTTTAATGTTGGTAAATGCAAATGGATCAATTCGAATTTGAAGTTGTAGAGCCCTATTAGATAATTTTCAAACTAGCAAATATTTTATTCAAAATGTATAAAATAAGCCCTGTAACAATGAACAATAAAATGAAACATTAAATTGAACTTAATATGATCAAAACGACCCCAAATAGACCTTACCACTTAAGAAATTTTCATGGAACCTTTCAAAAATCGGGCTCAAACCTTTTCTCAGTCATTTTTTTGTGTCAAATTGTGAAATCTCAAATTGATCTTCAATAAAACAGATGAACCCTTACAATCCATCCTAAATTTACCCAAGTGCAATCCTCCATGTCCTGTTTGGCATGTTGAGAAAGAAATATTATTGGTTAACAAAAATTTTATAAGTTAAAAATAACAATTCACATTTTAAAGGCCTACGTAAGCGTTTTCTCAAAATTGACCCTTAGAACTTTATCCAAATTAAATTTTTCAAAGTTCTTGTGCAAAGAGGACGTCAAGATATTTCGATAAAGTCCTCGTTTACCAAAAATTGATTTCTCTATCAAAATTTATGGCCACCTAAATTTTTACTTCCTTTGGCTTTAAAAATAATCTAAGTTCGAAAGAGGAAAATTTGGAAAAATTTTCCCATGACCCCGCCCCCACCTTTCACTTTTGGAAGCATTTCCGTGGGCATGCGGGCCCGCAACGACTCACTTAACTTTTTTTTCTAATTTGGAAAAAATTTCTATCTTTTTTTGTGGCCCTGCACCCTCGCCCTTCATTTGGAAAATCCCTTTAGTAGGCGCGTGGGCTTGCGTTAACAAACTTAAATTTTTTTGAAAGATTCTTTTGGCATAGATTTAAAAGTTTCTTCCTGCGCCCCACCTTTCTGCAATCGGGAAAATTTTATACCCACGCCTTTCCTTTCTGCACTTAGGAAAAATTTCTTCCCACACCCCACCTTCCACGCTCGAAAAATTTATTTCCCGCAGCCCGTAGGCCCACTCTTGGGAAAACTTTCCTCCCAAGGCCCACCGCCCATAACTTGAGAAATATGAGGAGTTAGAAGGACTTATTTATATCAATGGAAAGGGGAGGAAATTATCCATCTAATGGGAATTTTTTAAGGAAGTTTTAAGTTTGATAAATATGAGAAAAATTGGGTTGAACCGTATAATCTGGTTAAAGAGTGGGTCAGTGAGAAATTGCCTTTTTATTTTAAATGATTATTTTAACCCTATGTTTTAGACCTTGTGAATTTAATAGTTGTTGTAATGGGAAAATTTAGTTGTTAAATATATTTTTACCTTGAATCTTGTTTGTGACTTGTATTATTGAAGCCTGGCTATAGGCACTTTTAAACAAAAAAATTTATTCCATAATTTTACTAACTAAATCTAGGTTGTTCTTTGGTCTCAAGTGGTTGTTTTTAGAGGGAATCACACTTGGTATCGAGCCATGGCTTCAAAATATTAGACCCTAAGGAACATTAGAAAACTTGAGACATGAACTTTAAACCTAGTACAATGTTAAATCCAACACATTTTTTTCTAGAGAACAAACTTGTTGAAAATTGTGTATGTTAGTAAACATCGAAATCTGAATGAAACCTAGAATAATGAACTAACCATCACCCTGGTTTATGCAAGGGGCATGGACTATGCGAGGGATCCTTTCACATAGACTTAGATTTTCCACCACCAGATCATGTTGTAGCATCCATCCTACCATATATTTTATAGACACTTCAGGATGTTAATGTTGCTCTATGCAGAGGGACCGTAGGAGCACATTATGTCGGAAATGATAGGGTGACATCCATTGAGGCTCGTGAATATCCTTGGCATAGCAAGGAGCATAGAGGAGAGAACTACCACATGGATTTACTCAGAATAGAGTCACCTCAGAGGGGACATGAAAACTAAGTTTCAAGACACATAGATAGGTCTTAAAGCCATAGGCTTAGAGTTGAGCATGCAGAGAGGACTAGAGGTCATCAAAATATAGTTGTAGACCATATTAGGGAGACCCTGAAGCTATGGCCATCACATTATTTTGGTGACATGGGTGGATTTCAGGAAGAGGCTTGGTTGGTGAGCTTAAGCTGATGCTTTAAGCTCTGCCCTTGTTCTAGCAACATGAAAGCTCATGTTGCGATCCTCTCTGTTGTATTTGTCACGGAAGTTCATACAACAGAGGATAGATGAGTTTCATGACCTCAGAAAGCATCTCTTATAGTGTCCGAGTATCGAGCATATTTACGGACCTACTCCAAGATATGTTGATTACATGCGGGATGAGTAGGTATGGATCCAAAATTCATCCGGGGCTTGAATCTTGACATTGGAGGTGCAATTCATATTCATTGTCCACAGACATTAGTGCGGCCATTGAGAAGGCATATATAGAGAGGAGACTTGGGAAAGACCCAACAGGCTAGTGAACGAGTTCGGAGCCGCATCCAGCAGATGTAGGATAATAGATCAAGGGGGTTAGTACCTCCTCCTTGTGGTGGATGGGTTTAGCGCAATCATCTTTTTACCACAGTAGTAGAAACAGCAGTCCCACCCACCTTATAGACCTCCATCGAGATTCGATGCACGAGAGGGGTCGAGTATGGGACCTCCTCCTAGGGTCCCATCAGACACAGGTGCCCAGAGAGCTCAATCAACAGAGCTCGCCGAAGAGACCTCAATAGACCACAACTAGATCATCGGATCCACACCACGTAACTCTCAGTACCACCTTGGACTGCTACACATGGGAGAGGATCAAGCGGTTGTTTTGGTTGTGGTATTGATGGACATTTTTAGAGAGACTACCCTCAGAACCCTATTAACAAGGGTAAGACACAGATCTCAGAGCCTACCATTGGTGACATGGGGCACAATCATCAGATCTATGCAGTAGTCGAGAACCACTAGGCTGAGCATCAGAGTACCGTGATTGAGACTACATGTAGCATTGGTGGTATTCCTACCTCCATTTTGTTTGATTCTGGTTCTTTAGATTCTTTTATTGCATTGTCTTTAGTAGAGTGATGTAGGCTAGTGACACTTAGGTAGGGACTTAGTTGGGACATTGGGATGGCTTCTAGAGCCAAGATCTCAATAGACTCCTTAGTTAAGGAGTGTGTAGTGGATTTGGGACCTTTCACCACTACCTCGGATCTTCGTATCCTTCCGTTGGGTTCTTATGGAGTCATCTTGGGTATGGACTGGTTATCTGCACACAGGGCTAGGATGGATTGTTACCATAAGACTATGGCTTGTGTTGATGATCTAGGAGTGGAGTCAGCGATTTCAGGGGTTAGGAGACCTTTTTCCATTCACACCATCTCCGCTATGTAGGTTAAGTGGTGTGTGCGATGGGGTTGTTAGATGTATGTTGTTACGATTAGTAATATATCGAGGATGGATGCTAGTAGACCATTGCTAAATGATCATCCCCTCTTGAGAGAGTTTGTTGATGTTTTTCAGGGTAGCTACCGGGGTTACCACCCCCACATGAGATTGGCTTTCATATAGATCTGGTTTCGAGAGTAGAGCCTATCTCACAAACACCTTATCGGATGACCACACTAGAGCTCTATGAGCTCAAGTTATAGCTTGAGGGCCTTTTGGAGAAATTCCTAATCCATCCTAGTGTATCCCCTTGGGGTGCACCGGTGATTTTTGTGAAGATGAAGGACAAATCAGTGCAGTTGCGTATTAATTACCACCAGCTAAGCAAGGTAACGATCAAGAATCTTTATCCCCTTCCACGCATAGATGATTTGTTTGATTAGATGAAGGGAACCACAATTTTCTTTAAGATTTGTCTAAAGTCAGGCTATCATCAGCTGAGGATTATATAATTGGATATTCATAAGACTGATTTTTGTATGAGATATGGGCACTATGAGTTCACAGTGGTACTTTTGGTTTGAAAAATGCCCCCCACGGTGTTAATGAGTTTGATGAATGGGGTATTCAGGACTTTCTTGGATCATTTTGTGCTCATCTTCCTTGATGGCATTTTTATTTACTCACGTATGCTTGAGGAGCATGAGGGGCACCTTCGCCAGGTTCTTCAGTGTCTTCGTGAGCAGCTTTACGGAAACTTGGAGAAGTGTGCTTTCTTTCAGAAAGAGGTGCAATATTTGGGCCACATCATTTCTGGGGAAGGTATCGTAGTCAATACTTCCAAGATTAGAGCTATTATGGGTTGTGCAGCACCCACTATTGTGACGAGGTGCGCAGCTTCATGGGTTTAGTAGGTTATAGGAGATTTATTTAGGACTTCTCTCAGGTTGCGCACCGCATCACTTCTCTTCAACAGACATTGAAGAAGTTTATTTTGTTAGATAGATGTGAGCAGGCCTTCAGGAAACTAAAGGAGTGCCTCATGAAAAACACCAATTCTTGCTGTGTCGGATCCACAAGGTGAGTTTTTCGTATGCACGGATGCTTCTTTGGAAGGAGTTGGAGGTGTGTTGATGCAGGAGGGTAGAGTAGTGGCCTTTGAGTCTCACAAACTCAAAGATTATGAGATCAATTATCCGACTCGTGATCTTGAGCTTTGGCAGTGGTTCAAACCTTGATTCAATGGAGACAATTTCTTCTTGGTTGGATATTCACACTCGTGACATATCACTCGATTCTTTGCCACCTCTTCACGCAACCCAATCTCGGCGCTTGTTAGTGGCATTGGATGGAGTTTCTTTGTGAGTATGATATGGAGATAGAGCATGTGAAAGGAAAGGAGAATGTGGTTGTAGATGCTCTCAACACATGGAGACATGTGGTTATGGCAACTTCGGTGGGCACATATATGCGGAGCAAGATTCTAGAGCAGTTTCCTCTTGATCGCTTCTACATTGCAGCTAGAGTAGAGATCGAGTCCCAAAGACCCTCAAGGGAATTTGGATGGTTTCTTATTAGAGGAAGATGGAATTCTTAGGCACAGAGGTCAAGTTTATGTTCCCGGAGATAGAGGCTTGAGGCAGGATGTCTTGACAGAGGCACATCGTGCACCCTATTCAGCCCATCCTAGGGTGATGAATATGTACACTACGTTGAGACAATTGTATCACAGAGAGGACTACATAGAGACTTGGCTCATTTTGTGTCACACTATTTAGAGTAGCAGAAAGTGAAGGCCAAGCATCAACATCCAGCTAGCCTTCTCTTTCCTCATGCTATTCTGGAGTGGAAGTGGGATACCATTTCCATGGACTTCATTATTGGGCTACTGATGTCGAGATACCACCACGACGCCATAATGGTCATGGTGGATAAATTGACAAAAGTGGCTCATTTTTCTCTCGATGAAGACCACCTATACAAACTAGTGCAAAGGGCACAGTTTATCTAGATGAGATTGTGAGACTACACGAGATTCTGTAGAAGATTATTTGTGACCGTGATCCTTTGTATACTTCCAATTTCTTGACTACCATGTAGCATGCCCTCGGGACAAGGATCAATTTCAGCACAACATATCACCCCGAGATAGATGGACAAACTGAGTGGGTGAATCAGATCTTAGAGGATATGCTTAGGATGTATGTTATGGATCATTAGTCTAGATGGAAGGATTACCGTACTTGGTAGATTTTTCCTACAATAATAGTTTCAGAGTTCTATAGGCATGGATTCTTTTCAAGATTTGTATGGTAGAGAGTGCATGACACCTCTTAGCTAGGACAAGTTAGAGGACAGGGTTTATCTTGGACCAGATTTGTTACAGAACATGGAACAACATGTGGTTATGATTAGATAGAGACTGCATGAGGCACATGATAGGTAGAAGAAGTATGCAGATTAGCATAGGACTGACTATAGTTTTGATGTGGACATGAAGGTGTTCCTTCGTGTCAGGCCACATAAGAGCCCTATCCATTATGTAAAAGGTTCTAAGTTAGCTCCTAGATTTTTTGTTCCTTTTGAGATCTTGGAGCGTATCGGCCTTTTGGCCTACCGTCTAGCATTTCCACTTAGCTTGTCTCGTGTACGTGATGTGTTTCATGTTTCAGTGCTTAGGAGATACATTGTAGATCCTTCTCATGTGCTGGATAGGACTTCATTGCAGGTGTAGGATCAGGGTATGTGATGGTGGATCCTGTTCGCATTATAGTTCACAAGACCCTAGGCATTCGAGGAAGAGAGATTGATCAGGTGCGAGTGCAGTGGGATAGATATGATGAGACTGTAGCTACTTGGGAGGATGCTACATTGTTACGAGTTTAGTTTCCACATCTTTTCTAGTGACTTCCAGGAGGAAGTCGAGTCTAAGGGGATGTGGATGTAGTGCCCACTTCCCTTCGACACCTTTTTAATATTGATCCTGATACTAGTGACTATATTATGGATATTGTTATAGTTTTGATTTAGTATAATGTTAGATGTTAGATCATGGATTATTGTTGACTTTGGTTCATATATGATGCATGATGTTTAATGGAGACATTTTATACATCGATGTTGATGTACTTGTTTGACATGGTTATTTTATAGATGTTGTTTGGACATGTGATAATTAGATATTTTGACTAGACCTACAAAATGGAATTTATTTAATGATGATATAGTTGTTGATAAAATTAGAAATAATATTATTGTTTTCCTTGATGTTGTTTTGATTCATATGTATAGATGATTTTGGAATTATTTTTATATTCATTTTGGATGTCCGATGTGGCCACGAGGCCAAAGGAGGTATTTCTATTTTGCAGGTTTAAAATATCATAACAAATATCGAGGGATTGGAGACCAACCACATTGGAATTTTAGGTGAAATAAACAAGGTCACCATGAAAACTTGTATTTGTTTGTGTGTGTTTGATTGTGTTAGGGATTCCGATGGGGGGATCACCTATATATGTGACCAAGGGTTATGTGTATTTTTAATTATTTATTTGGTTCCTTTGTTTAGTGTGTATGTATTTTATAAGTGATGTGTCCCCCTTCTTATTTAAGTAAATTGTGGTAAATTAATGTGAGAAAACATATTGTTAAAAATTAATAAATCAATTGGGACATAAGAAAGTAATTATTAGAGTTTTTGGCTCTTGTATTAAATGTGTAAGTAATGTGTAAGAGATATGTAAGTTGATTTTGGAGTATGAAACACTCCACCTTCTTTGAAATTTGAATTTGTCCTTGGAGGCTTGTGGGACAAGTTAAACTTGTCCCATACCTCTTAAATTTATATACCAACCTTACCTATGGTTGAAGAGTTAAATTTAGAATTTTATTATGCATTTTTAAGTCAAGTTGGATGTTTTAATTGCACTTTTTACATGTTTTAAATTTCATTTTGTATGGGGTGTGGGCTCTATTTGATTGTGTAAGTAAAATTGTTTTTGTTTCACCTAATTAATTATTATGCCTTGGAGATTGAAGTTGAATTATGAGGTAGAGTTGAGGATATGTGAAGTGGCATCCTACATGGATCCACCTCATCCTCCTCTCTTCCCTCTCCTATAAATTCAAATTCCTTAGCTTGTTTTTGGGTTACTTCAACTGGCATTGCTTCATTTATGGGCGACTTCTTTTTGGTTTGAAGAGTTCTTGCCTTTAGAGAAGACTGGAGGTTGTTGCATACTTGTTGATTGTTGATCTCTTGGATTGTTTTGCATTGGAGAGCTTGCTGTTTTGAACTTTGAACAAACTCCATCATGGAGAGGTAAGATATTAGCTCTTGGAAATGCTCTCCTTTCATTTTTATGCATGTGAATGGTTGAATGTTTGAATGTTTTGTTTTATTTGTTGGCTGGTTGGGTAGATGGCCTAGGAATGGTGTAGGAGAAGACTACGGGGTATTCTTGTCGGAGGCATAAGTGTTTTGGGTGGTAAAAGTATGGAGGTAGTTAGGATTTGGGTTCCACCTTGTAAAAAGAAATAGCTTGCATTTCTTTACTTGTTATGGGGTGCCATAAGAGGTTGGGGAGGAATAAGAAATTGTGAGGAATAAGGGGTACTTGGGGGAGGCATAAGGGCATGTCAGAGGTTTGAATTGATATATTTTTGATGGTTTGTTCTCAAGTGGTAATACCCATTTCCCTTTGGGAGGCATAAAAAACATCCCCTATAGTTTCTTACTCCTTTGGCTTGCATGGTGAAGCCTGAGTTTTGTTTGTTATGTTTTAATGTGGTTATAAACTACTTTTTGTTTTGTACTATGTTTTAAATGTGGAATTCTACTTGTGTGTTGTGGAAGCCTATTGTTGCCATGAGTTGACAACACATATTCTATTACAATGTGGTTGGGGCTCGGGGGACCAATGAAGAAGGATGGCTTCTTCTTTTCATTGGATGCCTTTCTCGTTGTTTTGTTGTGATCAAATTAGAGAATGATGGAAATTCATATTGTTGTTTTGGATTTGAAAAAGAAGATAGTTTTGATATTCCTTTGTGAGATTTCTATTTGTAAAACCATATCCCACTAAAAGTGGATGACAATGTAATATATTTTGTCCCTGAAAAGTTCCTATGCTTTGGAAATGAAATCCCCTTTCATTGTGAAAGAGATATAATCTTTTTTTTTTTTTGTCTTGTAAAAAGGAACGTAAAGAGAAAGATTTATATCTTTGTAAAATTCTCATTACACGCTCCTTTAGACTTGACCGCATTAGTGATTAAAGGATTATGACTTAGCTCCATTTTTCGTAATTACTTCTAACATTCGATTTGATTTTACAATCACCGAGAGTCGACGCTCCATACTCACATTTCTGAATTTTAGAACTTTCATATTTGGCTCCACGAAAGAATGCCCTCCCAAAAAGTATGTTCCTTAAGAACATACTCACATTCTCGAATCTTGAGAAGCCGGCTTTGGGCTGCACCGAGGGCCTCGAAGTATGTTCCTTAATAGCTAGCTCTTTATATCCATTGTTAGTTATCACCTTATCTTGAGCTGCTTTATTCTTGTTTTTCACCTCCTACAATTTGCCACCCTTCATCTTGCTCAGGTTTAGAGGTCTCAAGAACCGATTTGGAGGTTGGGTGATCACATGACATATAAAATGGAAAATCTTTGATCTTGTGATCGAGCCCTGATAACAAAAGTACATATTATGCATATTGATGTAAAGAACTTACTATGAGTAGCATGTATCACCCATTTGAATGTCCACAAACTCTTTTAACTCCTGTGAGAGGTCAACCTTAACACAAACATTTTTATGGATTCAGGCATTGTAAAAGCGTTGCAGCTCCATGCATACATGTCCCCAATGGAGGAGGTGATTTGATGAAAGAAGTGCACTCAAGGGAGCAACATGCCAGGGAATTCAACCCAAACGGGCAATTTAAGGGTTGTGAAATCAGAAACAACAAAGTCTTGCATCCAAGGGGGTAGAACCAGCAAGGAGGTTCAAACAAACTTGGTCGTAGAATGGTTTAGAAAAGCTAGGGCATGCGAGGGGTCAAAAAAAAATAAAAATTTAACCATTTGGTCATGTTTTGAACGCTCTCAATCCTGATGCCGTGAGCAACCCAAACTGAAATAACCCAAGATTTGAACATGCTTTCAGAGGGGATTCAGCCCACAAAGTAGCCGATAAGGAAAAAATGTTCGAGCCATTGACATGCAACATTGAATTCAGAAACATGTAAAACAAAATTAGGGGGGGAGATATTACCTCGTGAAATAATTTGGGGACAAACTTCCGAGGACATTTTTGTGGCAAAGCCATTGTTCGTAGCTCAATTAGCTCCGGCATTGGCATCAATAGTCGAGCTTGAAGTGGGGGGAATTATATAGGTGATCCTAAAGCACGGAAAACATTAGAACTTAACAAGACAAGTACTATCCTGTAGAGCCCATGTGGCCGTGGAATGACATGAAAGTAGAAGCAACAACCCTAAAGAAGTGCAATCTTGTCATGAAAGAGGAGATTTCCAATGATCCACTATGAAATAAGATAAAGTGAATGAGATTATTAGAGATCAATAACAAAGGAACAAAATCATTAACTCAGATTTAACATTCACTAAAAATTGCAAAAAAATCTAATATTGTATTATGTTTATGTTGATTTTTTTGGATTTGTTTCATCTCTTTGCAGGGTTGCACAATTTATTTCTAGTTAAAAATAAATATGTTAATAAATTTAAAAAAGCCTACGTATTTATGTAAAACTCATCTCGTTGTCTAATCCTCGATTACACAATTTATTTCTAATGACACTTTTCTTTTAAATAAAATAAAAATAAAATAACCTATGCATTTATTTAAAACTCGTTTTAAAACCAAAATTTTCGAAATTAGATATTTGGAAATAAAATATATGAAAATCACTTAAGTGCATTTTAATGTAAATCCACTCTCTACATGTACCTTAATTTTGACACATTATAAATAGCAATTTAAAAGAAAAGTGACACTTTTATTTTTTCAAAGATAATTAATGCCATTCTTTATAATTAAGATTCATTTGTTTTGTGTTAAACTATTTCTGATTTGCAATTTATATATTAAGCATGTCTATATTTAGAGCGGATCGAGGAACCGAATGAAATGTGTTTAATCTTTTCCAAATTCATCATTTGGTCTACTTCTAAATTTAGATTAACTAAGAACTTCAAGTATATAAACATCAACAGTTCATTTGTTCCCTTCATCGGCAGGGGACTAGAAAATATCTATGTTAGGCCGATAGGCCTAACATATAACTTCACTCAATGAATTTCGACACCTGTCCTGCAGCCCTTTTCCACAGAGTGGTTGACACATGTAATATTTAGCAATTGACAGCTAGCTGGTTCCTGTTCCTAATTAAAAACTAACTCCCGATATGGTAATTGAAAGCTAACTGAATGCTAATTGAAAGCTAACTGAATTATTAATAAAAAAATAAAAAACTTCAATTGAGAGACAGTTAGAGAACTCCCCGTAAGTAAATACAGCCATGCAATAACTATTTTTCAATAATTTATTAGGTTTGATGTTCGTGTATAGGAGCACTGCATTTTCCAGCGGGACAGTTGTTTTTTTGGCTGCACTTTTTTTAATCTGGTCAGCCTTCATCGCAATCCCCGTCTCTGATGGTGATTTATTTGAAGAATCGGTCATTATTTACTGTTAGACAGACACGTTTGTATTTATGATCGGCTCCCAGTTTTGTAGAAATGTATTAAAATCTTTTTCTTCCTGATTTACAGATTCAACCAGGGTGTGCAGAAACAAATGGAGGGTTGGTAAAGACAAAGAAAATAAACAATAAAAAGTGGGGAATGGGATTGAAAGCAGAAGGAACAGGAACAGGCGCGGCTTCCCCCGAGACAGGCATTGAAATCTGGTAAGAGTTCATATCATGATAGTATTTTAAATACGGTAAATGAAAAAAGTTAGATAACTTCCCTCCACCCAAGCATTTTACTGATTTAATTTGTTCATGCAAACTCGGGCTCATTCTTAATTAATAGACAGCATCCGCAAACAGTTTTAACCATTTCCCTCTGCTTTGTTTGGGTTTAGTTTTATTTTCTTTGGCTTGGCATTTTTGTAACATATTGAGATAGGATGAGATAGAGATTACGAAGTAGATTGAAATGCCTCTGGAGAATAATGTTTTTGTTCTGGTAATGAACATTATTTTTCTTCCTTTCTATTTCTTAGTGATAGTTTTAGAAGAGCTTGCAATCATCTAGGATCTGGGAGACCGTAATCGGTTATTTTATCTAAATTTCTTATTATTCCTTGCAAAGGATGTAAATAGCCTATTACGAATCCAACTTTTGTCCATACATTGATTTGATTTTAGTTGTCTTGTGAATGATTCTGTAATGTAATGTTTTGTATTTAACTGTTACAGGTCACAGTCGTAATGCTTAGAGAAATATTTCCTGTTAGTTTTCTGGAATCACATAAAGATTTGTTATTGTTCCTATTATTTCTAAAGTCTTAGTAGCTTTTTAAAAAATGATCTAGCAGATTGTAAATGAAAATTTATGTATCCTTTAAAACAATGTTGTAAATGTACATGGCCATTGAAACAAGGGCATGGTCCGAATGTGTTTTATATTTCTTTAGAAATGTAATGCTATTCTTTTGAGACATTGTAACTATATGAGTATGCCCTTTTATATGTAAGAAATATTGTTACTATTATACCTTTTCAATACTGAAAAAATACCACTATTCAGCATTTCAATTTTCTTTTTAATAGTATTTTATTGAAATTTGATTCATATATTTTGAAAATGTAGTCTTTGGAGTTAGCGGGTAGTTCGTTGTTGGATATACACACACAATCCAGGTATTTTCATCATTTTTTTCTTAGGGATTCAATAATTTGATTATGATATTTTTATATTATACATTGAATTTCATATTCTCTCATCTGTGAAATCAAAATTCATATTTATAGTTAATGTTTGTATAAATTTAATTTATTTGATGCATATGACGACTTTTACATTTCATACCATGTCTCACAAACTCATCAAAGTGCATCGTTATTAGTTGTGAGATCTTATGCGATGAACTTTTGTATGGAAGAAAAATAAACACATGTGAAATTAGAGAACTTGGAACTATACATTTTGATTTTGTAATTTCGTATTTATTTCTACATATTTATAATTAATGTTTGCATAAATTTAATTGATTTGATGCACTATGAGGACTTTTACATTTCATGGTGTCTCACAAACTCATCTGCATCATTATTAGTTGTGAGATCATATGCGACGAGCTTTTGTATGGAAGGCAAACAAACACATGTGAAATTAGAGAACTTGGAACTATGTTTCAATAATATTGTTGACCTTT
Organism: Taxus wallichiana var. yunnanensis; assembly: GCA_018340775.1. NCBI lineage: Eukaryota > Viridiplantae > Streptophyta > Pinopsida > Cupressales > Taxaceae > Taxus > Taxus wallichiana. The sequence goes on from CM031239.1 coordinate 1,041,095,784, forward strand.
CATAAGTTAACCATGTTATTTTTTTATAATTTGACATGCTAACTTTACATATTTAAATATTAAGGCTTTGAATGCATTGGTGGTGTGAATTATAATATGATAATAATTTATGAAATTTGAAAAATTAAAATTTATTACAATTTAAAAAGTAAAAACAACAATGATGATGACAATGATGATGAAAATGATCAATGATGGTGGTGATGATGATGAGAATGACGATGATCGACGATGGCGGTGATGATGATGATAACAAAAATATTGACGATGTTGGTGATGATGATGACAACGCATTTACGGCGAAAATGATCATTGATGGTGGTGATAATAATGATGATGATAATGATTACGAAGACAAAAATGATGATGACGATGTTAGGAAATAAGGGATAAAATATGCGGAATAATCCCTCACAAAATCACAACAGTAGAAACTAATATGTAGAAATTGTTACAGATCTCAAATAAAATTTCAGAATAAAATAACACAACACAAAGAGACAGATTTAACGTGGTTCACCCAATTTGGGCTACGTCCACAAAGAATCAGTTGCTTAGATTTTATTACAAGCCACCACTCTCTCAATACAATACCCAGATCCGTTTGGAGCTATGCTCAACAAACTCTACAGAATTCACACCCAAATTCAAAACACATCTGCAATACATTTTCTTGTGCATCTATCATATGCATAAGACCATATAAATAGACAACTGCTTAAGCAGTTTTAAAAAACCGTGGGTATCAAAAACCATGGGCAAAACCCGTCCCATAAACCTATGGGTCAAAAAACTCACCCATATGAGAAAAGCACGTTTCCCGATATTTGGGTGCAATTTTTCGAGGCTAAGGATACGTGAAAAGTGTACAAGACTCTTAGTGTACGCAGTCTTCAACACTTTCACACATGAAAACAGGCTCCACAACCTAACAGACAATGATGAAAATAATGGTAGAAAACTTAATGGGGAGGAGAATGATGATGATGATTTTATGGAGATGATGATGAGAATGAAGATAACAATGATGTATGATTACGAAGACAATAATGATGATGATAATGATAATGAAAATGATCAATGATGTTGGTGATGATAATGATGACAACGATGATCAACAATGGTGGTGATGATAAAGACAATGATAGTGATCAATGATGGTGGTGTTGATAAAGATGATGACAGTAATTACGATGACAATGATGATGATGATGATGATCATAATGAAAATAACAATAAAAAATTAGGTGGAAATGATAATCATGGCGTTGATGATAACGATTTGATTGAGAATATGATGAAAATGATGATGATGATGACAATGATAATGATTCGTAATTATTAAGACAATAATGACGATGAAAATGATCAACGGTGGTGGTGGTGATAATGACGATGACAATGATATTTTATGATGATGAAAATTGATAACGATGACACTAATGATTATAATATGATAATTTAGTTTTTGATGATTATAATATGACACTAATGATTATAATATGATGGGAGGTCAAGGTTATATGTATTTGTCGTGCCAACAAGTTAATGTAGCTGTTTTTCCATCTTCAAGGATCGGGAGAGAAATAGATGCTGGCAGAGGAGGTGTGTTTAGATAATGTGAATGTTAACTCCTCTTTAGAGAGGATAGAAACATCGAATGAATATCCACGAAATGATTATGTTGGAGAAGAGATGCGTGTATGTTATCACGTGATGACACGGTTGGTGTTCATGGTGTAATGTTAAGTGTAATGTATTATTTGATGTCTTTGTTCCTGTATTTTTAAGAACTAAATATTTCATATATGTGTAAAGAATGTTGTTTAATGTGTCCTTTTGTTGTAGGTAATGAAGGAACATTACTCGTTGTTTGTAGAAAGTGTAAGAAACGAAAGTCTCCTGGAAAATGTCAGAGGGACAACGATCGTCATCGTTTCCTTAAGTCGCAGGTTCGAGAGCAAGATAAAATGAAGGAGATACATGGTCAGCTTTGTACACATTTTTCGATTGAAGGTGTCGGTACAGACCTTCTACACTCTTCAGATGTTGGAACAGAGTTACACGTCATACCGAGGTTAGGTGTACAATCTTGTGAAAAAATTTCCCCCGTACGATAGATTAAGAGTCATACCAACTGTTAATGTACAACTTGAAGATCGAGATGGTCAGATAGGAAGTGTTAAAGACAAATATAGAGATTACTCTTTGAATGCAAGAATTTTGCCTGCTGTAGTTGAGACAAATGCAAACCCCATAAATGTGGGACATAGTGGAAGTTGTAGCTATGGGAGAGGGTCATTACAGGATATTTCTGTTGGAATATCTGATATTCCTCATCCGATGTTAAATGAAATGTCACATCAGCAACGCAACAACTTAGTCATGAATAGATGTGTAGATGAAATTTTATTTGTGATATATTTTTAAAAAATTATGCATTAAAATAATATGAGAAGTCAGAGATGGTGTGTTTCTATTCTCCAGTTGATAGATTCCTTGTCAAAGTTTTTAAAAATATGATTTGTTGTAGTTGGTTGGATTTTATTAACCAATATCTCTTTACATGTTATGTATATCTAATTTTTTTGAAATTTTATAAAATATATCACAAGGTGAAATTTCTATACATAGATATAGGAATGTTCGGGAGTAGATATGGTAGAGGGTCGTTGCAAGATATTTTTGTTGGAATATCGATATTCCCGATCCAATGTTGAATGAAATCTCACTACAGTGCAAGAACCCAAAAATTTGATCGTGAACCGAACTACATGTGAAATTTTCTTTGTGAGATACTTTTTAAATGTATACATCAAAATAAGTTGTGATGTCAGGGATGGTGCATTTTTATTCTCCAATTTATAGATTCCTCTGCAATAGTTTTGAATTTATGATCTATTGGAGTTGGTCAGATTTTTGTTAACCAAAATGTCTTTGAATGTTATGTATATGTGAATTTTCAAAATTTTCTAAAAATGTCTCACGAATTGCTATTCTTATACATAAACATAGAAAGCGAGTGGAAGTAGCTATGGGAGAGGTTCGTTCCAAGATATTTCTATTGGAATATCGATATTCCTCATCGATGTTGGATGAAATGTTGCAGCAACAAAAAAACAACTCGAGTCAGAATCGAAGTGCGGTGAAATTTTCTTTGTGATATATTTTTTAAAATTTATGCATTAAAATAAGATGCGGCGTCGAGAGATGGTGCATTTTTCGTTTGTTAGGTCTTTATGACTCGGTATATTTGTGTGTAGGTTGTCAAGGAGATGTCTTATCTAGAAGTCTTATGTGAAATGGAATGCATAGAACATGTCCGAGAGCATCAGGTTCATGTGAATTGCATGTTGGGATCCAAAGTGATTTACATGAGCATTTGGAGAATAACATGAATGCTTGCGATCAGAATTTTCCCGAGAAAATGAATTATATGGATTCTTTTGCAAATGTAGACGGTGAGGGCGGGAGGTGCGTGAGCGGGGAGAATATGGAGTTTCATGCAATGATTTAGTATGGAACAACAACATCAACTATCCGGGGATGGTGAGCATGATATTGAGTCGAACGGGACATTCGACATCGAAACATACCTACGATAAGTGGTGTGAATAATTGCCGAATCAAAGTTACACACAATTTTACTCATCACGTTATGGTGTACAATTGAATAGGATGCTCAAGTCTCTTTGTGAATTTTTGAAAAGGATTGATGCTTTGGAAGTTATTCAGATGTGTGGTATATGCAAAGAGTCATATCCTAGTATAGTTGTGACACTTTCAGTGGAAGGACCTATTTGCAAGAGATGTAAGTGTGAACGAGGTGGTCATCGATATTCAAAGTGGAACAATATGGATCCGAGGATCAACCAGAAGTGTTGCGTGTACTGACGCAGGTGGAAGAAATGTTGATAGCGCGGGTGAATCCCATATTGCATGTAACTCATGCACGTGGTGGCCAGTACAAATATAGTGGACACACTATTTGCTTTCCCCAAGACGTATCTTCTATTGCTAGACTGCTTCCTCGTCGAATAGAGGATGTGGATATTCTTATTGTGAAAAGACAGAATGCTGGACAGAGGGAGTATGAATGTATTGTTAGTCGCTCGCGTGTATTGAATGCTTTGTGTTACAAAATTCGTAATGATAGGTATTACAAAGACGTGGAGATAGACTACGCAGCATTAGAAGATCTCCCGGAAGTAGAGGGAGATGTATCAGAAAGAATTCGTCGGGTGGAATCTGAGATACAAGATGAGCATGTAAGGAGAGAAGGAACAATGGATATAGTGAGTGTCGAAGAAGAACATGTACATAATCATCCATCATCGTTTGCTTTAAGGCTTCCTAATCCACGAAGGGAGATGGAGGAAGTCAGATTGTTTGTTGAAAATATGGATTTGAGGTCGGTCGATGTTGTTGATTGGCCACCGATTGGGTCTTCTCCAATAAATGAATACAACACGGAGGGCATGTTTTCCATGGCATTTCCGACCCTCTTTCCTATGGGAGATGTTGAATGGTTGCAGCCGAGGATTAGAAACAAAGATCTGAGTTTCATGATTATGTGAAGCATTTGATAAGGTATCATGACAATAGGTTTGGAAGGCACCCGAGATTTAGATATTGTGCATATAATAGACAAATGCGGCACCACAGTCAGGCCACAGCTTTTGTTTTGTCAAGAGAAATTTGGAGGAAAATGTTCCCATGTCTATTGAAGACTTGCGTCGTCACATTAATAATGCGAATGATGATAAGTTGGCAGAACAGGTGATGTGTTTTGGAACAAAACTTCGTGGGAATAGGTCTTACTGGTACTCATGTCGTAGTGAGCTGACAGATATGATTGTTCAGTTGGGTAGCCCGACTCTTTTTTTTACGCTTACCGTAGCAAACAAAAAGTGGTTTGATTTACACCGGTTGATGCCGGGGGAACCTCCTTCAAATTCTTCGAGGGCATATAGGTGGCGGATTGAGAATGTGATAGATTATCCTCATATCGTTACGACATACATGCACAAAAGATTTGAGATATTTCGTGAAGAGGTGATACAAAAACTAATTGGTGCAAAGGATTATTGGTACAGGTTTGTAGTTGTCTGTTTGATTGAAATTTATTTAAATTTGTGCAGTGATCTGATCCATTTTCAATATTGTGAACGAATGGTTTTGTAAGCCGCATTTTTTTGGCATGGTATTTGTAGGTTTGAGTGGCAACATCGAGGATCTGCACATGTCCATGGATTCATGTGGGTTCCTGGTAGCCCATGCATGGAAACATTGGATTGGGAAGATGAGAATCAGGTAATGGCTGCGAGATCATTTTTTGATAGATACGTCACTTCGTGGAATCCCGTGACAGCCATCAAATAAATGTCATGCTTGGTCGGTCCAGAGATGAAGATCCTTGCTCAATGAAGCCTTCACAGATATTAGAGCATGACCCACTTTATGACTATGAAGAACTTTTCAACCATGTGCAAAGGCACACTAAATGTAGTGAGATGTCTTGTTTGAGAAAGAAGGGATCGTCCATGGTTTGTCGTTATAATGTTCGTGGGACCTCCAGGATGATTCGGATTTGTTTGTTGATGCAGATGGTTGAAAGAGATTTGAACCTTCTCGAAATGATGCGAGATTGAACCTTCACAACTCAGACATGTTGGCCATATGGCGAGGTAATATAGATTGTTAGCCTGTTGTTTCTAGACACGCGGTGTTAAAGTATATAGAAAAATATGCTTCAAAGGCAGAGAAGAGGTCAGAGAGCTTTCATGATATGTTGACGAGGATATTAGATGATGTGGAGGGGGAAGAGTCTGCACTATGTATATATTGGAGGATTTTGACTGAAACAATTGTGGAACGTGATATTGGGGCGCAAGAGACATGTCACATGCTATTGAAGTTGCCGTTGGTTCAGTGCAGTCGTGCCTTTATGACTCTGAATGTTGGTAGGAAGGTTTTCCGCAAGGTGATTGCGACATCTGATGAGAATGAAAGTGGATCATGTTTCATTGATGCATATAAAGATCGACCAGTACAATTGGAATCCATCTCGTTGATTGATGCTGCGAGATCGTGGTCGTTTAATGCGAAGAGAAAGAAAGACAAATGGAAGTCGAGGGATACACCTGCTATCATACGCGTGTGGCCGCGGTATTTCTCTGTTCCTGAAAGTGGATCAGAGGATCGCGAGAACTTTTGTTGGAGTGAATTGTTGTTGTATAATCCATTTCGTGATATACAGGGACATAGGTTGTACTAGAGATGAAATTTTAGAAAATTGGGAGAGAATTAAGAATACGTATCGTGCATGGCATGTTATTTGGAAGGATGCAATGGAGGAAGAAGACATAGATGAAACCGACAATGATGAGACGCAAATTTTTGTGGGCGTGGATGGAATGGATGAGTGGGAGTTGTTTTCTGGCATTGTTCCTCCCAATCAAGTGCATTTGAGTGATCTTCATATGCTTGGAAGATGGGATTTTGATTTGAACCATGTTTGGGATACGAGAGGAGCACGAGGATGTACAGGAAGCATCAGCATGTTTTATAGAAACGAACAAATCCATGTAAAATGTGGTGGATTCTTCAGACAATTCGGTATCGGGTGTGGACATGTTGTCAAGAAAACAACGTATTGCTCTAGAAACTATAGTCAAACATTCTAGAAAGGGCCCCGAGGAAGCTCCACTCAGAATGATAATACAAGGTACTGCCGGGATGGGGAAATCTTTTTTGATTAATTACATTAAGAATGTCTTGGCAAATAGTGTCGTGACAGGTAAGAATCCTCTTCTTCTTTTGGCACCGACAGGAGTTTCTGCTTTCAACATTCGTGCTACAACGGTGCATTCGTCACTGAAAATTCCATTACGTGACATGAGATGTTTGGCTAGACAGACACTGGCTGTATTTCAAGAGCAGATGAGACATTATAGATACATTCTTATTGATGAGATGAGTTTCGTGGGTCCAAAATTGTTGAAAAAAATTGATATTCACTTGCGAGAAGCATTCCCTTCGCACGAGAATGTCATATTTGGAGGTAGGTCTATAATTTTAGTCGGGGATCTTGCCCAACTCCCCTGTAAAGGATATACCGATGTATGCAGGAAACACAGAGGGAAAAAAGTTATGGAGATCTTTTTCTCATGTCGTGACTCTCGACACGATTTTTCGTCAAGAAGGGGACAGTGTGGATCAGGTGAAGTTTCGAAACTTGCTATGTAATTTGAGAAATGCGAATCCCATGATCGAAGATTGGGAGTTGTTGATGTCCAGAACAGATTCGTGCTTTGGTGCAGAGGAAATCTCGATGTTTGACTCTTCCAGTCATTTGTTTTTGACGAATTTAGAAGTTATGTTTCATAATAGGATCATGCTCAAGAAATTGAATGTGCCTGTGGCGAGAGTTGTTGTAACCCGTGTGAGAAGAGTGACATATGGAGAAAGTGACGATGACCAGTTGGAGAGTGAGGTGTTGCTTTGCAATGGTCAACATGTTATGTTGGTGTGCAATTTGTGGGTGGAGGCAGGTTTAGTTAACGGATCTCTTGGACAAGTGAAGAACATAGTGTATTACCCTGGGACGAAGCCTCCAGATCTGCCAATATTTGTTGTTGTGGAGTTTCATAATTACATCGGCATCCCATGGGATTTAAGTCACCCGAAATATGTACCAGTGCCTCCAGTATTGAGGGGGTGTCGCAGACAAGTGCCTTTGAAGATGTCATGGGCTCTTACAATTCACAAGTCATAGGGACTCACTCTCAACAGAGCAACGATCGACATAGGCAGTAGGGAGCGACAGGGGCTAACATTCACGGTGATATCAAGAGTGAAGTCTCTTGATGGATTACGCATATGTCCTCCTTTTTCTTATGAGCGTTATTCTAAGATGAAGGACGGTGCATACATTTCTATTAGGAAGAAGGAGGAAGATCGTCTGTTGAAATGTGAACAAACATCATCAGGAACGACATTGATCACTCGTCCTTGAATACTTAAATATGTGTCTTTTCTAATATGTTGATAGTTGTGTGTTTTTACGTAATTTTGTTCAGTGATATATGGTGATCAATTTTTCTAAATGTGAATCATTTAAAATACGCTGAGGTTTATTAATTACGTGTGATATACATTTTGATTTTGTAATTTCGTATTTATTTCTACATATTTATAGTTAACGTTTGTATAAATTTAATTTATTTGATGCAATATGATGACTTTTACATTTCATACCATGTCTCACAAACTCATCAGTGCATCGTTATTAGTTGTGAGATCATATGCGATGAACTTTTGTATGGAAGAAAAATAAACACATGTGAAATTAGAGAACTTGGAACTATACATTTTGATTTTGTAATTTCGTATTTATTTCTACATATTTATAATTAACGTTTGCATAAATTTAATTTATTTGATGCACTATGAGGACTTTTACATTTCATGGTGTCTCACAAACTCATCAGTGCATCGTTATTAGTTGTGAGATCATATGCGACGAGCTTTTGTATGGAAGGAAAACAAACACATGTGAAATTAGAGAACTTGGAACTATGTTTCAATAATATTGTTGACCTTTCATAAGTTAACCACGTTATTTTTTTTATAATTTGACATGCGCAACTTTACATATTTAAATATTAAGGCTTTGAATGCATTGGTGGTGTGAATTATAATATGATGATAATTTATGAAATTTGAAAAATTAAAATTTATTACAATTTAAAAAGTAAAAACAACAATGATGATGATAATGATGATGACAATGATCAATGATGGTGGTGATGATGATGAGAATGACGATGATCGACGATGGCGGTGATGATGATGATAACAAAAAATATTGACGATGGTGGTGATGATGATGACGACGAAAATGATCATTGATGGTGGTGATAATAATGATGATGATAATGATTACGAAGACAACAATGATGATGACGATGATGAAAATAATGGTAAAAAACTTAATGGGGATGAGAATGATGATGATGATTTTATGGAGATGATGATGAGAATGAAGATAACAATGATGTATGATTACGAAGACAATAATGATGATGATAATGATAATGATAATGAAAATGATCAATGATGTTGGTGATGATAATGATGACAACGATGATCAACAATGGTGGTGATGATAAAGACAATGATAGTGATCGATGATGGTGGTGTTGATAAAGATGATGACAGTAATTACGATGACAATGATGATGATGATGATGATGATCATAATGAAAATAACAATAAAAAATTAGATGGAAATGATAATGATGACGCTGATGATAACGATTTGATTGAGAATATGATGAAAATGATGATGATGATGACAATGATAATGATTCGTAATTATTAAGACAATAATGATGATGAAAATGATCAACGGTGGTGGTGATGATAATGACGATGACAATGATATTTGATGATGATGAAAATTGATAATGATGACACTAATGATTATAATATGATAATTTAGTTTTTGATAATTTTTAATTTTTAGTTTTAATTTTGTGTAATTTTGTTCAGCGATATATGGTGATCAATTTTTCTAAACGTGAATCATTTAAAATTTGCTAAGGTTTATTAATTACGTGTGATATACATTTTGATTTTGTAATTTTGTATTTATTTGTACATATTTATAGTTAACGTTTGTATAAATTTAATTTATTTGATGCAATATGACGACTTTTAGATTTCATACCATGTCTCACAAACTCATCGGTGCATCGTTATTAGTTGTGAGATCATATGCGATGAGCTTTTGTATGGAAGAAAAATAAACACATCTGAAATTAGAGAACTTGGAACTATACATTTTGATTTTGTAATTTCGTATTTATTTCTACATATTTATAATTAATGTTTGCATAAATTTAATTTATTTAATGCACTATGAGGACTTTTACATTTCATGGTGTCTCACAAACTCATCAGTGCATCGTTATTAGTTGTGAGATCATATGCGACGAGCTTTTGTATGGAAGGAAAACAAACACATGTGAAATTAGAGAACTTGGAACTATGTTTCAATAATATTGTTGACCTTTCATAAGTTAACCACGTTATTTTTTTTATAATTTGACATGCGTAAATTTACATATTTACTTATTAAGGCTTTGAATGCATTCGTGGTGTGAATTATAATATGATAATAATTTATGAAATTTGAAAAGTTAAAATTTATTACAATTTAAAAAGTAAAAACAACAATGATGATGATAGTGATGATGACAACGATCAAAGATGGTGGTGATGATGACGAGAACGACGATGGCGGTGATGATGATGATAACGAAAAATATTGGCGATGGTGGTGATGATGTTGACGACGAAAATGATCGTTGATGGTGGTGATAATAATGATGATGATAATGATTACGAAGACAACAATGATGATGACGATGATGAAAATAATGGTAAAAACTTAATGGGGATGAGAATGATGATGATGATTTTATGGAGATGATGATGAGAATGAAGATAACGATGATGTATGATTACGAAGACAATAATGATGATGATAATGATAATGAAAATGATCAATGATGTTGGTGATGATAATGATGACAACGATGATCAACAATGGTGGTGATGACAAAGACAATGATAGTGATCGACGATGGTGGTCTTGATAAAGATGATGAAAGTAATTACGATGACAATGATGATGATGATGATGATCATAATGAAAATAACGGTAAAAAATTAGATGGAAATGATAATGATGACGCTAATGATAATGATTTGATTGAGAATATGATGAAAATGATGATGACAATGATAATGATTTGTGATTATGAAGACAATAATGACGACGAAAATGATCAACGGTGGTGGTGATGATAACGACGATGACAATGATATTTGATGATGATGAAAATTGATAACGATGACACTAATGATTATAATATGATAATTTAGTTTTTGATAATTTTTAATTTTTAGTTTTAATTTAATTTTATACTTTTATTAATATTTACCTTTAAATAATTTTAAATTTTTATTTACTTTTTAGTCTTGTGAATTTTTTAATTTTTAGTAATTTGTAATATTCTATTATTTTTAAATATTTGTAAATTTAATATTTTATTTTTCTAATTAATTTTAATATGTAAATTTAATTTTTTTAATTTTTATTCATTTTTAGTTTTTAATTATTATTTTTAATCCATTTTTTATTTTTAAATTTATTTATAATTTTTTATTTTTAATTAATTTTTTTATTGATTTAAATTTTTAATTTTTTAATGATTTAATTAATTTTTTAAAAATTTCTAATATTTATAAATATTTAATTTTCATTAAAGACAATATTTTTTATTGATTTAATTAATTTTTAAAAATATTCTAATATTTATTAATATTTAATTTTCATTAAAGACAATATTTTTATTGATATTTATTAATTTAAAGACAATTTTTTTATTAATATTTATTAATTTAAATTTTATTATTATTTTTAATTTGTAATTTTTGTTAATTGAATATTTTAATTTTTAATATTTATTATTTAATAATTTTAATTCTCAATTTTTATCTTTATTAATTTAATCATTATTTTATTCACTATTTTTAAAATATTTTTTCTTAGATTTAATGTTTATTAATTTTAATTAATAACCATTAATAAACGAGCCTATCTACTGTTCATATCACCAAAGGGATATTGCTAGTGACTAGTACGATAGATAAGAATGGTCATGATCGGCAAAGAAGAGGTTTTTGTTGAAGCAACTTCAAACCGAAATTTCCATTCCAAAAAGACCTCGCCGCTTCCGCCTGTGTGATGGAAAAAGACACTCAATTAAGGTAGCATGCCGGAATTTGAAAAGGTGGGGATTCCTCGGGGACAGGGTAGCGAGGGGGTGTGTACAAAGTCCTTCATCGCAAATCCTCTTCTTATTATGCTCTCAAAGTAGTTCATCACGGGGATGAGGCGTTTGAGGGATTGAAATACCTTCACGGTGAAAAGATTGTTCACAAAGACATCAAGTCATCAAACATCTTGATTAATGAAATTCACTACAAATATAGATTGCGGAGTTTGGGGTGAGCAGGATTATATCGCACCCCGAAGATATGAGCTATAATTCATATGTTGGAACATGTGTTTACATGAGCCCCGAGAGATTGGACCCAGATGGCAGCTATGGCGGAAATGGTGATGGTGATGGTGATGGTTTATATACAGGATACATTTGGAGTTTGGGAGTTACACTGCTGGAATGTTACATGGGTCATTTTCCATTTCTACCACCAGGACAAAATCTGGATTGGGCTACGCTCATGTTCACCATTTGTGTAGAGGATTTACCATCTATACCGCCGATCGCATCGCGTAATTCCAAAGTTTCATAGCTTGTTGTTTATAGAAAGAAGTTAGCAGGAGATGGACTGCCTCCCACCTTCTCAACCACCCCTTCGTACTCAACAGATCTCTCTCGACTAATTTAGTTACTGATTGCCATTCTTTATTGAAATAGGGCAAGTCATGTCTTGAGAATTACTGTATTGAGAACAGCTTTGGAAATGGATTACCTCCCAGCCTTCTCAACAACCTCTTCGTCAACGAGATCTCTCGAGTAATATTTAACAGCTTGCCATTCTTTATTGAAATAGGGAAAGTGAGTTGAGCATTTCCTGTGGAGAACAAATATGGAACTGTTGTCTTGAGCATTTCATGGGTTGATCCAATTTTTCTTCATCATTAATGGGGTTTGCACCTTATTGTATATTAGCAATAAAATCTTGCTCTATTTACAAATAATGAATGAACTATTGTATTAAAAATCTACATCTACTTCTTTGCAAACTTGAAGCAGTTTCCAAAAAAAATTAACACTCCTAGGTGGTATTCAGAATCTATTTTATTTTTACATAAGTGCAATAATCTTGCTTTTAACTTATCCCTCATTTCTGTTTTAAATTATCCCATTTTATTGAAGCTTCTAAAAATGCCTTACAATTTTTAGTCAGGCACATATAAATATAAAAGTAGCTGATGTCACAATAAATTTGGTTTTCTTTGCTTCCTGTGATCTTAAAAATTGCAAATATTATTCCAATAAAAATCATTCTAAAATGCACCGCTCCCTTTAGCATGGAGGTTAATTGGTTTCCACATTGATTGAAAGGTTAATTGGCTAAAATGCACTACTCTTATGTGGGTGAAATATTAAAAACACTCCTTATAATCATTACAAGCTTAAAATCATTTTCTTACTATAAAATTTCAGAAACCATTTTAAAAAGCAAATATGTAACACGTGATTTTTGAATTTATTTTATTCCACAAAAATGTTGCCCATAATGATAGAGTTACGATTATGGGGAAACAAGGAATTAAATGAAATTAGGAAGATGAAAGAGAAAATAAGAAAGGACATAAAATATGAGAAAAGAAAAGCATAGAAAATAATATCTCTAAAAATAGTTAGAAATAAGCAAAATGTATTAGTACAAACATAGTCTAAACTAATAATTGATATACACAAAATATAATAGAACATTATCAAATTAGAAAAATGTAAATTTATACAGAGAACTAACCCAATACAAAAATTGTCGTGCATAAATTATCATGTTAGTTAATGGAATAAATAGTTATTTTGTCTAACAAAATAAAACTCACTCCTCCTATCTTTGAATTTTTTAATTTTATTTTAATATTCACTAAAAGTAAAGATTAAAATATTCAAGGTTTTATTAGTAAGTGACAAGTAGATTGTAATTGTCAACCCAACTTCCATTTTCATTGAGTCCATACACATTCAACAAGTGGTCATGGTGACATCTTGAGGTAGAGGTCAAACTTTTATATATGGACCATCCTGAATATAGTGAGGCACTCCAAATGTGGATTGTTGAGTGCACATTAAGGATCCAAGCCCACCCCCATGTTCCTCTTTGACAAGCTTCTTATCCACCACTCGATTTATAACTCTAGCATAATAAAAATATTTACTATGTAAATTTAGACTCAAGGGCTTGAGTTATTGGTGAGTTATAATTAGTTTGTAATCATCAACTTAATTTGCATTCCCATTGAGTCTATTGGACACTTTAAACAAGCGGCCATGAGGACACCTTGAGATGGGGGTTAATATTCTCCATGTGGACCAAGAAAAACACAATGAAATGCTTCAAATGCGGATCGCTTAGAGGACATCAAGAACCTAAACCCACCTTCATTTCAATTCATAGTTCCATTATAGTAAAAATGTTTACCATCCAAAAGAGTTAATATAAATTACATAAGACCTATTTAAATGTAATTTCCTAAACAATCAAGTGGAAGGGAGGTCTTGGCTTCAAACCCTCATCGGTATCACCACTTGAATTATCTTCTTACAAACTCATATGGCAATGCCCTTACCGCTCACTGCGGATTTTGAACTGAGTTTAGTAGTTTACAGCCCTGGTTGGACTTGTTTTTCTTGGTGACCTTCTCGAGTGCGGTTTCCATTGGTTTTAGAGGGACATCCCTTGTTCTTGACCATTTTTAAGAACAACGATCCATGACAGTGTTGGGTTTGTTGAACCCATTTCAGACTTGGGGGTTCTTCATTTGCCCTGTTTCTGGTTGCGGCTCATGAGTTTTGCGATAAGTCCAAGTGATTTCAAAGCCTTTATCCTTTGGAGCTCGACTCATGCAGAATGGTGCTGGATGAGGTCTTTTATGTGGAACAAACATTATTTTTCCCTCACCTCTCCTCATCCAAGTGAAGCTGTGGATGTCAACTCCATTGAGCGCGATGACTGTTAGACTCGTGGATGGTTTGGGGGTGTAGAGAATTCCTCTGTTTCAGGCTGAACCTCACAAAATCAAGACTCGTGTTTGACTCGGGTGAAAAATTGGAAGGCCTGTGGAACTCAATGTTTGGTGGCTCAAATTCATGTGGTGTTTTGTTGTTCCTACTCATTTTCACAGTGTATCCATATTGTTGGGTTCAGCATCGAGCAGGGGATGCTCTGCGATCCTAACTCATTTGTTAGGTTGTGCTTATCCAGAAGACTATTGTTTCATTGATCAATGCTGACTCACGTTGAGAAAATGTGAGAGAGAAGCATAATTGATGTAGCTTGGAAAACAAATAATTATGAATAGATTGTTATTGGATTTTTTAAGTTTGTTCTGAGCTGATTTTTTCATATGAATATATGTCAAATGGATCTTTAAGGAAGTTATTTTAGATTCATGATAGATATTATAGCCCTGGCTACTACAACCCTTTTGGCATTTCTATAAAGTTGTAGCACATGTTGTATATATAGGAATGGCAGAGCTAGATAGGTTGTGCTTTGATGTCTAGGATTGCCAAAGAGAATTGGTGGAGGCCCTGAAAAAGTGGAGAATTTCAAATATTCTCTCACACTTATAAGAACTTTTTGAGAACCATAAGCCCCGGCGTTACATAGTCTAGGTCTGATGAACTTGAATTTTAGCTGTAATAAGTTATCATGTATGATGGATGGGAATTTCAAAGTTTTATGATATTTTTAACAATGCATTATCTAGATCCGCCCCTGATCATCTCTTTCATGGGTGTCTCAACTTTTATTGCTATCATGTAGTATGCTTTGGGGTCCTATTCCTTGGGTTTTGATTTCATTCTTATATTTGAAATGCTTGAATTTATCTAAAAATAATCTTTTTGGTTTTGTAATAGCATCAATATGGGAAATGCGGAATATGAAGCTACTGGATGTATCAAGCAACAATGTTTTGGGGGATTGTATTGTAAAACGAGAGAACTCTACTTGCAAAATAATAAATTTTCAAAACCCATTCCCTACAACATTGGTTGGTGTTCATAGCAAATAGCTTTGGATTTGTGCGAGAACTTGTTCTCGTGCAATTTTCATGATTCTCTACAAGCTTTGACTTTGTTGGTGTATCTTAAACTAGAAAAGAATATGTTGATAGGAAATATTCCATCATGGATTGTGAATCTAACTAGCATTGAACATATGGATTTGTCCTGTGATAAATTGGATAACATTATGATCTGTAAACTATAGTAGACCCCCTACTATTAAATAGTTTAAAAACAAATACCGATTAAATCTCAATTTCCTGATTTAAAAGAATTGAGAAACTAATCCAAAATCTGATTTTAATGTGCACAAATATTGAATTGAAAATCTGAATATAAAAATGATTATTTGTTTCTAGTTTACATGACCAAAACGATCAAATTATGATTTTAAAAATCATTGTGAAAGTGTTATAATCACGTCTAATTAATTAAAAACTTATTTTAATGGGTAAATAATCAGAAATAAAACATTCATATGAACACACAACACGCAAATTATTTACGGAATTTGGCGTAAAATGCCTACATCTCCGGGTTCATTCAAACCGATCCATGGCAACAATAGTGGGAGTAATATCGACTGCCTCACACACACAAAACAAGTAGGTATACACTTTCCTTTTCCTTTCTTTCATACTTTAGACATTGGTATTTCATGCTAAGTTTATGTTCAAGTTCAAGTTTGATTTCCTATACTATGGACATTAATTACCCTCTTTTCTCTATAGATACACATCCTAAGAAAACAAACACAATCAAAACAAAGTTAAATTTCTAGCACAAGTACAAGGCTCTCTGAGTGAAGAAAAGTGCATCTCATGTAATTTTCAATTTCACAAGTATTAAAAGGGGGAAAATGTAGGCATTGATTTTAGTAATTTGTGCCTTGTAACAACACAATTTGTACAATTCCTATGCACTAGTCCACATTTTTCAAGCTAATGTAGCTATATCTAACTCATTCTTTCTTGCACACACAACATATCTATTTTCACAACAACTATATTAGTCTGTTAAATTAATGTATACCCTCACACATTGCAATCTTAACCTTTAGATCACCTGCAAATATATCTTGGACCATAATGGATATGTAGCACCACAACACATATATGTTAAGGTGCCAACATGGTCGCTTTGGTCCTTCCTCCTCTAATAGAACTTTTATAATTCAAATTCCATTGGGTCATTCCTAGTTGTTCATATTTGAGGTTTATAAATAAAGAATGCATATCTATTCCAGTCATTCCATCCATTATCAAAGAGGAGGTCATGTACACTTGACACCCACAAATCATAATGAGTATACACTAACAATAAACACAAACAAGGGCTTTCCAAGACTATTTTAAGCTCCATCTACTTTGCATAAGATTTCTAGGGAAGTCATCTACTGAGACCTACAAATGCAAGGAAACCATCACCAATCCAAGTCAAATTAGGGAAAAGGTCCATGTACAATCTCATCATTGCAAGTTAATTGTTATCTATTTGGTTGGTTACATTCTATAAATCACATGCTAGGCGAGAACGATGTGAGGTTTGAGCCCTCTTTGGAGTATTGGCGACATTGACAATGCACAAGGATACCCACAACCCACTTAATGTTTGTTTTATAGTACTTATTTTCTATCGATGGTTTTGAAGGACAATCGATCGCAATGCAAACATCGCATAATTTCAAGGGAATGTATTTTACACGGGAGCATATAAGAATACCACACAAAGACCCAAAAAAACCAGGAGTAGAGGATAGGAAGGGACAAGAGCATACATAAAGGGGCATAAAAGGGGTAGACTTTGGCTTGTGTTATCCGCTTTAGTCCATGTACCAATTGCGTACACAATTACAACAATGAGGCTCTATCAAGTCATTTCCAAGTCATCGAGACCAACCCCAGATCATTAGAGAGAGTATGAGATCAACTAATTCATATTCACTCTTTTTATGCAAGTGCTTTATCTATTGTTTATTATCATTATTTATCATTGCTTAGTGGTTATTTAAGATATTTGTAACTTTGTAAACTAATCGATTAGGATAATATGCCATCGACTACTACCCCATTGAGATATTAACCAATTTAAGTTAAATTAGAAGAAACCATTATGATTATATGTGGATAAAGATACGCCTAGCAAATTTTGGTAGTAAAAATTATAGATATTCCTTTTATAGACTCTTAATGCTTTATTATTATTAGGTGCAATAGAAACAATTATGTGGAAAGTGTGTAATAGGACACATGTCGATGTTTATTTTTTAGCTAATGGTGTGTATAATGTTATAGATTGTAAATAATTTCATAAAAAAAAATTAATTGAGAGGACAACATGTTTCCACAATATTATTTCTTATAATTGAGAGCTTATAGTTTAGGCTTGTGAATAAGATATTAGAAGAAAGATCAATTCGGGGAGACAAAATTATAATGTTATCTTATTTGCATTAAGGCCATTCAAAATAAACAAACATTAGATGCAACTTATCACAAAGGATCTAATGGGCAAGTAATAGAGATAACTTGATGTGATATATTTGATTTCATATATTATCAAGGGATGTAATAATGTCAATGATGTTTATCTATTCTTTGGTTTAGCATAGGACCTAAAACAAAAATATTCCATTTTTATAATTCAAACTTGTACCATGTTAGGTTTTAGAAGAATGAATTTGATTTCGTAACGATTCCAAAGGAATATTGAGAATGTCATAAAGGTTTTCACAACTTTATACCTAGAAAATTAAATCTCTTATTTAATTTCATCTATTTTTTCTTTTTCATAATCAGTAAATTGTTAGTGCCAAAAGAATGCATTCATGATTCTATAAGAGTATATCAACATTTCGAATGAGAGCCTTCATTTAATGCAAGTTTATATTGTTATTTTTTATTGACAATTATTTTTACAGTTGCATAAACTTATATATTAATCTTAAACCGTCTTTTTCAATTCTTACAACATAAAAATAGTGTTTGTGAATAATCTTCTTATTTATTCACAAAGTGCTTATGAAATAAGCATATTGCACAATGTCAATGTAAACTCACTTTCCTATGAGATGAAAGTAACATAGACACGAAGAAAAAATTATGATGATATGTCGATAAAAATATACCAACCACATTTTCACTATAAGAAATTGAAGATTATTGCTTCTTACACCAAGTTGTTTATTGTTTAAATTTTATGGCAAGCCTTATCTAGCACCCATGAATGCTTCTTGACATGTCTTGATAGAAATGACCAAAAATCCGTGCACTTGTCTTCATTAGTTAATTTGAGTAAAATTGAGGTCAAAAATATTCGCATGGTAGACATGTGGATGGAGTGGTAGATACTTTACACTTGAAAGGAGGAGATTTTGATTGCAAGTAGCAATGAATGCAACTTTTATGGCCAATTTTTTCACCTTATGAAGGCAAGTTGGCATTTTCTCGTGTGCTTTTATGGTCAACCATATTGGAGTACGAGCACCAACTTGACACTTTCTGTCTCGTTTCTTTGTCATATTAAACTATATGCAATATAAATGATCGTGCAGAAAGTATGCAATATGATAGATGATATCCATTTCTTATTTCAAGATGTGCATGATTTTATTAATCAGACAAGACCTCAAAAGTATTTATTTAGTTATTTAAAAGGACAATCAAATATACGATTAGAATACAATACGTGAGATTACATTTTTATAACACATACGATTCCTTGATTCTAGGATTCAACACCTATCCCTCATGTAGGATTACTCATTTTTTTCAAATATCTCTCCAATAACACATATCCCTATTCTAATCGTGAGCTTAGCTACGTGAGTTGTTATCACATCTCACTCACACACATAATAATATTTTATTATTTCACTAGCATTTAGTCATATGAATTGTCAAAACAACTCATCTACAAATTAAATTTACTGAATATAATAATCCATGTGAAAATTAATAAAATATTCCTAACATTCCTCCCCCTAGTGTAAACACGGGAAAAACATAATCACACTTCTACTACAATATTTTGTCTCTCCTTACTCACTATTTTGGTCCACAACTCAAACTAAAGGTAGAGAACGGACATATCAATCTCTTATCGACCATGCACAACTAGAAACTCATTTAATCGGAAATGGGAACTCATCCGACCATGTGTGGGAACGATCACCAAATCATTGTAGGAACTATGAATCATAATTATACACCTATTTAGCCTATAAAAAAGTTTATAGAGGATGGCCACTATACTAGGTATGAATACGGAAACACACGTGTTCATCCTCTTCAAGTATCATGATATTACATTTCATTGCGCTATTTGTTTGCCACTATATATTTGCATCAAGGGGCTATATAGGAGTTATGCTCACTTGTTATAACATGTGAACAAGAATGTAATTATATTCTTATTTTTTAACACAACAAAAAATAAAATGAAAACACCCTAAAATAGATATGCCATCAAAGCATTGTGTGGCCTATCGGTAGTGGTTAATGAGAGGTTGTTGTTCTGCCTCCTTCCTCCATCTCCTCAATCCTCCAATACGTTAATTTTTAGTATAATAGGATTTGAAGCTTAGATTTACAATCCCCCAAAAATAGACTTAGACATCGCACACGTTATAAGTGATAAAGTTTCTTTTTGAATTACGAGATTTAAAAAAAAAAAAAAAAATTCGAGAGTCAACCACTATAAGCAATGACACAATAAAACAACGACTCTATGACATTATAATTTATAAAACCAACAACAATAATAATGATTAAAAAATTGATTATTACTTTTTAACTTATTTTATGACCCAATTTTTGACAATAATACTTATGTGACTTTTTGACATCTTTGATGACACTTATACACAATGACCAACCAAAAACATCAATAGACTTTGACCTTCTAGCATTCACTCTAATACAAAACATTAAACTAGTAAACAATAACTAAACTCTATTATTTACAAACTCAATATACAATTAGTTACTAATCAATTTAATATAGCTATAGACCTAGAAAACATACAAATTTATATTTGTTCTTTCAATTTTTATATAGATAACCTGTATATAATATTTAATTCAAATTTTATATATTTAATACAATTAACTATAATTCAAATAAACTAAAATATTCAATAATATTCCACTACAATTTCCACCACCACATACAATCCCTTGATTCTCTCACCATCCAAAATGTCTCTTCAATAACACATCTGTAAGATTACCTACCCGAATTGTTCTCACAACTTACATACACATAATAATATTTTATTCATTCACTCACATTTAATCATATGAGTTGTCATAACAACTTATTTATTTACAATATTATAGTCTGTTATTTTCTTACAATATTAAATAGACTATAGAATAATCAATGTGAAAACTAATAATGTATTATTCAGAACTTACAAGACCAGGCTTGTGACCAAGATCGAGCAAGGAAGATAAAATGAGAAGATTATTGATTCTACTTCAACACAGTTCACAACAAACACAAACATCAGACGTAACATATCGCAAATGTTCTACCGGGTAAAGGAAAGAGCGTGAAATTTTAGTACAGACTGTGGGGAAGACGGGACTCGACGATAACATTCAAAGGTACTGCCCTGGGCATCGTTAGACCAACTCTTTCATTCATGTCGATCACTTGTCCGTCTGGAACAAACCAATTAAACCCCTGCAACAGCCTTGCAAGAGTTATATGCATTGTAGTCATCGCCAAAGAAACTCCAGGGCACCCTCGTCTGCCTGCCCCAAACGGAATCATTTCACACTCATTCTCCATGTTATATATATGTTCCCTACTCCTCTCTCTCCTCCTACTTCCATGAAACGTTCAGGAATTAATTCCAGTGGCTTATTCCAATCTTTTTCATCTCTATGAATTGCCCAAGCATTAATCGTGAGTTTTGTTCCTGCTGGAATATGGAAGCCTCCAACAGTGCGCCAAGCTTTGGTAGATTGATGTGGTACGAGAAGAGGTCCTGCTAGGTAAAGTTGCAGTGTCTCTTTCACTATTGCCTGTAGGTATTTGAGCTGTCCTATATCCGACTCCTCCACCACTCTGTTCTGTTCAATTTTGGAATCAAGTTCATCTTGTGCATTTTTCAATTTATTGGGATGAGATAACAGCAATGAAAGTGCCCATTCTAAGGTAACTGAAGATGTGTCTGTTCCAGCTAGAAGCATTTGCTGCATCCATATTTTCAATTAGAAATACAAATAACTAAGTAACAGTATATAAAAGAAGATTTGAAGGACAATATTTGGGGAAAGTTGTTACCATGGCAGTGGCCTTAATGAAGGCATCTTTATCGAAAATCTCTTCGTCTTTCTCTTCAGAAATGAGCACATCAATAAAATCCATTTGATCTTCATCCTTGTTGGATTCATTCTCCCTGTGCTTCTCCACAATTCTTTGTAAATAAGAATCTAATTTTTGCTGTACAATCTTCATGGTCTTCTCGTGTCCTTAGACATCGAACCGCTTTAACCAAGGAATATAATCTCCAATACAGATGGCGTCATGGAGCACAAAAGCGTTTTCGATCGTACACTTCATTTCATCATATGAAATCACTGAATTGTCTCCAAAAGACTGGTCACCTAAGATCTGTTGGAAATGAGGTGTCTCAACCTTGTTTGGTTTATTCATTTAATATTTTCCTACAACCGTTTCACATTGTCTAGGCTCTAAAAATAGAAATAGGAGTTGTCAAAAGATTCCCATATAATAGTATATCATGGAAGGGCTATTTTTAGAGATATTATGACAGATTTTGACATCTATGAGGGTCAAAATAAGGGGAGAATATTGTAGACGTGGGAGCCTATTTTTAGACCGAAATCTTGCTCTTTAATGTTATCCACCTCATGAGAGGTTTGGCACATGGTTTTGTAAACCATAAGTGGTTTCTTGTATAACCGGAGGTCTATAAATTGAAGGCTTGGAGAAACAATTGGAGTAGTGAGTTTTAATCCTCCTAGAATTGTTTCTGGTGATACTCCTGTAAGAAACTTGCTCTGCAAGTGTATGTAATCTTGTTATTAGATTTGAAATACATTGAGTGAGCTTTTGGAGTGTTGGGTTTTTTATCCGAAAGGATTTTCCCCATGTATATCTGGTATTTGTGTTTCTATTATGAATATGTTGTTGATACTTCAGAATCGTTTTACTATGTTGAAAAGTTTTGCATAATATCTCTCTTCAAATATTAGCGTAGGAAGTTGTTCGCTACTCTTAATTTCCTATCAAGTGGTATCAGAGCTTGATCACCTTTGGTTTCAGTTGTGGGTTGTAGGGTTTTTTGTGCTAATCCAGTTTTGAGTGGGAGCTTGTGTAGAGAATAATTTGTTATCTGGTTGCAGATTTTTTTCAAATGGCGAGCACATCTGGGAGGATTGACATAGAGAAGTTTTTGGCACAAAATTTGAAATGTGGAAGCTGAAGATGGAAGATTTGTTGGTTGATCGAGATCTATGGGATGCGGTGGATGAGAAGGTCTATAGGCCTATGGATCCAGTTTTGGCTGCACAATATGATGTAATGGATAGAAAAGCTAAAGGTCTTATTAGACTATGTCTTGCAGATTCTATCCTGATAAATGTCCATGAAGAATCCACTTCGGAGAAGCTTTGGAAAAATTTGGGTGAGATATACCAAGCTAAGTCTTTAGTAAATAAGATTTTCTTGAGGAAGAAGTTGTTTTCCTTAAGAATGGAAGAAGGTGGACAAATATCTGAGCATCTGGAAACATTCAATATGTTGGTGACTCAGTTGAGCTCGGTTGGGGTTAAGATGGACGAAGAAGAAAGGTGCCAAACATCGTTGGTTTCATTGCCAGACTCATGGGATAGCCTAGTCATGGCCATTGGGAGCACTTCAGTCACTCTGATGATGGAGGATGTTGTTGGTTCTCTACTCTCCGAAGAGATGAGAAGGAAGGTCTCTCTGAATGCCAAAGAGGCTTTGAGTGTTCGAGGAAGAAAAAAAGAACGAGGCAAAGATGAGAAGAAGCGTGGCCATTCCAAGAATAAGGGGAGATCAAAATCCCCTGGTAAGTCCAAGGTGATATGCTGGAACTGTGGCAAATCTGGACACTTCGAAGGGAATGCAAAGAAGAAAAGAAAAAGAAAAAGAAGAAGCATGATTTTGATTCTGAGTCCTTAAAAGAAGATGGAAATGCCTTTATTGTAGCTTTGGCCACTCGTGCAAGTGATAATGCATGGTTGATAGACTCGGGTGCATCTTTCCACATCACTCCTAACAAAAATTGGTTTAGTAAGTATGAAAACTATGATGGTGGTAAGGTGTATTTGGGTGATAATTCTTTCCTTGAAATTGCTGGGCATGGTAGTATTCAGGTGAAATTTTCTGATGGTAGAATTAGAAGATTTGATGGTGTCTTGCATATCCCAGGACTAGCAAGAAATTTATTATCTGTTAGCAAGCTAATAGATGCGGGTGTGCATGTATAGTTTTATGAAGCAAGTGTGAAAATGGTGAGAGGTGCTATGGTGATAGCAAGAGGAAGTAGATTGGGTACATTATACCAACTTGATGTATGCACGGTTGAGTGCAATAGCACTTCGGATAAAACTAAGCCAGTAACTACTTCGTTGAAAAGGAGAGGGTTTCCTCCTCTGCGGATGGTCGTGGCTTCTGGGTACCCAAGGGTGCTCTGTCTACCGAATCAAAATTACCTGCAGAGAAGACCATGTTATGGCACCAAAGGCTTGGCCACATTGGAGAGAAGGGTTTAAAAGCCCTGAAAAATAAGAACCTCGTTGAGGGGTTGAATGATTGCAATCTGGAGTTTGATTTTTGTGAACATTGTATTTATGGCAAACAGAACCGCGTTCAGTTTTACTCGTCTACTCATAAGTCTTCATGTATCTTGGATCTAATCCATTTGGATGTATTTGGTCCTGTTAAAGTTCCTTCTATTGCTAAATCAGTTTACTATGTTACTTTCATTGATGATTTTAGTAGGAGAACATGGGTATATTTTTTAAAAAGTAAATATGAAGTTTTTAGTCATTTCAAGGAATTTAAGGCTATGGTTGAAACTCAAACTGGGAAGAAAATTAAGTGTTTGAGATCTGATAATGGCGGTGAGTATTGTTCTGCAGACTTTGACAAATTTTGTACAGATTGCGGGATTAAAAGACAAAAGACAACTTCGTATTCTCCGGAGCAGAATGGAGTTGCAGAAAGAATGAATAGAACGTTGATGGAGAAGGCTAGGAGCATGCTTATTGGAGCTGGTCTAGAAAAGAGGTTTTGGGCTGAAGCTATTACCACTGCTTGCTATTTGATAAATAGATCTCCTACATCAGCGCTTGTTGATAAAACGCCAATGGAGGCGTGGTCGGGGAAAAAGCCTTCAATTAGACATCTGAGAGTTTTTGGCTGTGAGGCATATGCACATGTGCCTAAGGAGAAGAGAACAAAGTTGGATTCTAAGGCTGTCAAATGTATCTTCATCGGATATGGCTATGGTGTGAAAGGATACAAGCTTTGGGATCTGTTGCACAAAAGGTAATATACTCTAGAAGTGTTATTTTTAGAGAGATTAAATCTTCCCCTATTAATTTTCAGCTAGAACAACATAAAGAAAATGAACAAAAAAGGATGTGGTTCAACTTCCTTCTACACCTGAGAAAGTTGAATCGAGACCCCAAAATAGACAAGAAGTTGAGGAGAGCTCACCAAGCTCTGAATCTTCAGAAGAGGAAGAAGAAGAGGAAGAAGTGGAAGAATCTCCACCTCATCTTGTTTGAAAGTCTACAAGGAAAAGGAAACCACCTGAAAGGTATGGGTATTCTCCTGATGATTGGAAGTGTATATTTGCTTTGAGTACTAACATTGATGAACCGAGATCTGTACAAGAGGCTTTGGGTATGAATGATGCAAAGTCTTGGAAAATAGCCATGGATGAAGAAATGGCAGCCCTTAAAAAGAATGATACATGGGACCTTGTACCATTGCTGAAGGTCGGAAACCTGTTGGATGTAAATGGGTGTTTAAGAAAAAGATTGGTTCAGATGGAAATGTTGAAAAGTATAAGGCATGGTTGGTTGCGAAGGGTTACTCTCAAGTTGAGGGTATTGATTATGGTGAGATATTCTCTCCTGTTGCTAAAATGACATCCATTCAATTTTTATTATCTATTGCAGCATCTTATGACCTAGAGGTTGAACAAATGGATGTGAAAACTACTTTCCTTCATGGTGATTTGGAGGAAGAAATCTATATGAGACAAGCCTGAGAGCACTACATGGTGAAAGGTAAAAGCAATATGGTTTGTAAGTTAAAGAAATCCCCTGTATGGCCTTAAACAAAGTCCTAGGATGTGGTATCGAAGTTTGATTCATATGTGTTGAGTTTGGGGTTTGTGCGGTTTAAATCTGATCACCTTTGTATATATTTTAAATCTAATGGTGATTGTTTCCTGGTAATTACTTTATATGTTGATGACATGTTGTTTATTGGGAAAGGAAAAGGTTTGATTGTAGAATTGAAATCTCAGCTCTCTGCGAAATTTGAAATGAAAGATCTTGGTGCAGAAAAACACATACTTGGGATGGAGATTAGAAGAGATCGTGAGAACAGAAAGCTATGGCTTGGCCAAAGTAAGTATGTTTGTTCTATTTTGCAAAGGTTCAACATGTAGGATTGTAAACCACTTTGTGTTCCTGTTACTTTGGGAACGAAGCTCTCCATTTCACAATGTCCTTCATCCCCATCGAAGATGGAAGAAATGAGCAGAGTGCCTTACCAGAGTGCAGTTGGAAGCTTAATGTATGCTATGGTCTGTACAAGACCAGACATTGCCCAAGCAATGGGAGTTCTTTCTCGTTTTATGTCTAATCCTGGAAGAGTGCATTGGGATGCAGTTAAGAGGGTCTTCAGATATTTACTGGGGTACATCAGAGTACTCTATATGTTTTCATGGAAGAGGAGATCAACATTCCCTACGTATTCATGGTTTTGTGGATTCAAATTGGGCCGGTGATGTCGATAGCAGAAGATCCACCAGTGCATATGTGTTTACTCTTAATGGTGGTGCAATTAGTTGGATGAGCAAGCGACAAGCTGTGGTCGCTTTGTCCACTACTGAGGCAGAGTACATGGCAGCTACTCATGCCTGTAAAGAAGCCATTTGGCTGAAGCGTTTGTGCTCAGATATTGGATTAAAACAGGGTGCAATTACAATATACTATGACAGTCAGAGCGCAATCTGCCTTGTGAAGAACCCGACTTTTCATGCCAGGACCAAACACATTGATGTTCAGTATCACTTCGTGAGAGATATGGTCGAGGATGGAAGGGTGAAGCTGGAAAAGGTAGAAACAGTTGCGAATGTTGCAGATGCATTAACTAAGCCCGTAACCATAGTGAAATTCAGGTGGTGTTCCGAGTCTATGGGCCTCTCGGCCCCTAGAAGTTGATTCATGATGGTATCTTTCCCTTGATCCTTGTAAGGTATTCGACAAGTGGGAGATTGTTGGAAATGAGGTGTCTCAACCTTGTTTGGTTTATTCATTTAATATTTTCCTACAACCGTTTCACATTGTCTAGGCTCTAAAAATAGAAATAGGAGTTGTCAAAAGATTCCCATATGATAGTATATCATGGAAGGGCTATTTTTCGAGATATTATGATAGATTTTATGACATCTATGAGGGTCAAAAATAGGGAGAATATTGTGGACGTGGGAGCCTATTTTTAGACTGAAATCTTGCTCTTTAATGTTATCCACCTCATGAGAGGTTTGGCACATGGTTTTGTAAACCATAAGTGGTTTCTTGTATAACCGGAGGTCTATAAATTGAAGGCTTGGAGAAGCAATTGCAATAGTGAGTTTTAATCCTCCTAGAATTGTTTCTGGTGATACTCCTGTAAGAAACTTGCTCTGCAAGTGTATGTAATCTTGTTATTAGATTTGAAATACATTGAGTGAGATTTTGGAGTGTGGGGTTTTTTATCCGAAAGGATTTTCCCCACGTATATCTAGTATTTGTGTTTCTGTTATGAATATGTTGTTAATACTTACATGAATCGCTTTTACTATGTTGAAAATTTTTGCATAATATAGACTCCTCAAAGATTAGCGTAGGAAGTTGTTCCGCTACTCTTAATTTCCTATCAAGATCATGCCCAATTTCAAGATCCAATGTCAGCTGGAAGAAAAGCTGGCTCATATTGATAATGTTGTGATCCAAACCCTGCTGGAAGAGAGAGTTAATGGCTTTAGAAATCTCCCGTGCTCTCTTGGGTTGAAAGAAATGAATCGTTTTGGAAGAGAGGAACTCCACCACATAGATCTTACGAACATTTCGCTAGTAGGCACCATAGGGAGCCCTACCGAGCATGTAATAATCATAGCCCAAATGCTTTCCTTGAGCAAGTTGATTTTGAGGATACGAAGGCCAAATCATTTGTGGAATAAACTGTTTCACCAACTGGAGGAACTAATCACCAAAAAGGATCTGCTACCAAATCCGAGATTGATGATGGAGCCGTACTTTGCAGAGAGTGAAGAAAGGATCTAGTGGATGTTGGAAATAAGGTGTCTCAACCTTGTTTGGTTTAGAGGGATCAAGATATTCTTATAGTCATTTCGCATTGTCGGTGCTCTAAAAATAGAAATAGGATTTGTCAAAATATTCCCATATGATAGTATATCATGGAAGGAATATTTTAAGAGATATTATGACATATTTTATGACATCTATAAGGGTTGAAAATAGGGGAGAATATTGTGGACATGAGAGCCTAATTTTAGACCGAAATCTCTCTTTAATGCTATCCATCTCATGAGAGGTTTGGCACATGGTTTTGTAAACCATAGATGGTTTCTTGTATAACCAGTGGAGGTCTATAAATTGAAGGCTTGGAGAAGCAATTGATTTGGTAAGCTTTGCAAGTCTTGTAAAGTTTGAATCCTCCTAGAATTGTTTCGGTGATACTCTATAAGAAACTTGCTCTGCAAGTGTATGTAATCTTGTTATTAGATTTGAAATACATTGAGTGTGATTTTAGAATGTGGGGTTTTATATCCAGAAAGGATTTTAAGCGTATATCTAGTGTTTGTGTTCTTGTTATGAATATGTTGCTAATATTTCGTGTAACTATTTTACTATGTATAAAGTTTTGCATAACATCTCTCCTCAAAGATTAGCATAGGAAGTTGGTACGTTACTCTTAATTTCCTATCAAGTGGTATCGAGACCCTCATCACCTTTGGTTTCATTGTGGGTTGTAGGGTTTTTGGCTAATCCAGGTTTGAGTCGGAGCTTGTGTAGAGAATACTTTGTTATCTGGTTGCAAATATTTTTAAATGGCGAGCAAATCTGGGAGGATTGACGTAAAGAAGTTTTCTAGAACAATCTTTGAAATGTGAAAGCTGAAGATGGAAGATCGTGGTTGATCGAGATCTATGGGATGCGGTGGATGAGGTCCATAGGCCTATGGATCAGCTTTTGGCTACAAACTATGATGTAATGGATAGAAAAGCTAAAGGTATTATTAGACTATGTCTTGCAGATTTGATCCTGATAAATGTCCATGAAGAATCCACTTTAGAGAAGCTTTGGAAAAAACTGGGTGAGATATACCA
Source organism: Taxus wallichiana var. yunnanensis (assembly GCA_018340775.1). NCBI lineage: Eukaryota > Viridiplantae > Streptophyta > Pinopsida > Cupressales > Taxaceae > Taxus > Taxus wallichiana. The sequence continues at coordinate 1,041,125,268 of CM031239.1, forward strand.
AGCTAAGTCTCTATTAAATAATATTTTCTTGAGGAAGAAGTTGTATTCCTTGAGAATGGAAGAAGGTGGAAAAATATCTAAGCATTTGGAAACATTCAATACGTTGGTAACTCAGTTGAGCTCGGTTGGAGTTAAGATGGATGAAGAAGAAAGGTGCTAAACTTTGTTGTTTTCGTTTCCAGACTCATGGGATAGCCTAGTCATGGCCATTGGGAGCACTTCAGTCACTCTGAAGATGGAGGAGATTTTTGGTTCTCTACTCTCTGAAGAGATGAGAACGAAGGTCTCTCTGAATGCCAAAGAGGCTTTGAGTGTTCGAGGAAGAACAAAAGAATAAGGCAAAGATGAAAAGAAGCGTGGCCATTCCAAGAATAAGGGGAGACCAAAATCCCCTGGTAAGTCCAAAGTGATATGTTGAACTGTGGCAAATCTAGACACTTGCAAAGGGAATGTAAAGAAGAAAAGAAAAAGAAAAAGAAGAAGCATGATTCTGATTCTAAGTCCGAAAAGGAAGATGGAGATGTCTTTGTTGTAGCTTTGGCCACTCGTACAAGTGATAATGCATGGTTGATAGACTCAAGTGCATCTTTCCACATGACCCCTAACATAAAATAGTTCAGTAAGTATGAAAACTATGATGGTGGTAAGGTGTATTTGGGTGATAATTCTTTCCTTGAAATTGTTGGTCGTGGTAGTATTCAGGTGAAATTTTCTGATGGTAGAATTAGAAGATTTGATGGTGTCTTGCATATCCCAGGACCAACGAGAAATTTATTATCTATTAGCAAGATAATAGATGCGGGTGTGCATGTATAGGTTTTGAAGTAGGTGTGAAAATGGTGAGAGGTGCTATGGTGATAGCAAGAGGAAGTAGATTTGATACATTGTACCAACTTGATGCATGCACGGTTGAGTGTAATAGCACTTCAGATAAAACTAAGCCGAGAACTATTTCACTTTGAAAAAGGAGAGGGTTTCCTCCTCTGCAGATGGTCATGGCTTCGGGTACCCAAGGGTGCTCTGTCTCACCGAATCAAAATTACCCGTAGAAAAGACCATGTTATGGCACCAAAGGCTTGGTCACATTGGAGAGAAGGGTTTAAAATCTCGAAAAATAAGAACCTCGTTGAGGGGTTGAATGATTGTAATATGGAGTTTGATTTCTGTGAGCATTGTATTTATGGCAAACAAAACCACGTTAAGTTTTACTCATTTACTCATAAGTCTTCATGTATCTTGGATCTAATCCATTCAAATGCATTTGGTCGTGTTAAGGTTTCTTATATTGCTATATCAATTTATTATGTTACTTTCATTGATGATTTTAGTAGGAGAACATGGGTATATTTTTTAAATAGTAAATCTGAAGTTTTTAGTCTTTTTAAGGAATTTAAGGCTATGGTTGAAACTCAAACTGGGAAGAAAATTAAGTTTTGAGATCGATAATGGTGGTGAGTATTGTTCTACAGAATTTGATAGATTTTATGCAGATTGCGGGATTAAAAGATAAAAGAAAACTTCATATTCTCGAAGTAGAATGGAGTTGCAGAAAGAATGAATAGAACATTGATGGAGAAGGCTCGGAGCATGCCGATTGGAGCTGGTTTAGAAAAGAAGTTTTGGTTGAAGCTATTACCACTACTTGCTATTTAATAAATAGATATCATACATTAGTGCTTGTTGATAAAACACCAATGGAGGCATGGTTGGGGAAAAAGCCTTCAATTAGACATCTGAGAGTTTTTGGCTATGAGGCATATGCACATGTGCCTAAGGAGAAGAGAACTTAGTTTGATTCTAAGGTTGTCAAATGTATCTTCATTAGATATGGATATGGTGTGAAAGGATAAAGATTTGGGATCCTATTGCACAAAAGGTAATATACTCCAAAAGTGTTATTTTTAGAGAGATTAAATCTTTCCCTGTTAATTTTCAGCTAGAACAACATAAATAAAATGAACAAAAAAAAGGATGTGGTTCAACTTCCTTCTACACCTAAGAAATTTGAATCGAGACCCCAAAATAGACAAGAAGTTGAGGAGAGCTCACCAAGCTCTGAATCTTCAGAAGAGGAAGAAGAAGAGGAAGAAGTGGAAGAATCTCCACCTCAGCTTGTTCGAAAGTCTACAAGGCAAAGGCAACCACCTAAAAGGTATGGGTATTCTCCTGATGATTGGAAGTGTATATTTGCTTTGAGTACTAACATTGATGAACCGAGATCTGTACAAGAGGATTTGGGTATGAATGATGCAAAGTCCTGGCAAATAGCCATGGATGAAGAGATGACAACCCTTAAAAAGAATGATACATGGGACCTTGTACCATTGCCTGAAGGTCGGAAACATGTTGGATGTAAATGGGTGTTTAAGAAAAATATTGGTTTAGATGGAAATGTTGAAAAGTATAAGGCACGGTTGGTTGCAAAGGGTTACTCTCAAGTTGAGGGTATTGATTATGGTGAGATATTCTCTCTTGTTGCTAAAATGACATCCATTCAGTTTTTATTATCTATTGCAGTAACTTATGACCTAGAGGTTGAACAAATGGATGTGAAAACTGCTTTCCTTCATGGTGATTTGGAGGAAGAAATCTATATGACACAGCCAGAGCACTACATGGTGAAAGGTAAAAGCAAGATGGTTTGTAAGTTAAAGAAATCCCTATATGGCCTTAAACAAAGTCCTAGGATGTGGTACCAGAAGTTTGATTCATATGTGTTGAGTTTGGGGTTTGTGCGGTCTAAATCTGATCACTGTGTATATTTTAAATCTGATGGTGATTGTTTCCTGGTAATTACTTTATATGTTGATGACATGTTTATTGGGAAAGGAAAAGGTTTGATTGCAGAATTGAAATCTCAGCTCTCTGTGAAATTTGAAATGAAAGATCTTGGTGCAACAAAACACATACTTGGGATGGAGATTAGAAGAGATTGTGAGAACAGAAAAGTTATGGCTTGGAAAGAGTAAGTATGTTTGTTCTATTTTACAAAGGTTCAACATGCAGGATTGTAAACCACTTTGTGTTCCTGTTACTTTGGGAACTAAGCTCTCCATTTCATAATGTCCTTCATCCCCATCGGAGATGGAAGACATGAGTAGAGTGCCTTACGATTGTAGTTGGAAGCTTAATGTATGCTATGGTCTATACAAGACCAGACATTTCCAAAGTAGTCGGATTTATTTCTTTCTTTATGTCTAATCCTGGAAGAGTGCATTGGGATGCATTTAAGAGGGTATTCAGATATTTCATGGGGTACATCAGACAGTATATGTTTTCATGGAAGAGGAGATCAAAATTCCCTACATATTCATGGTTTTGTGGATTCAGATTGGGCTAGTGATGTCGATAGCAGAAGATCCACCAGTGCATATGTGTTTACTCTTAATGGTGGTGCAATTAGTTGGATGAGCAAGTGACAGGATGTGGTCACTTTTTCCACTATTGAGGCATACTACATGACAGCTACTCATGCCTATAAAGAATCCATTTGGCTAAAGCATTTGTGTTCAGATATTGGATTGAAACAGGTGTAGTTACAATGTATTGTGACAGTCAGAGCGCAATCTGCCTTGCAAAGAACCCGACTTTTCTTGCCAGGACCAAACACATTGATGTTCAGTATCACTTCGTGAGAGATATGGTCGAGGATGACAGGGTGGAGCTGGAAAAGGTAGAGACAGTTGTGAATGTTGTAGATGTATTAACTAATCCTACGAGCATAACGAATTTTACGTGGTGTTTCAAGTCTATGGGCCTCTCGGACCCTAGCAGTTGATCCATGATGGTATCTTTCCCTTAATCCTTACAAGGTATTCGACAAGTGGGAGATTTTTGGAAATAAGGTGTCTCAACCTTGTTTGGTTTATTCAGTCAAGATTTTCTTACAGCCGTTTCGCATTGTCAGTGCTCTAAAAATAGAAATAGGAGTTGTCAAAAGATTCCCATATGATAGTATATCATGGAAATACTATTTTTAGAGATATTATGACAGATTTTATGGCATCTATAAGGGTCAAAAATAGGGGAGAATATTGTGGACGTGAGAGCCTAATTTTAGACCAAAATCTTTCTCTTTAATGCTATCCACCTCATGAGAGGTTTGGTACATGGTTTTGTAAACCATAGATGTTTTCTTGTATAACCAGAGGTCTATAAATTGAAGGCTTGGAGAAGCAATTGATGTGGTGAGCTTTGCAAGTACTGTAAAGTTGGAATCCTCCTAGAATTGTTTCTGGTGATACTCCTATAAGAAACTTGCTCTGCAAGTGTATGTAATCTTGTTGTTAGCTTTGAAATACATTGAGTGGGCTTTTGGAATGTGGGGTTTTTTATCTGAAAGGATTTTCCCCACGTATATCTTTTTTTGTGTTCTTGTTATGAATAGGTTGCTTTGATATTTCGTAACTATTTTACTATGTTGAAAGTTTTGTATAATATCTCTCCTCAAGATTAGCGCAAGAAGTTGTTCCATTACTCTTAATTTCATATCAGCGGAGGGGCTTGGTAGTGTTTTTCAATAAATGTAAATGACCAATTATTGGAAGGGCTTTTGGTCTGGAGGCGCATGTGCCCATGCCCAAATATTGCCCAAAGAGAAAAAGCATTTACAAATCCAATGGCAATAATAATAACCCAATTCATATTAGCAGGGGATATGTTACTAATAAGTCCATTCAGATCCATTTCCATTTTCATTTGCATTTCCATTTGAGTTTATGTTCCTAATAAGTTTCCATTTATATAAGCAAAATTTTTAACAAATTTTCAAATGAGATGGGTGACTTTGAGAAAAGTAAGTATTGAGCAATTTTACGTATATCATGTTTATTATTTCTTTTGACGACATTTTAATTTCTTTTTAGTAATAGATAAATCACATGGGTGTGTAAGCTGTAAGGAACAACAACTCTTATTATTATCTGTTATAACCTTGGAAAATTTTGTGTCTGTTTGAAAATATTTCAACCATCTAGACAAGGGTTGCTTATTCATAAAATATTATAACGAGAAGACAAAGGTAAGTCATTCTTGGAAGCTTTCATATGTGTGTCTATAAGAGGCGAAGATTTGTTTATTGGATTGGAAATATATAATTTAAAAAATTAAAAAAGGACCTCACATACGCCAAGAACGGTTCATGGGATTGGAAATATATAATGTAAACAATTCAAAAGGAGGGTTGTAATATATTTTAAAAAGAAAGATTAAATAAGAAGAAAAAGTACGAGCAAAGACTCAATAGAGATGTCATAATGAATTTCAAAAAGAGAGAGGTCTATTATAGTAAGTTCAATCTTGTTGTTTTAGGTAGATGCTTCTAATACTGAAATTGGTGAAGAATTTTGTCAAAGGTGTGACACTATGTGAGTCATTGAATCCACTTCTCACTATCTAACATGTAAAACTAAATAATAGCCACAAGGATTTTTCTTTTCGATGATGTCAATTAGGTGGAATTAGGATGAAATTAAACTAGTACAAGGCCCCCTTTGAGATCTAACTTTGAGAAATCGGTGGCGAAGGTTAGATATCTCTAGGAGGAAGAGTACTAAACATCTTTGTTCTTCATAAACCATAAATGTTCGGTGAAAGATGAGATAATTTTTCTCCCTTAAGAACTAGTGTTGTATTGGGTGCCTCCAAATTGACCAAGAGAACTACCTTTACCTCCCTTAAGTTCTTCTTTTTGGAGACCAAACAGAGAATTTTTTGTCCAAGATTAGAATGGAAATAAACACAAACTTTTTGATGTCCTAGAAATCCTTAGAAAGAGCAATTTTTATAGATGATTGAAGTAATAAAAAAATTAAGTGGCTATTAAATCAAATAAATATCAAAATGTGATTCCTCTAGATAAACCCTCTCAACTCCACTATAGTCAACCTTTGAAATGAATGAAAAATATTTTTTTCTTAAAAAGATTTGATTCTCAAAGTGAAGTTGATAAAACCAAGAGGGAGATAAAAATTGTAATGAATGCTTGTATATGAATAGAAGGGAGTGAAGTATGGTTATAAAGGAGTGAGTTAGATGTGAAATAAGTTTCTTGTAATGAAAGGTTGGTAGATAAACATGCAAGATGAGTGGAAGAGTGTATTAATGAGAATAAAACTTAAATATCACATATATGTGTAGAAACCTAAATTTGTAGAGATCACGAACCGTCTTTTCTTTGTAGGTAATAGGAGTTAGAGTATATAGTAAGGTAACTTCTCTCCATGCTTTGAATCTTAAATCATTGTTATATAAAAACTAAATTTTAGCGACACTTATAGGTTTCTTCTGTAACTTCTTCAATATCTCCCAAGGATAATTTCTTGTTTTATTTTGATATGTAGCCACACACATCAAAGTAGAACATTATGTACCATGATTAATTTATGAATAGTTAATTTTTATGATACGAATGTTTTTATGAATTTATTGTTTATGGGTCCAAAATAAAATCTTACTAATGTGTATTTATTCTTATCGTCTAATTGGTAGCTTCTCCTTTTTGTGTCTTTTTCGTCAACTTGTCCATTTTTCATATACCCTTTAGCGAGATATCCTTATCATTCACTCCTCCAATGGAGCACATTTTCTATCTTTTATTATTTTTTGTCTCATATGATCTTCTCCTCTACCCTTTATTTTCTCCCTCCGCCTCTTGTAGCCCCCTCGATTCATAAAATCCAATTGGTAGGAAAGTGGTGACTTTAGCAAACATGCAACAATCGAGGAGAGTGACACATCCTACAAAACTTTTTCATGCCTGTCACCTCCTTACATAATAAAACAAGCACATAATTTGAGATCCACAAGAGTTGACCATGTGAAACACAAGTTAACGTTATAAATCTAGCAGTAATTGGATAGGGACAACGAGTACAGAGTCAGAAATCTACTTTACTGACAATGGTAACGTTAAGTTTTGTACTCAATTAAATAAGCAAAATGTTACAGGTAATCATTTAAGAGGAGCTCTGCTTATAGATGTCTAAAACAAGTCCATTCAAGATTAACTCATCCCTGTGCATGGAGGTTATTTGTTACCACAACATCTCCTCATTTTACTACATGAAAATTTATTTTCCGATTTGTATATTTTCTAAAGTGGATTTAATTATCTCGAGAGGAATCTACATGTCGTTGCATTTTTGGAATAAACAAAAGAAGAAGAACACAATTTTGTAATGAGAGGCATTGTATTCAGAGTACTTGTTGGTTAGTTGTATTGGTTTTCTTCTTCTTCTTCTTCGCACTTGTGTTGTGGGCACTATAAATTTTTCAAAGCACCATCCTCGGGGTAGACGACTACCACTTAGTTTCCTACTCCTTATTTTTTTCCAAGTAGTTGTTTTGGTTAAGACATTGGAAGATCCCCTTTCCTACTATCCCACATGTGTCTCTACAAATTTTCCTCTTACACTCAATCTCAACATGTTTTATTTCTGATTCAATCTTTGCATAAAACCCTATGTTCTCAGTACAATGTAGAGAGGGACGGCTAAAGGAGGCACATTTCCCAAGACTAAAGTGATTAAAATCTTGTACAAAATAGATTTGGGTGAAAATAATTCTGAAAATTGAGGGTAAAGGTACTCAACAAGGTATAGACATTCATCTTTGAAGCCGTATACAAGAGGCATAGATATGCTCATTAAGCAGGGTCACCGCTTCACCAAAATCTAACCAATAGGTGGCCACGAGGTTGTTTCACATTTACTATCATATTCTCATCCTTTATTAAAAGGAGGGGGATTTGAATAAGGAAAATTACTAGTCTACAAGTAATGTGTAAGAAATATGTGGAAGTTTTAGTTGGCTCACTGAATGATTGACAAAATACAAAAAAACCTTCTGATGGATTTTTTTATTATTGTAGTGTTCAAAATACGTGGGTATCCTCACATAGCATTACCGTTGTTTCAAAAATGAAACTCATACGCGATCAACCCAACCAAATCGCCATTGCCACCATACTACTTGCTTATACCAAAATAAGAGCCATACAATAGGGTATGTGGGTTAGTCAAGCAAAAAAAGAATGATGGATTTTCGAGATGTAGTAGTTGTGAGCGTGTTGTTACCTTGTGTGTAAAGTGATGAAGCATGAGAAAGCCAAAAATTATTTCCAGAAAACCTAAAGTTGATGTGGTCTCATCGAATACGGGGATCACGAATTTTGCGTAAAAAGGTATGGTTTTCCTCTTTTCACTTGCATTAAATCTCACTTCATCATTTCCAATTTTTAAAAATTAAATGTTGAATGATAGGGAACATAATTTCAATAAATGAAAAATTCTTTCCTTGACGTGAGCTCTCAAAACATATAAAAAACAAATAAAACAATAAAAAGAAGAAAACTCAGATCTTCAAAGTCATGCACATGGAGCGCCACACCCAAGTATACCGCAAACCTAAAACTCTTAGCATGATTCTTGGTAATGTGGACACCATGGGGTTACTTATCCAATTTGTTTGAAATTATTTAGCTTCCTTGCAAGTTGAATTTCTAAGCCACTTAGCTTAACAGTCACTTGTGTGATGTGTTCGTTTTAATAAAATGTGTTGATTTCATCTTACGGTTCCCACTTACTTTGAACAAAATTGAAAACCCCTCTCACCTACCTCTAGACTTCAAACAAGAGGATTTTAACCCATTTTGATTCGATGGAAAGTTCCATTGAAACTAATTTTTCAAGTAGGTTTTAGCGATCGTTGGTCGTGTGACAAGAGCTACTCTGACGCAATGATTACGATAACTAGCCCTAGATTTACTCTTGTAAGTTGAGCTCTTCTCTTTGTAATAAACATCGGTCAAACATGACGAATTCTACGTATATGGGAGAGTATGCAAGAATCATCAAAATTTGTGTTCAACCTTCAAAGGAGTGTTTTCAAGGCCTAATTTTTGAGCACTTTAGATGTTTGAACAACTTGCACCAAAATTATAACTTTAGCTAATGTAATTCCCGCTAAAAACAACCCACTTGAGACCCAAGAACAACCTAGGATTAGTTAGGAAAATTATGGAATAATTTTTTTTGTTTAAAAGAGTCTACAACCAAGTTACAAGGAAACAACTGACACTAACAAGTTCAGAACAATTATAATCCACTAGAACACACTATTTTTTTATTAACAATTATTAGAGGTCATAAGGTCCAAATTTTAGGTTTAGAAGGTCCAATAAGGTTCGAGAGGGTGATTGCTCATCATACCCACTCTCAAAGCTTAAAGGTTCAACTTGATTTTTCTCAAACTTAGCACATTCAAAAATTTTTTAAATTATTCCCATTGGATAGGAAATTTTGTCACCTTTCCAATGATATAAAGAAGTCCTCCTAAATCCTCATATTTTTCAAGTTATGGGCCGTTGGGCCTTAGGGTGAAAATTTTTCGCAAGAGTGGGCTCAAGCATGGGCCTGGGGGTGAAAAATTGCTAGAAGGGTGGGTTGGTAGGTGCGGGAGACTTTTGGAAAGTTTCGAGCATGGGGCTAAAAACTAACTTTGTGCCCGCGCCCACGAGTCCTGCCATGAGACACGTGGCACCTTCTAAGCCAACGCAGTAAAATGGAGGCAGGGAGAAATAAGGTTTTGTGCGGCCTCGAAGGCAAAAGGGATAAATTCACATGTGCCTCTGCCGATGCCTCGTGATGCCACGTGGCAGCCTCTGATTGGTTGCGAGTCGGCGGGCGGTGGGGAAAACTTGGAAAATTTTCCCAAAATTTTTGAAGCTCAAAGGGAAAAAAGGGCCCATTCCTCCACCAACGTTTCATTGTGCCACGTGGCGCACCTCTCGATTGGTGTTTGGGTGGAGAGAAAATTTGGAAAATTTTCCCAACTTTTATTGGGAGTGTTAAGTTTAAAAGAGATCCGCCCCTCCGCTGACACCTCATGGTGCCATGTGGCAGCCCTCTCCGATCGGGTCGTAAGTGGCGGGGTGGTGGGAAATATTGGAAAATTTTCCCAAAATTTTTCCAAAGCTCCAAGGAAAAATTCGGGCCCGCGGGCCCACCAGGGAAATTTTTCCCATTTTGTTTTTTTGACACTAAGTGAAGAAAAAATTTAGAAGGCCATAACTTTTGATAGAGAGCTTGTTTTGGGGAAAATGAGGACTTTCTTGAAAGCTCTCGACGTCCTCTTTCGCATAAGGTTCATTAGTTTTAATTTTTGATAGAGTTTAAGGAGTAATTTTTGTGAAAACAATCTGCAAGCTTTTGATCCGAATTGGTAAATTTTAATTTATAAAATTTTGTTCAATTTGTTTTTGTTCCTCTCTCAACATGTCAAATAGACACGGAGAATTGTTCTTAGGTGGATTTAGGTCATTTTTTGAGGTAGGTCTATTTGATAGAGTTTCGATTTGAAATTTTACAATTATGATAGCCAAAATGACGGTGAAAGCTTTGAGCTTGGTTTTGCAGTTTTGAAAGATTTCTTGTAAGTATTTTTGTCTAGTTGGATTTGTTTAGGGAAAACTACTTCATTTTAATCATTTAATCTATTAGTTTTTATTGTTGCAGAGTTTGAACTGTGCATTTTGGGTAAAGTAATTGCCATTTGAAAATATGTAGCAAAGATCAAATTTAAAAAGGTTTAATTTCCATTTTATTCTTCCAAGTATTATAATGTGCTCCAATTCAAATATAATACATCTATTTGATTCAATTCCAACCATTCCAAAAGAAAAAAAAATACAATTTGATTTTCAACTTTACACATTTCAAAAGACAGAGTTTCGCATTTTCCTTCTTACGCATTTACTTCTTTCAAATAGAGATTTAAATTCACATTTAGATTTCCAATATTAAAACAAAAATGCAAATTGAGAAGGTAATGTAATCCTTTATTGATTCCAAAATACAACTTTACAACCTTTCTTTCATTCTTCGAGTTCATCATACTGAATACAATTCTTTCACATTCTTTCAAAGACTGAACACGAGTGTATTTCTTTTACATTTCACTTCACAAGTTTCATAAACAATACCACATATTTATATTACAAAACATTTACAAGTTCCTCCACCTGCAAGTTGGAAAGGTTACAATGAAATTTATCTCAACAAGGATTGTCAAGTTGTCTTATTCTCGCACTAGAACAACAAGTGCATATATCTCATTCTCCCACATTGTAGTCAAAACAAGAGTAGGGGAAAGGAAACAATCTCCACCCAACCAAGACATCCAATGAAGAGGAGAATCCATCCTTGTTCATCGGCCCCGAGCCCCAACCACAATGCAATAAAATGCGTGATCCAACTCATGGAAACAACAGGCTTCCACAAAACACGTAAGTAACACTTTCACAATAAAACACGTAAGTAACACTTTCACAATAAAACATAGTTCTAAAAACTGAATGTAGTTTACAACTACATTCAAACATTAAAAACAATACTAAGGCTTCATCAAGCAAGCCAAAGGAGAAAGAAACTATGGGGATGTTTCTTATGCCTCCTAAAAGGGGAAATGAGTATCACCACCTGAATTACAAACAACAAAAATATAGTATATCACAGCCACGACATTCCTTATGCATCCCCAAAGTACCACTTATTCCTCACATTTCCTTATGCCTCCCCAACCTCTTATGGCACCCCATAACGAGAAAAGAAATGCAAGCTATTTCTTTGCAATGTGGAACCCAAATCCCAACTCCCTCCACACTTATACCTCCCTAAAACAAGCTGTTATCCAAAATTCACCCCAGGTAATTTTGATAACATGCATCAGAATATTCAAGTCCCAGGCAAATTGATTGATTCAGAGCAAAAATCATGTTGCTAGAGTCCCCTCAAATATTTTCTAAGTCCCTTGTCCGAGAGGAAAAGAGCAAGCTCTGAGAAAAGGTGAAAAGGCTGCAAAAACAATCTTGGGCCAGGAAAAATCACGAAAAATGGCTAAGTCCTAGTCCTAGGGACAGTCGGGACAAAAGTACGTGGCGGACGCGGTTCGGCCGAAATGACTTAAGGCAGCCCGAAAGCAATTGGGACAATCGGGCCAAATGGACGCGAACCGGCCGGTTCGGCCGAAATGAGCACAAACGGTCCAAAACAAAGTGGGACAAGTGGGACAAAAAGGCGCGAACCGGCCGAACCGGGCGAAATAAGAACAAACGGTCCAAAAGAAAATGGGACATGCGGGCTAAAAATACCCGAACTGGCCGAATCGGCCGAAATGAGCACAAAGAGTCCAAAAGCAAATGGGACAAAGGGACGCGCGGGGACGTGGATCGCCGAAAGCTAATCAAAAGACGCCACGTGTCATCAGCCAAATGAGGGACAAGGAAGCCCATTTCGGGCGGATCGGAGGTTTATGTCCCAAACGGTTTGGGACATCCGGAGAAAAAGACGCGAAGGACCGAAAGAGCCGGCAGACCCGAGGACCAATCAACGCACGCCACGTGTCACAAGGAGAAAAGTCAAAAAGTCAAAGGGCGAGTTTTGAGCAGCGGCCGAGCAATGAGAAATTGCCACGTGTCTTCACTATGGGGCGTCGGCGGAGGAGGAGAGGAAAATTTGCTAAGTGTCAAAGAAAAGTGTCGGAAGGAAAGGAAAACGACAAACAAAGAGATGCTTTGGAAAGCTCGAAAACCCGACATCAAAGGACATGTCGGAGGGGTTGGAAAACCCGACAAACAAAGAAATGTGCCGGAAGGATTGGAAAACCCGACACAAAGGGAAAGCGGGTTTCGGAGGCGGAAAAACATGGCACGAAGCATGTCGGGTGGCTTTCAAAACCCGACACAAAGGGATATGTCGTCGGGTCGTCAAAACCCGACGCACAAAGGAAATCGGGTTTCATAGTCGGGTTTGCACGTCGGAAACGCATGGCGCAAAGACATGTCGGAGGGGTCGGAAAACCCGACAACAAAGGAAAAACTTGGAGATACCGGCGGAAGCGGGTTTCGGGAAAACATAAGCATCAAACACATGTCGAGCCACCTCCCAAACCCGATGCAAATGCAGAGGAGAATCCCGAACCCGACAGGCTGAAGACCTTGCTCATCCAATCAACACATGACACGTGTCATCCAGGTGGCGAAGCGCGGGAAAAGCTTTTCAAATCCATTTTTGTCTGTTAATCTTCAGATCGTCATATCTTTTGATCCAGAGCTCGGATTTGCATGTTCCTTATATCAACGGAAAGCTTATGAAATTATCTACATGATTCTGGGATCAATCTTGCATTTTGGTGCATTCTGGAGAGAGAAAATCAAGAAACATCTCTGACGCGTGATACAAAGTAGAAGTGACGCTTCAACAACCAACTTTAATACAATGACATGACTCACCGTTTCGCTAGACAAAACGCCATTTTGCCATGGTTCTCACCTACCGCAATAATGAAATGAGTTAAATGCGACCTAGAAGTGGTTGGGGTAGATTTGGAATTCCCTCTCTTTTCCCTCTCTCATTCTTCCTATATATTGTAAAGAGGGGCAAAGAGATAAAAGGTTGTTCATTCTTTCTGCTCTGCCCTCCCTTCTTTTCTTCTCTAGGGTTGAAAATGGAGTTCGGACCTCCTCCCTTTCTCTGTAATGGCATTTTTTCCTTTTACTATTGAAATGATGTTCTGTGCAAACTTCTGGAGCAACAAAATGTGTTCTGTGATGCATCTGTCCATCCTCTCTCGTTTTTGCTTGTTCTCTTCTTGCCTCTCTTCATTTGCGAGTATCTCGTGCATGTTCGAATGTTCATTGTAGGTTGAGCTGTGTTCATGGAGTTTTGAAACATTTTACGTGTGAAATCTATCCTTGGGTTTGTGATACTTCTGTCCATCCTTCCCATCGCTCACCTCTCTTTGTTCCATGGTAGTTTTGATAGATGTCCAACATCCTCCTTCTCTAGTGTATCACCGTTTTAGTGTAGGCTTTTGTTCTTTCCCTTTTCTCTCTCTCTCTGTCTCCTTGGCATAGTTAGATTAGGATTAGATTAGCTTGTCTGCACTTTTGGAATAGCTTGTGGCAGGTAGTTTAGGATCAGAACCAGCCTTCTCTGGAGATTCCTCTCTCGTTTTACAGGTCCCACACCTAGAGAGAGGTTTTAATGTTGTGCAATCACACCTGGATGCCCGAACATCAACCTAGAAGCCGATGTGCATCCGGGGGTGCTTTGTGATTCCGCACCAACACAAACTAGTGCCTCCCACAAATTAAACTCCATAGTCTTCTCCTACACCATACCTAGGCCATCTACCCAACAACCCACAACATACCAAAACATTCATACATTAACATTTACATTCATACAAGAAGAGCATTTCAAGAGCCAAGTTCCTACCTCTCCATGATGGAGTTTCCCAAGTTCTAAATAGTAGTTGTTTCTAAGCAAACAATCCAAAAATAAACCAAGCAAAAGTATTCAACAATCTTCCAACTACTCCACAATCAAGAACTTCCAAGCACATCAAAATAATTTTCCCAAGAAGCAAGTCTCCAAAGTGAAGCAACCCCAAATAAGGCAAGCAAATCAAATTTTATAGAAGAGGGAAGGGAAGAGGATGGGTGGATCCATGTAGGATGCCACATCACACATCCTCAACCCCAACACAAGGTCAAATTCATTCTCTAGTATGCAATAAATAGGTGGGTGAATAATATGACAGTGTACTTACATACTCCAAAACAAACCCACACCCCAAAGGACTGAAATTACAACATGTAAGAAAAGTGCAATTAAAACCTATAAACTTCCTTCTCAAAAAGTATTATAAAAGTCAAATTTCAACTCTCCAACCATAGGTATGGTTTTTAAATAAATTTAAGAGGTATGGGACGGGTTTAACTTGTCCCAAAAGCCTCCAAAATCAGCCTCCAAGGACAATTTCAAATTTCCAAGAAGGTGGAGTGTTTCTCACTCAACAATTAACTTACACATCACTTACATATCTCTTACACATACTTATATCACTTTAAATCATGACCAAAAATATCATTAATTACCTTCTTATGACATATTTGATTTATTTATTTTAACAATATGATTACTCACAAAATTTACACACCATTTAAAATTAAAGAAAGAGGTAAAAGATCACAAAATAAACACATGCAACATAAAACGAAAGGGTCAAATAAATAAATACACATAACCACTTGGTCACATTTAAAGGTGGTTCCCCCATGGGTACCCCTAACAAAACAACCACACACAAACAAAACAAGTTGCCATGGTGACCTTATTGAATTCATCTAGAATTCCAATGTGGTTGGTCTCTAATCCCCGATGTTTGTTGTGATATTTTAACCTGAAAAACACAAATACCTCCTTCGGCCTTATGGCCATATCAAAACATCTGAAATAATATTAATATAATTCCCGAAATCATTTAGATATATGAATCACAACAACATCAAAGCAATCTAACAATATCATTTACAGTTTTATCAGCAACTATATCATCATCCAATAATTTCCATTTCTAGGTCTACTCACAATATCCATAACATAACCATGTCAAACAGTATATCATCATCAATATCCTCTAATAATCATCATGCATCATAACTTAATCAAGTCAATAATAATACATGATCTAACATCTATCATCATACTATAATAAGGTCCATAATCAAGTCCATAATATAATCAGCAGTATCATGATTAGTATCAAAAGGTGTCAAAGGGAAGTGGGCACTACAGCTAAAAACACCTTCTAAGGGTTTTGTTGACTCCTAAAAAACTGTGGAACCTTGTACATATCATTTCCACACTTTATAGAGTATGAATTTATCAAATTATTGTATGCATGCTTTTGGGAAATTATGATGTTTCTCTCTCTCTCTCTTCCCTTTTCTCTTTCTAGAAGTAATTATGATATTTTGACTAGTTCTAAAAATATAAATGAGCTATAAATGTTCATGGGTTGTAAAGGACATGAAAGTTTGATAATGTATGTGATTATGATATGATGAATAGAAAGGAAAATGATTTATCCAGAATTTCTCTCACTTCCCCCTTCTCTCTCTAGAGATAATTATGAAAATATGGATTGGGTTTTGAAAATACAAATGGGTCAAAATGTATATGAGTTGAAATAAAATGAAACTTGGATACTGGATGTTATGGTGATTTGAAAATAAAATGAATCTTAGATTTTCTTTGTCCTTCCCTTACACTTCTGTCTCTCTCTCTCCCTTTCTCCATCTCTCTCTATTGTATGTTCCGATTGTTTGAAATGATGGATGCATGGAATTAATGATTGAATGTTGGGGATTTCCATATTTAGTCCTAAGACTAACGCAACATTGCTTGCAGGTACTCTGAACAAGAGGAATTTTCTAGATATGATATGTTGTAATTAATGAGGTATTATTGTAAAGTTATATTCATCTTGCAATTCATTTATTACCATAGAATAATGATATGTATTGTTGCTCAAAGAATTTTTCTTTGTATATTTTGAAAAGATAATACCAATTTGGCTATATTTTATAGTGTCAAATTAGATGTGAAGTTGTACTCAATGTTGTACCTATGTTATAAAGATATTAAAATAATATTTTTGTATGTTAATTATTGGTATATTTCCTCAACAACCATAATGCTAGGTAGAATATCCTCTCATCAAAACTAACAAAAATAACAAAATGAGTTATAATTCCTAGTATACTTCCTCCCCACATTTGAGTCTTTTTACAGGATATAAAACATTGACCGTGTTAGTAAAATACTCGATCTCGTTAATCATCTTCTTTCTTCACACCTAAGACATCTTATTAAGGACCTTTTTACCTGAATATTTAATGAGGTGGTGATTTTATACTATGAAACTTATCACTTTGGCACAAATGAGGTGATCATGTCTAGGTGTTGTAAGTATGACCATATCCTAAATAAGTTTAACCCTATTGTGTATAATTTCCCTTGGTACCCTAGTGGGTGGCCAAAGCCTTTCAAGATAGTTGGTGGTTGTACCTATGATTGATCTCTTGTGAGATCTAAATTATGTGAGTGGAGTCTACGTGTCAAATTACTTGCGTATTTACCAAACAATTGAAATAGCCCCTCCTCGGCAGGTTTTCGCAATGCATAATATTATTTGGGATATATCTCTTGCAATATAAACTCAATACTTGTGTGTCTAAGAGAAACGAAATGAGTTATCTCGGTTCAAGGTTGCACTCCTTGTAGTCTTAAATCCCCAAGTATTACGTAAGTGTTATAGGAATTACATTTGTTCCAAAATTATGTTAATACAAGACCAAAGTAATTGCGTAAATGTAGTTAGTAAAAGGGTAAATAAGATTAAAGTAAGTAATCAACGCTACAAAAAAATGGTATGCCATTGAATGATGTCAAAACCAAGTAAAAAATCAAATGTGATCATAAAATGAATGTAATAGAGTAGATATCTACGACTAATAAAACAACATAATAAATCTAAAATCTAAATATGATGCATGATCACATGCTTTGTTTACATAAATTTGGATTAAACAATGATGCTAATGAAATAATAAACTATAGCCTTGAGAACGGGATAAGTTTAGTTGTAGCAAATGTCTTGTGAGTTAAGGAAATTACACTGTAGTTGGACTTATAAAAGTTAGTAAAAACTTTGGCGTAGATAGGAATATAATAAACCTAGGATCACTCGGGAAGTAGAATTTATGGTTGAAACATGTACTTAACTCATTTCTATTGAGATTAAATCCTTAAGATGATGAAATAGAAGTAGTTTAAAATGTGAAATTGTTACTTAAATTCAAAGAAAAATATCTATAATAGGAAACAAATGTGTAATGTAACCTTCCATGTGCAATAGAATTGTGAAAATATGAATTCCTAATTGGAGGAACAAATTTTGAAAAAATAATGATATAACTTAATTAGTTAACCTACACAGGTTGTTCAGTAACAACTTGAAGATGAAAAGAGTGTATTGTTAGTATTAAAGAATTCTTTGAAATGAGCTCGGGATAGGTTTTCTATGGAGCTAATAACATTCCTTTTTATTCATGTGAATTTTTCCTCCTTGTAACAAGAGTATTTTTCCAAACCAAGTAAACATAGATCTTTAAAAAAATCCTTAAGTCAAATATTAAAAGGCACATGTGTGTATATACGTTCCTAATCACAATAAATCTATATAAAGTTATTTGCACAAGAGAAACAAGTGGATTCAAAATAAACCATTATAGGTGAAATGTCAAACAAAAAGATGCAACCTAGTTGTAAAGGAACGAAGGGTCCCATGTTATGAGTTCTTCAGACAATTATAGTCAACTAAACAATTTTTGAGTAACAAACCTTTAACATAAGAATTGAATATTATGAGACTAATAATTTTTAAAAATGAATTTATTTAACAAATGAACTATGGGTAGCTAATGAAATTAGAGAGAGTAACCAACCGCATATTCTTCGTTAAAGACTAATAGTCCACAAAATAAAGTAATGTAATTTTGAAAAATAGGAAATTTTAAACCTTATGTGTTTAATTCTGTTGAAAACCATAAGGTCATACAATTGAAACCTAAATGTAATGAATATGTAAACCATGAAAAGACCATGTCATGGAGTATGCTTATCTAGTGTTTCTTACTGTAATTGGGTCATTGTCTTGGTTTACGTCGTTTAAGTAAGAAATTGATGTGTACCCTATGTTATCCTATTATATGAGTGGGTTCATGTTTATGTAAGTGTCCTACGTGATGCCAAATTTCTTTATTTGGATCCCATGTGCTGTTGGGTAGCGTGTAATTAAAGTAAAAAACATTTTTCTGATAATTTTATCGTGGTATTTTGGCATTAAAAATGTGGGCATTACATATGGTATTAGAGCAGAGATTCATGTTCTCAAACCTATGGGACAGTTTGGAGTTATGATGATATTGCATGGTGGTGGTGGAGATGGGAAGATTAATGTGATATATGTTGTGATGTGAAAAAATTTGTAATTGTGATATTATGAATGCACATGTTATGCATGTCACTTAATGTGTATTTGTTATCATGTTGATGTGTTTGTAATGAGATTATTTTCTATCCTTTTTGTGGACTCAATGAGGATTTCATGTGTAATGTTTCACCTTGTTGTGTGTGGAAAGAATGTTATTGCAGATTACAGAGTGTTGGAGTGGTTATTTATTATGTTATATAAAGGTGTGTTGATGTGTTGCATGAAAAAATTGGTGTATAGTGAATTATATTTTATTGTAATGTCACCACCGTGTTGTGATGAATCATGTATGTCACCATGTTGTATTACACAATTATTTGTATGCTTTGTAATGTTAGTCGAGTGTTTTCATCATACTTAAAATTCATGTAATATGTGATTGTTCATGTCATTAATTAGGGGCATATGGTGATCACATGAACCCTATTGTGCGGTACTTGCACCTTAGGTGCATTATGTGGAAAAGTGATGTATCATAGTTCCCATGAAAGTAATGCTTTTTTCATATCCTGTATATATACCATGCGTAAGATGTTATGGTTAATGTGCGTGAATCAACATTGTGTTAGTGATGTAGTTATGTGTTATGTTGTGAACCTTACACTAGATGACCCTAAGGGAAGAAACCATTAAGAGTGTATGTGTGGAGAGAGGATGTGTGGACTAGGTTTTCATAATCTTGAGTCGAGTACGAGTGAGGAAGTGGAGTCTTATATAGAGTGAAAAACCATTTCTATCTATTTAGTATACTTCAATCTTGCTCAGTATATTATGGATGCACACCACCTTATGCTTAACTTATGCAAACTAGCATCCCCTGCTCTTTCCTATTGGGTTGTCCATCAAACAATCCTATGTGATTTTGACTATGTTGAGCCTTATGAGAGTATGGAGGGATGATTCAAGAAAATATGATGACAGTTACATTATTTGATATACTTATTTATGGTTACATGTAGATTTTTGTGAGTGAGGCTCGATATTCGAGTGCCAACAACTTAATGAGTACCCCTTTGGTGGTCATATGAGGCCACATAGTGATTGTAATGTGTTATTTCTCAATACGTATTTTATTCATAAATTGATCATTATCTCTTTTCTTGTAAGAACCAATAGTTTTCTTGATTGATGTGTTCTTACATTTTGGGCATTTTATTTGGTTTTTGCACTAACATGCGGATTTTTGCACTAATTATGGATAATTAGCCATTTTTTTTTCTTATTTTTAAAATTTCTTTTCATGTTTAAAATTTTTATAGCCTTTCCCAAGGCTTTGTATTTTTACCACTTGGCATTTGAGATGGATTGTTATGTTGGTTCTAATGTTGTAATGTGTTGGAATAGGGTTATGGGATTCACCATGGAGTGGTTAGACCTATGGACCCACTTCATTGTATGGGGGTACACCCCAAGGAGTTACAAATAACTAGTGGGTTGTTGAACCATGAGTTATTATGTCACATGGGTTAGGGGTGACGGGGCTTTATGTGCCTAGGGCCATAGGGTTACCCAACATCATTATATGGAGAAAGGAAATTGGACTCTATGGTTGAGTGACATGATATTCTTGATGACACTCTATGGTTGAGTGACTTGATATTCTTGATGGGGCTCTATGGTTGAGCGATCCGGCTTGGTTTTGGCACTATGATTCTTTCTCTTTGGGAGGTATATGGAGTTGTTTGGTGATGCTTTGGGAGGTATATGACGTTTTTGTGATGCTTTGGGAGATATATGGATATTTTTTGTGATGTTTTGTGATGTGTGGAGTTGGTGTTATGAGTTATGTGTACTCTTGTGAGTCTTATTACACATTTTATGATTGAGGCTTGATGCTCCCCTTGGTTGGTATGGAATATTGGATATTGTCTTGGATGCACTGTATGTTGGTACAATCATGGTTTTTTTGGGTCATGTGATACTAGTTGCATTTGTATCAGTGTCATGATTCACTATTTGTTAGTCACTTGTGTGTGTTGGATCTATGCATGTGACATAATTGTTGGAAATTATTTGTTATGTGGACTACTTGTTGTCATTCCATGGTGGAATTAAAGGTCTTGTGATGTGATACAATCATAAAATTATGTAACAAGATGTCTCATGGGTCATTTGTGTTGTGTTAAGTTATGTGTGACATCTTAAGGCCAATTACTATTGAGCACCCACAAACATAAGAAAATTAAAATTTTAAACAACGAATATTAATAACTTGAAATTAAGAAACATTTTAAAGAAAAAATGAAGTACTAAAGTAAAAGAGAATTGCCAATCTTCACAAAACATTAAAATTTAATATATTTTGAAAATTAGTTTGCTTCCTTGTGGTCGCGTTGTACCGATAAGTCATTTTGTTAAACTACATGTGTCATTAGTGAATTTATTTCCTATGTATCCTTTGAGCTTTAGTTTTGTGTCACATCAAGGACAATGTAGTTATAAGGGGAGGGAGATGTAGTGTTCCTCGATTCACAAAATCCAATTGGCGAGAAAGTAGCTAAATTTGGCAGCATGCAACAGTCAAGGAGAGTGACACATCCTACAACACCTTTTCAGACCTGTCACCTCCTTACATAATAAAAGAAGCACATAATTTGAGATCCACAGGAGCTAAATATATGAAACACAAGTTAACATTTTAAATATAGCAAAGTAACTAGATAGGGACAACGAGTGTAGAGTCAGAACTCTACTTTATTGACAATGGTAAAGTTAAATTTTGTACTCAATTAAATAAGAAAAACATTACAAGGAACCGTGTAAGAGGAGATTTTCTTATAGTCATCTAAAACCAGTCCATTTGGGCTTAACTCATCCCTATGCATGGAGGTAACTTGTTACCACAACATCTCCTCATTTTACTACATGAAAATTTATTTTTCTTGATCTGTATCTTTGCTAAAGTGGATTTATTTGTTTATGAGAGGAACCTACCTATCGATGGCTTGTTTTGCATAAAAAAAATAAGAAGAAGACAATTGTGTAATGATAGGTGTTGTATTCAGGAGTGTTGGCTAGTTGTATTAGTTTTTATTCTTCTTATTCTACGCACTTGTGTTGGGGGCATTGTAACTTTTTAGAGCCATCCTCAGTGTAGATTACCACCACTTAGTTTCCTGCTCCTTATTTTTTCCAAGTAGTTGTTATTCATATTAAGACATTGTAAGATCCCCTTTCCTACTATCCATGTGTGTCTCTACAGATTTTCCTCTTACACTCAATCTCTGTATGTTTTTTTTCTCATTCAATCTCTGCATGAAACCCTCTGTTCTCAGTACAATGTAGAGAGGGATGGTTAAAGGAGGCACATTTCCTATGAATAAATTGATTCAGATCTTGCAAAAAATAGATTTGGGGGAAAATAATTCTAAAAATTGAAGGTAAAGGAAGTCGATAGGGTATAGGCGTTCATCTTTGAATCTTTATACAAGAGGCATAGATATCCTCATTAAGCAGGTCACGACTTCACCAAAATCTAACCAATAGGTGGCCACGGGGCTGTTTCACCTTTATTATCATATTCTTGGCCTTTATTAAAAGGAGGGGATTTGAGTAACGAAAATTTCTAGTGCATGAGTAATATGTAAGAAATATGTGAATTTTGCGTAAAAGGTATGGTTTTCCCGTTTTCACTTGCATTAAATTTCACTTCATCATTTCCAATTTTCAAAATAAAATTTTGAATGATAGGGAACATAATTCCAACAAATAAAAAAATCTTTCCTTGATGTGAACTCTCAAAACATAAAAAAACAAATAAAACAATAAAAAGAAGAAAACTCTAATCTTGAAAGTCATGCACATGGAGCGCCACACCCAAGTATACCACAAACCTAAAACTCTTAGCATGACCCTTGGTAATGTGGGACACCACGGGGTTACTTATCCAAGTTTTTGAAATTATTTAGCGTCCTTGTAAGTCAAATTTCTAAGCCACTTAACTTAATAATCACTTGCGTGATGTGTTCGTTTTAATAAAATGTGATCAATTTCATCTTACGGTTTCTGCTTAGTTTGAACGAAATTGAAAACCCCTCTCACCTACCTATAGAATTATAACAAGAGGATTATAACCCACCTTCAATTTGATGTAAATTTCCATTGAAAATAATTTTGTAAGTGGGTTTTAGGACTCGTTAGTTCTTTGTGCCACAAGAGCTACTGACACAATTACGATAATTGGCCCCATAGTTTCCCTTGTAACTTAAGCTCTACTCTTCGAAATAAATATCCATCGAACATGATGAATTATATGTATATGGGAGAGTACACATGAATAAAAAAAAATTGTTTTCAATATTCAAACGCATTTTGTAAGGACCAATTTGTGAGCAATTTAGATGTTTCGACCAACTTGCACCAAAATTACAACTTTAGCTAAACACACCTTCTAAGGTTCTTGTTGACTCTTACAACTAACTGCTAAACCTTGTATATATCATTTCCACACTTTATAGAGTATGAATTGATCAAATTATTATATGAATGCTTTTGGGAAATTATGATGTTTCTCTCTCTTCCCTTTTCTCTTCTAGAAGTAACTATGATATTTTGACTAGTTCTAAAAATGTAAATGAGTTATAAATGTTCATGGGTTGGAAAGGATATGAAAATTTGTTAATATTTTTGTTATGATATGATGAATACTAAGGAAAATGAAATCCATACTTTCTCTCTCTAGAGATAAGTATGAAAATATTGATTGGGTTTTGAAAATAAAAATGAGTTAAAATGTATATAAGCTGAAATGAAATGAAAATTCGATCTGGGATGTTACGATGATTTGAAAAGAAAATGAATCCTAGATTTTCTTCCTCCTTCCCTTACACTTATGTCTCTCTCTCCCTTTCTATATCTCTCTCTATTGTCTATTCTGATTGTTTGAAATGATGGATGTGTGGAATTTATACTTTAGTGTAGGGGATTTCCCTTATCAGTCCTAGGACTGACGGAACACTGATTACAAGCACTCGAACAAGAGGAATTTTCTAGATGTCATATGTTGTAATTAATGAGTTATTATTGTAAAGTTATATTCATCTTTCAATTCATGTATTACCATAGAATAATGATATGTATTGTTGTTCGAAGAATTATTCTCAGTATATATTTTAAAAAGAGAATACCAATGTGGCTATATTTTATAGTGTCGAATTAGATGTGAAGTTGTACTCAATATTTTACCTATGTTATAAAGATATTAATTATTAATTTTTGCTATTTTAATTATTGGTATATTTCCTCAACAACCACAATGCTAGGTAGAATATCCTCTGATCAAAACTAACAAAAAATAAAAGAACAAGTTTTAATGCATATTGTACTTCCTCCGCCCATTTGAGTTTTTTTCTAGGGTATAAACATTGATCATGTTAACTAAATACTCTGATCTCATTAATCATCTTCTTGCTTCGCACCTAAGACATCTTATTAAGGACCTTTTTACCTGAATATTTAATGAGGTGGAAATTTTACATTGTGAAACCTATCATTTTGGCACGAGTGAGGTGATCATGTCTAGGTGTTGCAAGAATGACCATATCTTGAATAATTTTAACCCTCTTGTGCATAATTTCCCTTGGTACCCTAGTGTGTGGCCAAATCCTTGGAAGAATGTTGGTGGTTATAACTACGATTGATCTCTTGTGAGATCTAAATTATGTGAGTGGAAACTATGTGTAGAACTACTTGCGTATTTACCAAACAATTGAAATAGGTCCATAGGAGGATTTTGTAATGCATAATATTATTTGGAATATCTCTCTTGCAATATACACTCAATACTTGTGTGTCTAAGAGCAATGAAAGGAGTTATCTTGTGCAAGGTCACGGTCCTTGTAGTCTTAAATCCCTAAGTATTATGTAAGTGTTATAGGAATTACATTTTCTCCAAAATGATGTCAATATAAGACCAAAGTAACTGCATAAATTTAGTTAGTAAAAGGGTAAATAAGATTAAACTAAGTAATGACCACTACAAAAAAATGGTATGCCATTGAATGATGTCAAAACCAAGTAAAAAGTCAAATGTGATCATAAAATGAATGTAATAGAGTAGAGATCCACAAATAATACAACAACATAATAAATCAAAAAACCAAATATGATGCATGATCACATGCTTTGTTTGCATAAATGTGGATTAAACAACGATGCTAATGAAATAATAAAATGTAGCCTTGAGAATAGGATAACTTCAGCTATAGAAAATGTCTTGTGATTTAACGAAATTATACTCTAGTTGGAGTTGTAAAAGTTAGTAGAACCCTTGGCATAGATAGGAATATAATAAACCTACGATCACTCATAAAGTAGAATTTATGGTCGAAACATGTAATTAACCCATTGCTATTAAGAGTAAATCCTTAAGATGATGAAACAAAAGTAGTTTGAAATGTGAAATTTATCACTTAAATTCAAAGAAAATTCTCTATAATGGGAAATACAGGCGTAATCTAACCTTCCATGCGCAATAGAATTGTGAAAATATGAATTCCTAATTAGAGCAATGGATTTTGAATCAAGAATGATACAGACTTAATTAGTTAACCTGCATATTTGGTTGTAATATCTTGAAGATTAAAAGAGTGTATTGTTAGTATTAAAACTTTCTTTGAAATGAACTCGAGATAGGTTTTCTATGGATCTAATAATGTTCCTTTTTATTCATGTGAATTTTTCCTCCTTGTAACCAAAGTATTTTTCCAAACCAAGTAAACACGACTCTTTCAAACAAATACTCAAGTCAAATATTAGAAGGCGCATGTGTGTATATACGTTCCTAATCACAATCAAGCTATATAAAGTTATTTCCACAAGAGAAACGAGTGAATTATAAAGAAACCACTATAGTTGAAATGTTAAACAAAAACATGCAACCTAGTTGTAAAGGAATGAAGGGTCCTATGTTATGTGTTCTTAAATTTCTTGCAGACAATTATAGTCAACTAAATTTTTTTAGAAACAAACCTTTAACATAAGAATTGAATAATAGGAGACTCATAGTTTTTTAAAATGAATTTATTTAACAAATGAGCTATACATAATTAATTGAATTGTAAAAAGGAACCAATTGCACATTCTCCATTAAAGACTAATGGTCTACAAAATAAAGTAATTGAAGTTTGAAGAATAGGAAATTTTAAACCTTGTGTTTAATTTTGTTGAAAACTATAAGGTCATACAATGGAAACCTAAATGTAATGAATATGTAAACCATGAAAAGGCCATGTCATGGAGTATGCCTATCCTGTGTTTCTTACTATAATTGGGTCATTGTCTTGGTTTACATTGTTTGAGTAAGACATTGATGTGTACCCTATGTTATCCTATTGTATGAGTGGGTTCATGTTTATGTAAGTGTCCTACGTGATGTTGAGTTTCTTTATTTGGATCCCATGTGGTGTTGTGTAGTGTGCAATTAAAGTCAAAAAAATTATTTTGATAATTTTACTGTGGTATTTTGGTGTTGAAAATGTGGGCATTACACCTTTATTTCAAAAAAATTGCACCTCTACCACTTTCCTGATTTATTGACCATTTGAACCATTTTTATCTTATGGAAATGACCACTTTCCCACCAAAGTGGCCCATTTAGTTTCACATGTACCGTTATGGCCCATGGATCTATTTTGTCAATAAAATTACATAATTTTATTGTCTTTCCTATTTTTATGTGGAAACTTGTACACTTACATGACCCTCATTTGAATTTTAGAAACCTATAATTACATAGACATATTAGTACATTTACAATAAACAATTAAAAGACAGAAATCACACATTGCATTATTGTCGTTTTCACTAGAGTAATATCGAAGAGAAAAATATATTTTATTTTTTAAGCATCATCAATGCAAAATTCTTGGATAAGAATTTAGAGACTCACTCTAGTTGATACTAGTTGCTACATGCAAGCGTAAGATAAGGTTTGAGACACATATATACAAGTAATTGATTCTCGACATCCACTTAATACATTTCAATTTCATACAATCGTAAGAGTCTAAATAATAATGTAAGGATGACACATGCCACTATTAACATCCTAGTTTTTACAAGTTTTACAAAGACCTAAAAATAGATTTCGATTTCTGCAAATGAAATTAGTTTTTCAATGATTTGCAAATGAATCACACAAACTAAGATAAACTTTCACACAATAAAGCCGAGAAAAAAACATTCAAGTTAGATCCAATTTACAAGAACATAACCATTTTTTATTTTGATTGTGTCAATTTCATCCCACACGAGATTAGTCATTGTCCCACAAAAATGATTAAAATGTTTGACACTACGGTTTTTTTGTCATTGTCCCCCAAAATTAGTTAAAAGAGTTTGACAATCTGATTTTCCTAGGAACTGTTCATTCTTATATTCAAACCATTTCCATTAATTTTCCATCACATATTGCCTTAGATGATTATTTTAAGCATATTTTTACATGTAACCCTAATTCTCTACCTTTTCAAGCATTCAAGTTATTTTCTATACTCTATATGATATAAATTAGAATTCCCCATTTTTGTAGTTAAGTATGATTTATTGTGTTTTCTAAATTAAACCTCAATTACATCATAAGTGAAGTAGGTAAATGTAATTTCTTGCTAAAATAACTTTCCATACCCGTGCTTTCGTATAAAATGGGCCAACAAGTTGAATTTTCTTTACAATTTAAAATGTCCAATAATTAAAGTTGGAATTTTAATATGGAGTTTGAGGCTAACATCTATATTTTCATATTTGAATATAGTAAGAACTATTACATTTATTGATGACCTATTGCATATCAATATATTTTTATAGAAGTTGTTGGAAAGAACAACATACATTATTAAAACCTCAAATGATGAAACATTTGCTAAAAAGTTGTGAAAATTACAGAAAGGAAGTTTCAACAATGTAACCAAGAGTCAATAAACTAACTCAAAAACAAAAACCCTCAACAAACAAGCGAAGCTTTCAATCTGAGAACACAACTAAAAAAAGCTTTACATTTTCATATTGTTCCACACATATGAGGTCAAAATCGGATTCAATTCTTTCATGTAAGAATGTCAAATTATAATGTCATTTATATGAATGAGAACTAAATGACTAACTTGTTATCATCTTTACTCCACATAAATGAGTTCATTTATACTTTAAAGTCCCCATAATAAGTGACATATAAAAGATGAAGAAGGAATTGTTGTAGTGCCCACTCTTCGACATTGATATCATTATGATTTTTCTTACTTTGAATTGGAGCTATAGACGTTATTATTATATTTGATCTTTAGAAATTGGTAGATGGACATTACTATATTTGATTAGCTTAGTTGATAGATAGTATGGATGTTTTAGAATTTTGAATGATGTGATTTATATGATGGATTGTATGCATGGATTGATATATCATTATTTGATGATCTTGAGATATTACTATACTGACACTTTGGATTTGATATATAGATTTTGCTAGACGATTTAGTTAGTTTTTTTATCTTATTGCTAATTGATAAATTGATGAAATTAAAATATTTGGAATTGTGAACAATTGATGAATTACTTGATTTTAGCGATGGTTTAATTATGATATTTGATGACGTGATTTGATATGTATATGTGTTTATTATATTATCTAGGTGTTGCTAATATGGCCATGAGGCCGGAAAGGTATTGTTTTGATTTTTGCAAGAAATTGTAACACAACAAAAAAAGGGGATAATAGACCAAAAGTAAAGGAATTTGCAGGATTGGCAACAAGACACCTTGGCAACTTGTGTAAATGTATGACATTTATTTTTGTTAGATTGTTAGGAAGTCCCCATTTGGGGGTGGCCTAAAATGTGACCTTGGGTAAATTTGTGGTTTTCTCTTTTCGTTTTGTTTATTGTGAATATTTGTATTATTTTAATATTTTTGAGTCACCTTTATTATTGATTTTTAAGTAATTCATTTAAGTTAATTAAACTTTATTAATTAGTGTAATTTAGGATGTGACCAAAGGGGGTAATTAATATAAGTAGGTGGTTCTTGCTTTGTGTTGGATTTGAAAGAATTTTATTGATTTTGAGTGGTGTGTACTCAACCTTGTATGTAAAATTTGAATTTGGGCTTAATGGCCAATTTTAGAGGCTTGTGGGACAAGTTAAGCTCGTCCAACACCTCTTAATTTCACCTACCAACTACCCCTATGGGTTGATGGCTCAAGGATAGACCCCATTATGTGATTGTAAGACAAAAAGGTGTTATTTATTGCACTTTCTTACATCTATTTTTTCTTTTGTCCTTTAGGAATGTGGCTTTGAGTTTGAGTGCGTAAGAGGGTTTTCATTCCCTTAACCACAAATTTATTGTGCTTTGGGGATTGAGTTTGACCATGTGATGTGGAGTGGAGGATAAATTATGTGGCATCCTACATGGAGCCACCTAACCTCTCTCTCCTCTCTTTTGTATTTATTCTAATTTGTTTGAGGATTTAGGGGTTACTTGTTTTATTATTGGACTCTTGTATTTTGGAGGAGCTTGATTTTAGAGTTTTTGTTTGGAGCTTGGAGTTGGATTGTGCTTGCTTTCACTTGGAAAGGCTTGGAGATTGTTCTTCTGGATTGAATACTCTTGCAATTTCAAGATAGGGTCTTCACCAATGTTTTGTTTTACTATTTTGTTGCTAATATGTTTGGGAATGGATGCTTGTTGCATGTTTGTGATTTTAGGAAGTAGAATGACATTTAGGTTGTGTTGGAGAAAATGGAAATGAATATATGTTGGAGGGAGGCATAAGAGTCTTATTGGGTAGTTTAAGAGGGAGTTGGGTTGGGGTGTCCCACCTTGTTGATAAATGAAATTTATTTTTATATTATTTGTTTTATTGTGGAAGGAATGAGAGTGTGGGAAACATAAGAGTTATTTTTATTTCTAGGGAGGTATAAGAGTTTTGTGGGTATGTGATTGAGTTATTAGAGGCTTAAAGGTGGACACCCAAACCTTTGGGAGGCATAAGTAGATCCCCATGTTCCTTTCTCTTTCTTGGCTTTAGTATGGAGCTTTTTTGTTCTTGAAACTTGGTTGTTTTGTTGTGCCTTTTTTATTGTTCTTATTGTGTTGAATTTATTGATTGAATGTGATTGTGGAAGCCATGTAAATTTGTCTATAGTTGTCTTATACCCCTTATTGTTTCATTTTGGATCTCGGGGTCAATGAGGAAGAAGGGTTTTCTTCCTCATTGGATTATTTGTTGGGTGGAGAGTGTTGTCTACTCCCCTATTTTGTTGTTTTGTTTTGGATTTGGAGAAGATGGTGGAGCTCAAGTGAAGATTTGGCCATAGTTGCACTTGAAGAAAATGAGAAGAGATCCCTCTTTGTAAAATAATTTTTCCATGTTGTCTCCACTTAAGTGGAGGGCTTGTAACTTGTATTTTAAGGATTATCAACTTCTTGTAAATGTGTGGTGAAAGTTTGAGTTAGATCAAGATTTAAAAATGTATGTTTATTGGAAAATAGGAAAGAAAAATTGTATTTTTACCATGAGAATCTCTTCTACTTGTAAACTCTATCAAGAGTATAATGGATTGAAAACTTGTATTTTCAATGGTTTAGTTATTGTAAAAAAACAAAAAAATGAAACTAGCAAATATTGCATTATTTGGGAAATTTAAGAACTTTGGTATGGTTTTGAAAATGAATTTTAAGCTCTTTAAATCCAAGTCTATACTCATCTCAAATACTTTGCTCAAAGTGTATTAGGTTTTTTCTTTAAAAGATTGATGTTCTTATTTAAAAATGCACTTGTTTGCTTATAATGGTTGCCATTTATTTATTGTGAGGAAAGGAAAAAAAAGTTACTTGTTTTTTTGAAAAAGAAGAAGGCATATTGAAATATTGAAATTATAATTACATTTCCTATTATGTTGAAGGATAGAAAGTAGTTGTTTAAAATTCTTCGGATGAGAAAAAATCTACTCCTTGTAAATTAGAGTAGGTGAAATGAGAAACTTTATTAGTTTTCTCAATTTCACTTTTAAATGAATAGGTAGAAAGTTTTAAATTCATTGTCTTGTGTTTCACCTTGTCATATAAATAGATTTGGTTTTTTCAATATAAGAAAAACAAAATGTAATATATATATATACAAACTAAGTGTTAAAATTATTAATAATAATTAAAAAATAAAGAAAAAAGTAATGGTTGTTGTTATGCCATCGTGCGGCCTGTATTGTTATTGGGTTTTAATAGTTGGGGGAGGGGAAGGTCGCTGACCCTACCCCACCCCATAGTAATATGAGATTGGAGTGGGGTCGGTGACCTCTCCCCCACATTTTATTTAAACCGTGCCACATATAATGCGGCCACTATACTAAACCCTCCCACTAAAACTTAAACCACCACTTTGTGTTAAACAATGCGGTACTGTGTAGAACACACACACACACACACATACAAAAAAATCATTTGTTTATATACACCTATTCAAAATAGATTTTAAAAAGGGGCAAAAATGCCCATACCCAAATAGGGCAAATACAAATGAAGGATATAATAGCAAATAAAAATATAAACAAACCTTAGAAGAGGGATACAAATAGAATAAATCAATAAAAATAAGTAACCATCCTTTAGCTTGAATATCCTTCCATGGCATCCTTCTTCTCCTCCCAAAACCTGCAAAACAAAAATGAGAAAATAAGTCAAAAGAATGAATAAGAGCTTTTCAAAAGGAAGTTTAGGGTTAGTTAAATCCCTAGGATCCAAGGGCCCAAATTGAATCCATCTAATGGTTGTGATTCCTCCTATAAAAGTTAGTTGGGTATTTGATGGGAATATGATTTTAAATGAAATGGATGTGTAACTTATGAATGGGGCCACTAAAGGGGGTGTTAAAAGGTAAGGTTAAATTGTGACCTTAATGTTTAGTTGGTGAATTTTTAAAAAATAAACCCTTAACCCTTGTAATTATTTAAATCAAATTTACTCAATGGTAACTAGACAATATTTATATAAGGGATTAAATTTTTGTACTTAATTTAATGGGAAGGTAAGTTTAGACTTAAGCGTAGAGTATTAAATAAATAATACAATAAGAGTATTTTAGCTAATGTCTTGTAAGGATTCATTATCAATATTTAATGGGAACCACGGAAGGTGATTTAAGCCTAAATTTTTGAAATAAAATAATAATAATAAATTGTTAATTAAAATGAAGGAATTATTAACAAGTAAAATAAATTAATTACTAGATTAAACAAAAAAAAAATTATTTCGTAATTTTTCCTATCTAACCTTAGGGTTTCATCTTAGGTTTTGTATGGGAAAATTTTGGGTGTTACACTTGGTATCGAGTCATGGGTTCAACATTTGGACCCTTGGGCACACTTAAAGACATAAATAGTTAACCTAGTACAACCTATAACTAGATCACACAACATTACATGATATTTTTAATAAAACGTAGAAAACGTAGAAAACTGAAACAAAAACCTAGATTATGATAAACTAACTCCCATCTTGGTTTGTGTAGGAGGTGCGAATTAGATGAGGGAATTTTTCACGTGGAGTTAGACATACAACTTCGAGTAGGAAGTTGCCACTATATACCGCAAATAATACGACATTAGGATGTCAATTCACCTATATGAGGTGGAGCAGTAAGGATACAACCTAGCTAGCATGTGTTGGTGCTCAAAATAGTCTCGCCCCATTTTTCCTTTGAAAATCCATTGATTTACGGCCTCTGTCACATTTTATCCCCCCGTGTTGTGCCTAGGAAGTCTCTACTTTCCTTTGTTGCCATAATTAATCTTTCCTTGGGCCAAAGATCACGTATGGATCTATATTTGTGTCCTTATTTCTCTATTTCTCCGAAGAGGTCTGAAATTTGGGTCTCCCATCCTCTATTCATTCAAAAACTTGGGCTTTCTTGTTCTTTCCATTTTTTACAGTCAATATTTATTGCACTTGTCATTTTCCCCAAATACTTGATGAAAAATGTATGGATGTAGCTATGAAGAGTGTATTTGAGCCTTGCAACATTTCTAAATCCTCTTTCCTTGGAAAAAACTTCATCCCTAGGCTCAAATGGTCGTGTTTCTACATTTTATGGTTTGATGGGTGTTTCCCTAGTCAAATTTGCATCCTTGCATCGACAAGGAACATGGATTCTTTTGGTTGGTCAGGGGATGGTGGGAAAATGCTTTAACTTATTGATTTTTGCTTTCTTGGAAAAAAGGAAAATTTGGTCATGTGGCTCTGCTCATTTCTGATTGGTTCTTTTAGTGCTTATGTGGCTTCTTCCAACTAAATGGGGAACGAAAGGTTTTTTTTCAACTTGTTCCTTTTGGATTCTTTGGAAAAAGGTTTGAACTTGCCCCACAGCTAAAGGCTCGATTAAAGAAAATTTTAAGTGGCAAGGAAAAAGTCTTACTTTGACCCCGCAAGAGGACACATGGCAAAGCTAATGGCGGAGATGCGGGACTTTGGAGGTAAGTTGAATGTTTTTCCCTTTTGGAAAAATGGAATAAGATTCTAAAATGGAAGCACACCCTTGCCAAATCATTTTTAAACCTTAAGGTTTTTGAAGTTGTGCCATAACGACACGTGGCGAGCCCGTGCTCATTCAAGGTCTCAACCTTTGGGGATCATCTCAAGATGCGCCATTGTGACACGTGGCAGTTTGAAAAGTCAAAGGGGCAGGGAAGCGGACCATCGAGAGGTAAATTGGATTTTTGCCTCTTTTCATCAAAAGGATTAAAATCTAAAAATGGCCCACAAGCCCGACAAGAAGGAGGTCAGGGTTGGCTTTGAAAATGTTAAGAGGTGGGAGGCGAACCATCGGGGTAACTTGCATTTTTTCCCCCGATATTCAAAAGATTAAAACATCAAAATGGCCTGCAAGCCCGATAGAGGAAAGGTCAAAGATTGCTCCAGTCAACGGTGGAGGTGCGGACCCTCGAAGGAAATTTGGAAAATTTTCCTTTTAGGAGAAAAGAGTTAAAAGTAAAAAAGGAAGCGTGGTTCCACTGGGACCCACATTGGGACACGTGTCAGGCTCATTTCTCAAGGACAGAGGCGTGGCACAAAATGTGAAAATTTTACATTTTTCCAAAAGTTGTAAAAAGTCAAAGAAGAACCCCGGGCCCATCTTAAAATGAATCTTCCACATGGACAGCCCAAATTCAAAGTAAAGATCAACAACAACTGAGAGTCTAAATCTGATTTTCCCCCATTTTATTGAAACACGCCTGGAAGTGTGAGTCTTCATGATTTCTTGGTATTTCCTACACGCCAAACAAAGAGGAGAGTTAATTTTGATATCTAAGTTTGGTGGAGGAGATCTGGAGACGTCTTTCGCCATTAAAATGGTCTGACTCTCGGGCTCGATATGATTTTCTGTTTTTCTTCTCCCAAGCACGTAAGGAACCAGATTTGATAGATTAGAGGCGAAGTGGTTAGTGAGTTCAAGAAATACTGATATACCATAACGAGGAGTTGAATGCGGGAGATATTCGAAGAGATTTACCCCCTGAGCACCTGGCGACTTTTTATAGATCTGATTCTTGAAATCACGATTGTGATCATGGCGAGCACTAGTAGCACTCAATGTCATGATTTTTGGGGGGAAAAGGGGATCTTTTGTAAATGTTATAAATGGCACAAATTTTTCATGCAAATGGGGGGAGGTTAGAGTGTTAGAGGTTGAAGAAAATTCCCAAGAGGAAAACTTGACAAAGCTTGTCTTTTGAGAAGCCATCTAAGAAGCCCGTATAACTCTTTTGTATTAAGTTTGATCGTGTCAAGGTGGTTACAAGTGTATCACCATTGACAAACTCTGAGATTGTTCTAGAAAATTTCCTCTGCTGATAAATTTAACTAAACTCGAGTTATTCTATGTTGATGTTGAGAAAAATGTTTTTGTTTCATTTATAAATGTCTGCAAATAAATTTTCTTGTTCCTATTGCAATCTTGTATCAAAATATGTATTAATCACACAGGTCTCAATCCTTGTGATAGTTTAGTGGCATTTGTAATTTCATTTCCTGGAAGATCTTTCATCTGGGGATGAAATAAATGATTTAAAATCACTTTTCTTTCATTTGTTAATAGAGATTATTTGTAAGCCTCTGGGTGTACCTCAGGCATGATTGGGTTTGGATCTCAATACTTTATTGGGTTTTCTAATTCGAGCCTTTGTGTTAGAATCTCATAGATTGTGTGAAAAGGTGCTAATCTGGGCCTCCATTGAAGCACATATTCTAGTTAAAGGAACATTTTAGCTATTTTGAAGCATTCTATTGAGTAGACCTTCCATTTTGTAAGAGTTCTTAGAGATCTAGAAAATCAAGTTCATTCTGCCTCACCTCCCACCATAAATTAATTTTAAAAACTAATCCTACCGATACTACCCTTGTTTGTCATGTGTGTGCACGAAAGCATAATTTCCATTACCAAAGCATGCAGAAACAATTAGGATTTCAAATGTCTTTAGTATCCTGAACCTTTCCCAGAAAATATCTCCACTATCTAGAGTGACAACTCATGAGAGTTAGATTTTGTTGCATTGATCATATTTTCTCCAAGGTCTCCTAAACAACTTCATTAGGAAGGACATCTCCATCTCCTCCATAAACAACAGGCTACAAAAGGGTTCTCTTACCTTGGTTGAAAGGCACAACCTAAAATAGTGAGGATAGATCAAATCCTCTTAAGGTGCTACCCACTCCTTTTCAAAGCCTGAGTGCTAAAAATTCAGATAGATTGCTTCCCTGGCTGTAAAATGACATACATAATCATCTATCTACCTCTGAGTGTCTTGTTAAATCCATGATGTTGCTTGCCCTTTGAAGGAGATTAAATTTGGGTACCAACACGCTTCTGGTGCCATTGCCAGGGGAACATAGTGATCATAGTTCATTTTCAGACCCTAGTTCTACAATCATATTTTAGTGCATTTGCACAACTAAGGTGGAAATCCTTAGTGGCGACTCCCTGTTGATCCGATGAGTACTAGTGTCTTAACCTTTGTCAAGTGAGATTTGTTACCAATATTTGCAAAGATGGAAGGAAGAAGATCTTTCTTTGCTAGGGATCCTGCTAGGACATTATTTCCAGAGCTAGGAAAAGCAAAATCAGAAGGAAGAAAAGCCTGGAGAGTTGTGGGAGATCAGCAGACAAGAAGAGGGATCTCCATTGATGAAAGTGATTGGCCTATCATTGAATACTGCTATTTGATTTCTTGAATCAGGTACCCTCTTTGTGGAATTGAATTCTCCAACTGGAGAGGGGCCTTCATTTGATTTTGAAATGTTTGCTTCTCATTCTTCCCTGTCTTTTAGAAGTTGATAGGGATTTCCAAGAAACAAGTCCTTTAGGGGGTATCCATTTTGAAATTTATACTCCTATGTTCCAAGGACCCTCTGCCCCTTATCAGTTTGTTTCTCCTCCAAGGTCACCTCCTCAAAACAATATGGCCCAACCCCACCTAGACCTCCATTTGTTGTAAACACTTTTGGTCCTATAAATTTTGTGGGAATGGCTGGTTATCCAAATGCGTTCCTCAAGATGTAAGGAACAAACTACCAAAGTTCCAAGGAAACAACACTATAACTGGTGATCAACATTTAAAGCTTTTTATCAATATGATGGAAGACTTTGAGATTGAACATGAAGATGTATATATCAAGCTATTTATCCATACTTTGGAAGAGGATGTTAGGGATTGGTATAAGGATTTTCCAAATAACTCTATTGATTCTTGGATTGAGATGAGAAATGCATTTAGATTGCAGTATGGTGATAGAACTGACCCTAGGTTTCTTTTGACAGAATTTGAAAACATAAAAAATAATCCTAATGAGTCAATACATGATTTCAACACAAGGTTTAATAATACCTTGAGGAGATTTCCTGTTAGGATAAGGCCATGTGATGAATCATGTTTGATCAAATATTCAGATGCATTTGATAAAAAGGTTGCTTACTACTTGAGGGACAAAAACCCTACTAATTTGAGGCTAGGCCTTCACTATGGCTTTGCAAATTGAAAACAATATCAAGGTAATTGGGAAGCCTCCAAAGAGGGATGGTGTAAAACTAATTAACCCATAAAAACCTCAGACGAGCAAATTTTTTTATTTGGAGCAAGTTTTGAAAACTTTGGCAAGGTTGTTAACGAAATTTCCTACAAACTAGCCTAGGAAAAGAATGGGATTGGGCAAAGATCACAAGGTCAACACAAGGAGCATGGACAAGACAGGTTCACAAATCACCAAAGATCGGATGACAGAGGCAAGGGACATGTTAGATTTGGAAATAGGCTGCCCCAAGGTAGGGAAAACATAATGGTGCCTGATCCTTTAGCTGCCGAGTTTTGTTGTGGAGGAGAGAAATGTCATTGATTGGTGTGACTAATGTTTCATGCCCCATGATCCTTATGAAGAAGATCAGAAAGAATAAGAAGCTGATGATGATGATGATAATGATGTTTACATGATGGGTTGTTGCATGAGCTCACAACAAGGGGCAACTTCAACTGAGGTGATAAGTGCCCAGATTGTTGTCACTTTTTGGGACCTCATTCATAGGGTACGTATTCTTCCTCCCTCTCATACTTTAGAAGTAGATACTGTGAAAGCTTTTGAATTTCCCAATAATGAATTTGAATATTTAAGGGCTCTAATGATAAAGAAGTATGATGGAGGAATCCCATATGAGGAAGATAGACAGTTACTGATGAATGTTGTTGTTGCTCAAGAAAAGGAATATAACACAAGAAGTAATATTTTCAAAGGGACATGGCCTTAATCCAAGAAAAAAGATCCCTTACTTTAAAACATTCCTAAAGAGGCTCCTAAGAAAGATGCATCTTCCAAATGCCTTGTAGCTCCAAACAAAAATCATACCCCTCCTCATGCCCAAGTTGTCAAAAATCTTGTACCACCTAGTGAGTGTGTTAGCTTTCCTTCTAATACTGCCTTGCCAAAGAATGTCCCATATGATATTGCCCAAGTTTTAAGTCAAATCAAAGTCTCTGTTCCAATTGTTGAGTTGCTTAGGATTCTGAGCATAAAAGAGAGCATTCAAATACTTGGGGTTGAAAGAAGAGAAGACTGCCCTAGGTAGAAATGTAAACATTGTGGAGACTCCTCCAATCATTGAAGAGTTAGAGACACCACCAGCATTGGAGGAATTAGGTGAACCACCTGAGGTCTATTTGGGGACATCCTTGGTGGATTCTCAGCTGAATGTGGATCCATTCTTCACCACTTTGATCATTAAGGACAGACTACTCCACAACTGCATGTTTGACTCAGGGGCATCATGCAATGTCATGCCTCTGGAAGTCATGAACAAGCTGAATATCAAAGTAACAAAAGCATATGGGAAGTTCACTACCATGGACTCTAGAAAAGTGCCAATAGTGGGATGTGTGAAGGCTTTGGTGGTACAACTTGCAGCTTACCCAGGTAAAAACTTAAAACTTGATATCGTCATTATTGACTTCCCAGTCAAGTGGGACATGCTATTGTCTAGAAAATGGGCTGCAAGTGTTGGTGGGAGTGTCCAAATGGACATTTCCTATGACACCATCCCAATTGAGGGCAGCCTTGTTAGGTTGTATGGGGAGAAGAATATGTTGCACCTTATTGAATATCCCAACAACGCATCCTATGAAGTATTGCACACAAATGTTGATTTGATAACTTTGTAGGATTTGTTGATGGAAAGGAGCACAAGATTGAGGAATGCAGTGTCTTGAAAAAGAGAGCTCTCCTTGGACTCTATTGTTTGATGGAGCTTTCTACAAGTTTGGGAATGGTGCTTGTGTTTATCAGCTTTCTCCAGTCGGAAAAAATTGTTTTTTCCTTCAAACTCAACTTTGAGTGCACTAACAACATTGTTAAGTATGAGGCACTATTGTTGGGTTTAAGAATTTCTTGGAAATATAGTGTCAAGGACACCATTGTAAAGGGATGCTCAAAATTAATTGTAAAACAAGTTAGAAAAATGTATGCCATCAAAAATATGCAAATGAAACAATACAAGCATGCAGTTTGGGATTTCATTGAGATTTTTGATTCATTCAACATTGTGCATCACGATAGGAAGTTCAATGACTTGGCAGACAAGCTTGCATTTTTGGGGTCTCATTTTGAAAATTGTGCAATGTCCCCATATTGTGAATATGATGTTGAGGTATTGACAAGACCCTCTGTCTTAGACAACATTAAATACGGGCGGAGTTTTTATGATGATGTTGGATCATAAGATTTCTACTGAGAATAAGGGATAATTTTCTGATCAAAGTATTGATTGGGAGCCAATGGTATGTGTGACAGAGGGGAAGGAAACCTTGTTTGGAAAGGGCATCATCCAGCTAAAGACTAATACCATTCCTAGAGGGCTAGTTGCTCTTGAATCAAATTTTGATAATGCTGATTGCATTATTAATAGACATATGGAAGCCTCGAGGGATGTTGAGGAGCATGATCTTCATACGAAAGAGAAGCCAAGAAAAATTTGGTTAGACAATAATCTCAGAAAGAGGAGAAGCAGTCATACATCCAATTGTTGAAGAAATACCAAGATTTCATGGCTTGAACTTATTCTGAATTAAAATCATACAGAGAGGACCTGTTTCAACATGAGATTCCCTTTGAGTCTAATGAAAATCCATTCAAGGAGAAACAAAGGCCAATAAATCCACTTATATCTCTCAAAATGCAAGAAGAGCTGAAGAAGCTTAGAGATGGAGGGATTATTCAGCCCGCAAGGTATTCTTCTTGGGTTACAAACCTAGTACCAGTGAGAAAGAAGAATGGTGATATCAGGCTATGTGTAGATTTCAGGAATCTAAATAGAGCATCAATGAAGGATAATTATCCTTTACCAAATATGGAAAACATGTTGCAGTTAGTGACTAGTTCTAAATTGCTCTCCACCCTAGATGGTTTCTCTGGTTATAACCAAGTTGTGGTGAAGGAATCAGAAAGGATCAAGATAGCCTTTACTACTCCTTGGGGAACGTATGTGTATGTTAGGATGCCCTTTGGTTTGATGAATGTTGGAGCTACCTTTCAAAGAGAAATGGATGTTTCTTTTGCTGGTTACATCAATGAGTTTATTTTTGTTTATTAAGATGATGTGACTATATTTTCTAGGAAGAGAAGTGATCACCTGCTACACTTGGAGAAGATGTTGATAAGATGTAGAGAATATGGCATCTCACTCAATCCAAAGAAGTGCCATTTTGGAGTGTAGAAGGAAAAGTTTCTTGGTCACATTGTGTCACAAGAAGGGGTGATGATTGATCTAGAAAGGGTAGAGGCCATCAGCAAGGTCCCAATTCAAGAACCAAGAAAGGAATTCAGTCCTTCTTTGGTCGAGATAAACTTCATCAGGAGATTCATATCGAACTTTGCTGAGTTGACCATTCCAATCACTTCCATGTTAAAGAAGGATCAGGTCATCAAGTGGGAGGAGGCTGCCATCCAAGCTTTCAATGGGATTAAAGAGGCACTAAAGCATGCACCTGTTCTGGCAGCTCTAGACTATAAGAAGCCTTTCCAACTATTTTCCTTTGCTTCAGAGAACACTGTTGCTTCTGTCCTACTACTGCAGAAGGATGATGAAGGGGATGAGAGGCCAATTGCCTTTTTCAGTAAGGCCTTGCAAGGGGCTGAGATGAGGTACACTATTATGGAGAAACAATCATTTGCCTTGGTAAAAGCAGTAAAGGTTTTCAGGCCTTACATTTTGAGTTCTAAGATTGTTGCTTATGTTCCCCACACCATGGTGAAAGAAATTTTATCAGAGATGGAAGTCTCAAGAAAAAGGCGCAGTGACAGAAATTTTTGATCTCCATGGAGGAGTTTGTGGGGGAATTTTGTTGCAAGAGTCACAACACACAAGATCCTAAGGGCTGGTTATTGGTGGCAAACTCTCTTCAAGGATACAACCTTGTTGGTTAGAAGATGTGAGAGTTTTCAACGCTTCTCTGGAAGACTGAAAGCTTCAGGCTCCCTTCCTTTGCATCCTATATCAATTGAAGCTCCATTCAAGCAATGGGGAATGGATTTCATTGGTGATATTTTAGACCCTTCAAGTGTTGGCCATAAGTGGATTCTTGTAGCCACTGATTACTTTACTAAATGGGTGGAGGAAATCCCCACCAAGAAGGCAACACACCAAATTTTCATGGACTTTCTGTTGAACCATATTATCTACAGGTTTGGGGTGTCATCAAGATTGTAGCTGATAATGCCATGAGTTTTAGAGCTAAACCTCTGGTGGAAATGTGCAAAGAGTATGGGATCAACTTGACATATGCCTCTAATTACAACCCCCAAGGAAATGGAAAAGCTGAGTCTAGTAATAAAAACTTGCTGAAGATTATCAAAAGAACCTTGGAGTTGAATAAAAGGAAATGGGGTGAACAGTTGAAGTTTGTTGTTTGGGCTGATAGAATCATTGTCAAGAGAGTTACTGGAAAGAGTCCATTTGAGTTGGTATATGGGACTCAGGCCTTGCTGCCCCTTCATATGCAACTATCTTCATATCAGTTCATTCAACAGTTGGAGGATCAAGAGGTAAGTCCTTATGATGCCCGCATTAATCAGATTGTTGAGCTTGATGAAGAGAGGAGGGCATCCCACCAAAGGCATGTAAAGTTCAGAGAAAAGATGAAGAAGTTATTTGATAAGAAGGTCACTCCCAGAGCTTTCAATATTGGAGATCTTGTGCTGCTATGGGATAGCAAACATGAAGATAAGGGAAAGCATGGAAAATTTGACTCATTATGGATGGGCCCTTACTCCATTGATATTAGAATTGGTGAACACACCTTCTTCTTGAAGGATTTGGATGGTGATTTTCTTGAATTGCCTGTTAATGGCAGGCATTTGAAGCATTTCTTGGATTGATTCCCCAAGAATCAAGGTAAACATCTTTATACAAGTGTATAGCTACTTGTTTGTTTCCTATTTTTTGTGTTTTTGCTCGATTCTAGTCCTTGGTGACCTGTTTTGTTGGTTTCTGGTTTCTATTTCATTTTTGGGAGATGGATCTATTTCTCTACTTTGCGAGATGACTCCATTGCCCAATGGATATTTTGGCACTTGGTCTACTATTGTTCTTGTGGCACTCATGGGAATTCCCATCCCCGAGTCAGAGCCGATGTTGGTGCTCAAAATAGTCTTGCCCCATTTTTCCTTTAAAAATCCATTGATTTATAGCCTCTGTCACATTTTATCCCCCGTGTTGTGCCTGGGAAGTCTCCACTTTCCTTTGTTTCCATAATTAATCTTTCCTTGGGCCAAAGATCACGTATGGATCTATATTTGTGTCCTTATTTCTCTGTTTCTCTGAAGAGGTCTGAAATTTGGGTCTCCCCTGTCTCTATTCATTCAAAAACTTGGGCTTTCTCGTTGTTTCCATTTTTACAGTCAATATTTGCTTCCCTTCTCGTTTTGCCCCAAATACTTGATGAAAAATGTATGGATGTAGCTATGAAGAGCATATTTGAGCCTTGTAACATCTCTAAATCCTCTGTCTTTAGAAAAACTTCATCCTCGGGCTCAAATGGTCGTGTTTCTACATTTTACGGTTTGATGGGCTTTTCCCCGATTAAATTTGCATCCTTGCATCAATAGGGAATGTGGCTTATTTTGGTTGGTCAGGGGATGGTGGGAAAATGCTTTAACTTATCACTTTTTCTTTCTTGGCAAAAAGGCAAATTTGGTCCCGTGGCTCCGCTCATTTCTAATTGGTTCTTTTGGTTCTTACGTGGCTTCTTCTAATTCGATGGGCGTGACGGGTTTTTTTAACTTGTTCCTTGTGGCTACTTGAGGAAAAATGTTTTAACTCACCCCACGGCCCCACCTGTGCTCGATTAAAGAAAATTTTAAGTGGCAGGGAAAAATTCTTACTTTGACCTCGCAGGAGGACACATGGCAAAGCTAATGTCAAAGATGCGGGTCTTCATAGGTAAGTTGAATGTTTTCCCTTTTGGAAAAATTGAATAAGATTCTAAAATGGAAGTGCGCCCCCGCCAAATCATTTTAAAACCTTAAGGTTTTTGAAGTTGTGCCAAAACGACACGTGGTGAGCCCGTGCTCATTCAAGGTCTCAACCTTTGGGGATCATCTCAAGATGCACCATTGTGACATGTGGCAGTTTGAAAAGTCAAAGGGGTGGGGAAGTGGACCATTGGAGGAAAATTGGATTTTTTTCCTCTTGTCATCAAAAGGATTAAAATCTCAAAATGGCTCGCAAGCCCGATAAGAAGGAGGTCAGGGTTGGCTTTGAAAATGTTAAGAGGCGGGAGGTGGACCATCGAGGGTAGCTTGCATTTTTGTCCCCTGATATTCAAAATATTAAAACATGAAAATGGCCCACAAGCCCGATAAAGGAAAGGTCAAAGCTTTCTCCAGTCAACGGTGGAGGTGCAGACCCTCGGAGGAAATTTGGAAAAATTTCCTTTTAGGATAAAAAAGAGTTAAAAGTAAAAAAGGAAGTGTGGTTCTGCTGGGACCCACATTGGGACACGTGTTAGGATCATTTCTCAAGGGCAGAGGCATGGAGAAAATGTGAAAATTTTACATTTTTCCAAAAGTTGTAAAAAGTCAAAGAAGAACCCAGGCCATCTTAAAATGAATCTTCCATGTGGATGACCCAAATTCAAAGTAAAGATCAACGACAATTGAGAGTTTGAATCTAATTTTCCCCCATTTTTCTGAAACATGCCTAGAAGTGCGAGTCTTCATGATTTCTTGGTATTTCCTACACACCAAATAGAGAGGAGAGTTAATTTTGATATCTAAGTTTTGTGGAGGAGATCTGGAGATGTCTTTTTCCATTAAAATGGTCTGACTCTCGGGCTCGATATGATTTTTGGTTTTTCTTCTTCTATACATGCAAGGAACCGGATTTGATAGATTAGGGGCAGAAGGGGTTGGAGAGTTGAAGAAAGACTAATCTACTAGAAGGAGGAGTTGAATGCGGGAGATATTCGAAGAGATTTTCCCCCGAGCACCCGAGAACTTTTACATATCTGATTTCGGGAAATCGTGATCATGATCATGGTGGGCACTGGTAGCACTCAATGTCATGATTTTTGGGGGAAAAGGAGATCTGTTGTAAATTTTATAAATGGCACAAATTTTTTGTGTAAATGGGGAGGTTAGAGTTTTAAAGGTCGAAGAAAATTCCTAAGAGGAAAACTTGACAAAGCCTATCTTTTGAGAAGCCATCTAAGAAGCCCGTATAACTATTTTGTATTAAGTTTGATTGTGTCAAGGTGGTTGCAAGTGTACAACCATTGATAATCTCTTAGATTGTTCTAAAACTTTCCCCTGGTG
The DNA here is from genome assembly GCA_018340775.1 of Taxus wallichiana var. yunnanensis. Lineage (NCBI taxonomy): Eukaryota > Viridiplantae > Streptophyta > Pinopsida > Cupressales > Taxaceae > Taxus > Taxus wallichiana. Next base: position 1,041,169,503 of record CM031239.1, read on the forward strand.
ATAAATTTAATCAAACTTGAGTTATTATGTGTTGATATTGAGAAAAAATGGGTTTGTTTCATTTTCGAATGTCTCAAATAAATTTTCTTGTTCTATTGCAATCTTGTATCAAAACCTATCTTAATCACATAGAGTATCAATCCTTGTGAAATTTAGTGGCATATTCAATTTCATTTCCTAGAAGATCTTTCATCTGGGGATGAAATAAATGATTTAAAATCACTTTTCTTTCATTTGTTGACAGAGATTGTCTGTAAGCCTCTGGGTGTACCTCAGGCGTGATTGGGTTTGGATCTCAATACTTTGTTGGGTTTTCTAACTCGAGCCTTTGTGTTAAAATCTCATAGATTGTGTGAAAAGGTGCTAATCTGGGCCTCCATTGAAGCACATATTCTAGTTAAAGGAACATTTTAGCTATTTTGAAGCATTTTGTTGATTAGACTTTCCATTTTGTAAGAGTTCTCAGAGATCTGGAAAATCAAGTTCATTCTGCCTCACCTCCCACCAAAAATTCATTTAAAACAACTAATCCTACCCATACTACCCATGTTTGTCTGTGTGTGCACAAAAGCATAATTTCCATTACCAAAGCATGCGAAACAATCAGGATTTCAAATGTCTTTAGTAGCCTGAACCTTTCCCAGAAAATATCTCCACTATCTAGAGTGACAACTCATGAGAGTTAGATTTTGTTGCATTGATCATATTTTCTCCAAGGTCTCCTAAACAACTTCATTAGGAAGGACATCTCCATCTCCTCCATAAAAAATAGGCTACAAAAGGGTTCTCTTACCTTGTTGAAAGGCACAACTTAAAATAGTGAGGATAGATCAAATCCTCTTAAGATGCTACCTACTCCTTTTCAAATCCTTAGTGCTAAAAAGTCAGAAAGATTGCTTCCTCAGCTGAAAAATGACATACATAATCATCTACCTTTGAGTTTCCTTTTAAATCCATGATGTTGCTCGCCCTTTGAAGGAGATTAAATTTGGGTACCAACAACATGATAGGAGCCATCACACGAGGCTCAATACCCTTCGAGACATAGTGATGAGAATAGGGAAAAGAAATCCCACGTGGAGTTAGTTAGATCATATTCACCCTAGTGGGGACATGGAGATAGGGTTACAGGACACAGAAACAGATCTAGGAGCCCTAGGCCAAGGGATGAGCATGTAGAGAGACCTAGGGGTTAACAATCATAAGTGTAGATCATATCGGGAGATCCTGAAGCTATGCCCATCTCATTATGCTAGTGATACATAAGGTTTTTAGGTAGAGGCTTGGTTAGTGAGCTTGAGCGGATGCTTCAAGCTTTTCCCATGTACTAGCAACATGAAGGCTCGTGTTGCGATTCATCTTCTGAGGGATAGAAAAGGTGTCTAGTGGAGGAATAAGGAGCATAAGCTCCATGTAGACTTAGAGATAGTTACTTGGGAGCTCTTCAAGGAGAGGTTCAGGAGTAGATACATATCCAAGAGGTTTATTTAACAGAGGATAGATGAGTTCTGTGACCTGCATTAGGCATCCATGACAGCATAGCAGTATGAGAGTCGGGCCTGGACTTGCTTGAGTATTCAAATACATGTAGGATGAGAAATTTAGGATTCATAGGTTCACTCGGGGCTTTAACTTAGATTTGGGAGGTGTAATATGCATTCATTATCCGTAGACCTTAGCTTAGGTAGTTGAGAAGGCCTACATTGCAAAGGATACCAGAGGAAAGATGCAACACACCAAAGATAGAGTGAGGAGCCATACTCAGTAGTGAGATGCAAGATAGTAGGTTGAGGGGGTCAACTCCTCCTCCTCATAGTGGACATGGTTCTGTTCAGTTCTCATTTAGGCCACCACAACAACCACCATAGCAACACCAGCTGCAACAAACTCATTCACCATTTATACCTCCATATAAATTTGATACTCAGAGGGGATGGAGTATGGGACCTCCTCCTAGTGGCCCCATCAGGACATAGTGAGCATCTAGAGTTTAGTCAATAGGAGCTCATTAGAAGCAACCACAATAGTCCATGACAGGATCATCAGGATCCATGACACAAACCACTTTAGTACCTACTGGAGATGTATATCATTAGAGGGGAATAGGTAGTTGTTATGGTTGTAGCATACTTGGACATCATTCGAGAGAGTGCCAAAAGAACCCTAATAACAAGGGTAAGACACAAATTTCGAAGCCTATAGTTGGTAACATGGGATGTAGCCAACGAATCTATGCACTGGTCGAGAACCGCTAAGCTGAGCATCAGGGCACAATGATTGAGACTATAAGTAGCATTGGTGGTATCCCTACCTTTATTCTATTTGATTCTGGCTCATCTGATTCTTTATAACTTCATCTTTAGTAGAGCAATGGAGGCTGGTGGCAGTTAGGTAGGGCCTTAGTTGGGATGTTGAGAAGGATTATGAAGCCAAGCTCTCAGTAGACTCCTTAGTTAAGGAGTACGTAGTGGACCTAGGACCCTTCACCACTACCTTGGATCTTTGTATCCTTTCTTTGGGTTCTTATGGAAATATCTTTGGCATGGATTGGTTATCTTCACACAAAGCCAAATTGGATTATTACAGTAAGGTTATATCTTTTGTAGATTATTTGGGAGTTGAGTCGGTGATACCTAGAGTTAGGAGACCCATCTCTATCTCCACTATTTATGTTATGCAACTTAAGCAGTGTGAGCAATGTGGGTGTCAGTTGTATGCTATTATAGTTAGTGATAGGTCATAAGATGGGGATAGTGGACCTTCACTTGATGATCATCCCATTTTGTAGAAGTTTTCGATGTTTTTTCCTAGTGAGTTAGGCTTGACTCCCCATGTGAGATAGATTTTCACATTGACTTGGTTCTGGGAGCTAATCCTATCTCTCACATTCCATATAGAATGATCACCCCTGAGCTATGTGATCTTAATTTTCAGCTTGAGGGCCTTCTTGAGAAAGGATTAATCTTTCATAGTGTATCTCCTTGGGGTGCACTAATGATTTTTGTAAAGGAGAAGGACGGATTCTTGTGGTTGTGTGTGGACTACATACGTAAACTAAACAAAGTCACGATCAAGAATGGTTACCCCTTCCTCGCAACGATGATTTGTTTGATCAGATGAAGGGGGAAACAATGTTTTTCAAGATAGATCTCAAGTTTGGTTACCATCAACCGAGGATTGCAAAGGAAAATTTCCACAAGATAACTTTCTACACAAAATATGGCCAATATGAGTTCACGGTTGTGACATTAAGTTTAACGAATTACCTTAGGTGGTCATGAGTTTAATGAATGGGGTATTCAAGAATTTTCTATACTGATTTGTACTCATGTTCCTTGACAACATTTTGATCTACTCACGTATGCATGAGGAGCACCTTCATCAGGTTTTGCAATGTCTTCATGAGCAAGAGCTATATGGGAACCTGAAAAAGTGTGTATTCTTCAAGTCATAGGTTCAATACTCGAGCCACATTATTTTTAGGAAAGGTATCGCAGTCAATCCTTCCAAGCTCAGAGCTATTATGGAAGTGCTATCACCTACTAGTGTGACCGAGGTCCTCGGTTTCATAGGATTGGCAAGTTACTACGGGAGGTTTGTTCAGACTTCTCTTCGGTGGAAAGGGAATAAGTTTGTTTGGTTAGATAGATGTGAGTAGGCCTTCATGACACTAAAGGAATGCCTTACGACATGACCCATTCTTACAGTTCCAGATCCACAGGGAGATTTATTTGTATGCATAGATGCTTCTTTGGTAGGATTAAGAGGTGTATTGATGTTTGAGGGCCGTGTAGTAGCCTTTGAGTCTTCCAAAATCAAGTAGTATGAGCTCAATTATCCAACTCATGACCTTGATCTTGCAGCAGTTATGCATGCTTTGGTTCGATGGAGACATTTATTTTTAGGAAAGAGATTCATTCTCAAGATAGATCACTTGAGTCTTTGTCACCTCTTCACGTAGCCCAATCTCAACGCTCGTCAATGGCATTGGATGGAGTTTCTTTGTGAGTATGACATGGAGATAGAGCATGTGAAAGGGAATGAGAATGTGGTTGCAAAAACCTTGAGTCGTTCGAGACATTTGGTTATGGTTAAACAGTTGGTACAAATTTGAGGACCAAGATTTCACAACAACTTCCACATGACAACTTCTACCTTTAAGTTAGAGTAGAGATCGAGTCTCAGAGATCCCTTGAAGGGAATTTTGATGGATTTTCATTAGAGAGCCGATGGTTTTCTTCGACATAAATGTTAGAGCTATGTACCTAGAGATGGATGATTGAGGTAGGATATATTTGTTGAGGCACACCATGCACCCTATTCAGCCCATCTAGGGGTGAAGAAGATGCACGCCACTTTAAGACATTTTTACCATTAGAGAGTGTTGCAGAGAGACGTAGCTCATTTTTTGTCTCATTGTTTAGAGTTTTAGAAGGTGAAGGCCGAGCATCAACACCCACTCAGCCTTCTATATCAACATGCCATACCGAAGTGGAAATGGGACACCATTTCTATGGATTTTACAGTAGGGCTACCTACGTCAAGATACCACCATGATATCATTTTGGTGATGGTTTATATATTGACGAAAGTTGATCATTTTTCTCTGGTGAAGAACACCTATACAAATAATGTAATGACACATGTATATCTGGATGAGATTGTTAGAATGCACAAGATTCTCTCGAAATATCATTTGCGATCATGATCCCTTGTACACCTCTCACTTTTGGACCACCATGCAGCATGCTCTCGGGACAAAGATCAACTTTACTACAACATATCACCCTGAGAAACATTGACAGACAGAGTGGGTGAATCAAATATTGGAGGACATGCTTTGAATGTATGTCATGGACCATCAATCGAGGTAGGAGGAGTACTTGTATTTAGTGGTGTTTTCCTACAACAACAGTTTTTCAGAGTTTGATTGGTATGGATCCACTTCGAGAACCGTATGAAAGGGAGTGCAAAACACCACCGAGTCGGGATAGGTTGGAGGACAAGGTATATCTTGGGCTAACTTTATTAAGAATATGGAGTAGCATGTTGTCTTGATTTGAAAGAGATTGCAGGAGGCTCAAGATAGACAGAAGAATTATGAAAATAAATGGAGGATAGATCGCAGTTTTGAAGTGGGTACGAAGGTATTTCTGTGTTAGGCTTCATAAGAGCCATATTCGTTATGGAAAAGTCTCTAAGCTTACTCCTAGGTTTTGGGACCCTTTGAGATCTTAGAACGGATCGGTCATTTGACCTACCGTCTAGCATTGTCTCCTAGCTTGTCTCGCATCCACGGTGTATTTCATGTTTATGTGCTTAGGAAGTACATTCCAGATCCATCTCATGTATTGGATTGGACTGCATTGTAGGTGCAGGATTAGGGCAGGTGATGGTGGAGCTCGTACATATTTTTGAGTGCATAAACCTATGCCTTTGAATTAGAGAGATTGACCAGTTTTGCGTCTAGTGGTATTGATACGATGAGACAAGTAGCTACATGGGAGGACACCACACCCTTGAGAGCATAGTTCCCACATTTGTTTCAGTGACTTCCAGTAGGAAGTAAAGTCTAAGGGGAGGGGGATGTAGTGCCAAATCCTTTTCGACATTGATATCAATATGATTTTTCTTACTTTGGATTGGAGCTATAGACATTATTATCATATTGATCTTTAGACTTTGATAGATGGACATTGCTATATTTGATTATCTTATTTGATAGATAATATGGATGTTTTAGATTTATGACATGATGTGATTTACATGATGGATTATATGCATGGATTGACATATTAGTATTTGATGATATTGAGCTACTACTATATTGACACATTGGATTTGATATATAAATGTTTCTAGATGATTTACTTGGTTTTTTGATCTTATTGCTAATTGATAAATTGATGAAATCGAAATATTCAAAATTGTGAACAATTGGTGAATTACTTGATTTTAGTGATGGTTTAATTATGATATTTTATGATGTGAATTGGTATGTATACGTGTGTATTTTATTATCTCAACGTCGTTAATATGGCCATAGGTTTGGAAAGGTATTATTTTAATTTTTGCAGGAAATTGTAACACAACAAACAAAAGGGGATAGGAGACCAACATTGAAAGAATTTGGGGTATTGGTAACAGGTCACCTTGGAAACTTGTATAAATGTATTATTTTTATTTTTTTAGATTGTTAGAGGTCCCCATTGGGGGGTGACCTCAAATGTGACCTTTGGTAAATTTTTGGTTTTCCCTTTTTGTTTTATTTATTGTGAATATTTGTATTATTTTAGTATTTTGAGTCACCTTTATTATTGATTGTTAAGTAATTAATTTAAGTTAATTAAACTTGATTAATTAGTATAATTTAGGATGTGACCAAAGGGGGGTAATTAATGTGAGTATGTGGATCTTGGTTTTTGTTGGATTTGAAAGGATTTTATTGATTTTGAGTCGTGTGTTGTACTCAACCTTGCATGTCAAATTTGGATTTGGGATTAATAGCCAATTTTAGAGGCTTGTGGGACAAGTTAAGCTTGTCCCACACATCTTAATTTCACCTACCAACTACCCCTATGGGTTTAGGGGTCAAAATAAGACCCCATTATGTGATTGTAAGACAAAAGGTGTTATTTATTGCACTTTCTTACATATTTTTTTATTTTTTCCTTTAGGAGTGTGGGTTTAAGTTTGAGTGTGTAAGAGGGTTGTCATTCAACCACCAATTTATTGTGCTTTGGGGATTGGGTTTGACCATGTGATGTGAAGTGGAGGATAAATGATGTGGCATCCTACATGGAGCCACATCACCTCTCTCTCCTCTCTTTTCTATTTATTCTAATTTTTTTGAGGATTTGGGGGTTACTTGTTTTATTTTTGGACTCTTGCATTTTGGAGGAGCTTGATTTTAGAGTGTTTTTTGGAGCTTGGAGTGGGATTGTGTTTGCTTGGAATTTGAAATATTTGGATATTGTGCTTGTGGATTGGATACTCTTGCAATGGAAAGATAGGATCTTCACCCATGTTTTCTTTTACTATTTTGTTGTTCATATGTTTGTGAAGGGATGTTTGTTGCATGTTTGTGATTTTGGGAAGTAGAATGACCTTTAAGTTGTGTAGGGAAAAAGGAAATGGGGATATGTTGAGGGAGGCAGGCATATTATTATTAGGTATTTTATGAGGGAGTTGGGTTAGGGTGTCCCACCTTGTTGATAAGTGATATTTGTGCTTATCTTGTTCATTTTATTGTGGGAGGCGTAAGAGTGAGGGAGGAATAAGATTTTTGTGGGTATGTGATTGATTTCTAGAAGACTTTAAGGTGGGCACCCCAACCCTTGGGAGGTATAATTAGATCCCCATGTTCCTTTCTCTGTATTGGCTTTAGTATGGAGCCTTTGTGGTTGGGAAATTACTTGTTTTGTTGTTTTTTTGTTATTGTTCTTATTGTGTTGAATGTCTTGATTGAATGTGATTGTGGAAGTCATGTAAAGTTGTCAATGGTTGTCTTATACCACTTATTGTTTCATTGTTAGTGCTCGGGGGCCAATGAGGATGAAGGCTTCTCTTCCTCATATGATTTTTGGTTGGGTGGAGAGTTTTACATACTCCCCTATTTTGTTGTTGTGTTTTGGATTTGGAGAAGATGGTGGAGCTCAACTGAAGGTTTGCATAGTTGGATTGAAGAAAAGGAGAAGATATCCCTCTTTGTAAAATAATTTTTCCATGTTATTTCCTTTTATGTGGAGGGCTTGTAACTTGTATTTTAAGGATTATCGACTTCTTGTAAATGTGTGGTGAAAGTTTGAGTTGGATCAGGTTTTCAAAATGTATGTATATTGGAAAATAGGAAAGGAAAATTGTTGTTGCTACCATGAAAATATCTTCTACTTGTAAACTCTATCAAGAGTGCATTTAATTGAAAACTTGTATTTTCAATAGTTTAGTTCTTGTAAAAAAATGAAACTAGCTGACCTTGCATTATTGGGGAAAAGTAAGAACTTTGGTATGGTTTTGAAAATGAAATTGAAGCTCTTTAAATCCAAACCTATACTTATCTCAAATACTTTCCTCAAAGTGTATTAGGTTCTTTTTTTGAAAGATTGATGTTCTTACTTGAAAATGCACTTGTTTGCTCAGGGAAAAAAAGTTTCTTGTTTTATTGAAAAGAAGAAGGCATATTGAAGTATTGAAATTATAGTTACATTTCTAATTATGCTAAAGGAAAGAAAGTAGTTTAAAATTATTAGAATGAGAAAAAAATCTCCTCCTTGCAAATTATAGTAGGTGGAATGAAATTTTTATTAGTTTTCTCAATTTCACTTTTAAATGAATAGGTAGAAAGTTTTAAATTCCTTGTCTTGTGTTTCACTTTGTCATATAAATGATTTAGTATTTTCAATAAAATTAAAACAAAATGTAAATATATATATATACAAAATTATAATTATATTTAAGTATATATATATATATATATATATACTAAATTTATATACTTAAATATAATATAATTATAGTATATATTCTTAAATACTATATATATTATAGTATATATTATATATAAATTTAAGTATATATATAATAAATTTATATACTTAAATATAATTATAATTTTGTATATATATATTTACATTTTGTTTTAATTTTATTGAAAATACTAAATTGATTTATATGAAAAGGTGAAACACAAGACAAGGAATACATAATTTTATATATATATATATATATATATATATATATATATATATATATATATATATATATATATATATATATATATATATAAGAAATGACATTTATAATGTTAATATATGTGTGTGTGTGTGTGTACTAGGGGTTAAAATTATTATTATTATTAATAAAACAAATAAAAAAGCAATGGTTGTTATGCCGTCATGTGGCCTGTATTGTTATTTTGTTTTAATAGTTGGGGAGGGGGCGGAGGTCACTAACCCCACTTGGGTGGGATCGGCAACCGTCCCCACCCCCTTCAATACTTTATTCAAAGTGTGCCACATATATAATGTGGCCATATATATATATATATATATATATATATATATTAGGTAGCGAGAAAAATACCAAACTTTCAAATTGATTTAAACTCATAAATATTTTTTCACTTGCAAAGATTTTGTGTGTGATATTATCCTCTCGTATATTCAGAACACCCTAATATCAACCATAACTACTGTCCCTTTCATGGGTGGAAAACACATTTAGTCCCGACAATAATGGAAACCTATTAACAAAATGATGTGGGTTACAAAGCTACCAAAAAGGAAAACAAAGTGAGACAATCATTTTCAGTTCATGGAAAAACTTTTAAATAAGTATCAATTGGACATTCATCCCTTCCATAATATGAGTAAAGTTAATTAAGACCATACTTAAAGGATGTTGCGCTAATCTCATCTCATCGGTATATGGTTCAAAGGTATATAGTTCAAACACCAACAAAATTAATCTTTCTTTCAATGATATAATCTATATCTCAATGTACTTTTTATTGGAAATAATTTCTACGTTAATAAAAGTGACTTTTTAAAGTTGCTTTATTATCACTTTAGAAAAGTGGGAATTTAGAGTCATTATTTCTACTTTATTAAAGTTGCTTTATTAAAACATGATCTAGAATCACTTTACAAAAAGTGGTTATATTCAATAATGGTTGGATATTTGTAATTTCATCATTGTATTCTTTCTCTACATGTTTTAAGTCCTCTATATATGTGAGGCACTCATAATTTTTTTCTTAAGTAATAAGAAGTGAAGCTCAAGCTTCTTGCCTCCTCTTGGGTGTTATATTCTCTAATATATTTTAATTCTATTTTGTTTGCCTCATACTTGTTCTATTTTTTCAAGTTGTAGCTTGATTCTACAAAGTGGTAGATTGATTATTCATGGAACGAGAACCGAATATCTAAGACAATAAAATTAAGTGGTTTTTGGTTAATTTTCTGGTATGTGGATTTTGGTGTTGAATTGGAAATTTTTTATGGATTTTAAGAAATTTACATAAAATTTGAAAGAGGATATTGACATACTCTCTTGAGTTAATATTTTGTGAAATTGTGTTTTCTTTCGACAACCATGGCTTCCACATCTGGTGCATCCTTGTCAAGTTTACAAACCCCCATTTTCACAGGTAAAAATTATGAATATTGGTCATTAACCATGAAAGCCCTATTTAGATCACATGATGTGTGGGAAATTGTAGAGAATGGGTATGTGGAGCCAGCTGATTAGGCAACTTACAACTGCTCTCTCACAAGATGAGAAGGATCTTTTGAGGGAACAAAGGAAGAAGGATGGAAAATCCCTTTTCTACATACATCAAGCTATGCATGAAAGTATTCTTCCTAGAGTGGCAACAACCAAGCAAGCAAAGGAGGCATGGGATACCCTTCAGGTGGTTTATCAAGGTATGGACAAAGTTAAAACTACCAAACTACAATTACTTAGAAGAGATTTTGAAACTATGTCAATGAAAGAATCAAATTCTGTAGAATCATTTTTCACATATATAGTTGGGTTAGTAAATCAGATAAAATCTCATGGAGAGAATATTGAAGACAAGAGGGTAGTTGAGAAAATACTCAAGAGTCTCCCTACAAAATTTGACCCTGTAGTTGTGGCCATAGAAGAAACCAAAGATTTGAACCAGTTTTTTGTTGATGAGTTACATGCATCTCTAATAAATCATGAGAATAGGTTGAATAGGTCACAAACCTCACTAGAGCATGCATTTTCATCCCAAGCTTCTGTAAGTCATGGAAGAGGAAGAGGTAGATTCAATCCTAGAGGTAGAGGAAGAAATTATCCTACAAGTGGACGCAGTAATAGTCCAGAAACCCAGTGGAAGAGGTCAACATCAGAACACTAGTGGTCAAAGAGTTGATAAGTCTCATATTCAATGCCACTATTGTAAAAAGTTTGGGCATTATGCACATGAATGCAGGAAAAACAATTTTATCAAAACAAATACAAACAAAATAATTCAGTGAGCACCCCAACAAGGCCCATGTTTATTGCGTGTACTAATATTCCTGAAACATTAGTCACAAATTCCCATGTTGAATGTAATGTTATCCAAGAAATCCCTTGTGATATCTGGTACTTAGATTCTAGTTGTAGCAATCATATGACAGAAATATGGAATTGTTTTCCAATTTGGATGAGTTAGTACAAATTGATGTTACTCTTGGAAATAACAACAAAGTTACTATTTTGGGCAAAGGGACAATTGATATTCTATCTAAAAGGGGGGAGCAGATGGTAATTAATGATGTTTATTATGTTACTGGTCTGAAACACAATCTAATGAGTATTGGTCAATTAGTTCAGAAGGGCTACAAAGTTTATCTTGAAAACAATGAATGTGTTATTTTTGATATATTTCCTAATGAGAAGCTAATTGCTAAAGTACATATGACTAGCAATCGAATGTTTCCTTTGAAGATAAGACCGATTATGAGAAGAAAAACATCCCAAGATGTTCAAGGGACTAGTTTGGCACAATCTAGAGCAGCCATGTAGTTTAGCTCTGAAGAAAGCTCCGAGTAACCTTCAAAGAAAATCATCCTATCTCCAAGGCACATTCTGAAGGTATGTCCAAAGTAGCAGAGGTAAGAATTGAAAAACCAGAAATAGCGTTTCAAGTCAGTTGTTAAAGATGAATCATGGATTTGGCATTTTAGATTTGGGCATTTGAATTTTGGAGCATTAAATTTGTTGCATAAAAGGAATATGGTGAAATTTTTCCGTTAATTGAAAAACCAAAAAGAATCTGTGAAGGTTGCATTTTGGGAAAGCAACATAGAGAGATATTTCTTGTAGGAAAATCAATAAGAGAAAAAGCACCACTTGAAATCATGCATTTAGATTTATGTGGACCAATGCAGACACCTACAATAGGAGGTTGCACATATTTCTTGACTTTCATTGATGATTTCACAAGAAAGACATGGGTATATTTTTTGAGACATAAGTCTGATGCTTTTGCATACTTTCAACAGTTTAAAGCTCTTGTGGAAAAACAAAGTGGTTATTACATCAAGGTTCTTAGAACTGATAGAGGTGGTGAGTATATTTCAAATGCATTTCTAAATTTTTGTAGACAACATGGAATTCACAAGCAATTCACTACTAGATATACACCACAACAAAATGGCATTGCAGAGAGAAAGAATCGAACCATTATGGAAATGGCTCAAAGTATGTTAAAAGCAAAACATCTTCCAAATGAGTACTAGGTTGAGGCAGTAGCAATTATTGTCTACATCATTAATAGGTGCCCAACGAAGAGTGTCAGAAACAAGATTCCTCAAGAAGCATGGACACATAGAAAGCACAATGTTTCACACTTCAAAGTATTTGGTTGTGTGGCATATGCACACGTACCTGATGAGCTGAGGAAGAAATTGGACAAAAAGGTGAGAAATGCATTTTTGTTGGTTATTCTGAAGATACAAAAGCATACAAGTTGTTCAATCCTATTACAAAGAAAGTCATAATCAGTAGAGATGTTCAGTTTGTTGAAGATGAGGCATGGGATGGTAGCATAGAAAAGATAGTGAGTATAACAACAACTGCTCCACATGATGACATGGTGGATGAAGAAATTGTAACACAAGGAGCAACACAAGTTGTAGCTCAAGCTACACCTCAATCTGTAGGTAGGAGATCTTCAAAACTTCAGTCCACACCAAGGTTACAACAAACACCACAAAGGACACCAACATCAACTTCTTCAAGAAGAGATACCTGGAGCAAGTCCATTACCTCATGAATGATGATAGCACTTCACCAATTCCAATTCCAATGCAGAAAACAAGGAGCCTAAGTGAAATATATGGTAATGAGTATAATGTCGATACTTCAAATGCATTCTTTGTTTTTGCATTATTTTCTCAAGTAGATGATCCATCATCATTTGAAGAGGTTGTAAATGATGAGATTTGGGTACAAGCTATGAATGAAGAAATTGATTCTATTGAAAAGAATCAAACTTGGGATTTGACTAACTTGCCTGAAGGCAAGGATGCAATTAGTGTGAAATGGATTTACAAAACAAAACATAGTGCTGATGGAAAAATTCAAAAGCACAAGGCAAGGTTAGTTGCTAGAGGTTTCACTCAACAACCTGGAGTAGATTACAATGAAAATTTTGCTCCAGTTGCATGGTTAGACACCATAAGGACTATTTTGGCCATATCTACTCAAAACAAATGGCATGTATATCAAATGGATGTTAAGTCTACATTTTTGAATGGTTTCCTTGATGAGGAAGTGTATGTGGACCAGCCACAAGGATATAAAATTCTAGGACATGAAGACAAGGTCTACAAGTTGAATAAGGCCCTCTATGGACTCAAGCAAGCTCCTAGAGCTTGGTATACAACTGAATTGATTCCTACCTAATACATAATGGTTTCCAAAGAAGTAGTAGTGAGCCCACTTTATATATCAAAATCAATGAACAAGGTAAAATTTTATTGTATGCTTGTATGTGGATGATTTAATTTTCATTGGTGATCTTTCCATAGATTCTTTTAAGGCTTCTATGAAAAGTGAATTTGAGATGACAGATTTAGGCCTCATGAGATATTTTCTGGGCATTGAAGTCCAACAATCTGAAGATGGCATATTTATTTCACAAACAAAATATGCTAATGATATCTTGAAAATATTTAATATGTTAAAATGCAAGGCAACTCCAACACCAAGTAGAAACAAGGTTAAAGTTGAGTAAAGAGGATGGCGGATCAGTTGTTGATCCAACACTATTCAAGAGGCTTGTTGGTAGCCTCATGTATTTGACAACCACAAGGCCTGACATCATGTATGGTGTAAGTTTGATTTCAAGGTTCATGGAGTCTCCCAAAGACTCACATTGGCAAGCAGGTAAAATAATTCTGAGGTATGTCAGTGGAACAAGGAACTATGAAATATTTTATTCCAATTCAGAAGAATTCAAACTTGTTGGATACATTGACAATGATTGTGCAGGAAGTATAGATGACAGGAAAAAGCACTTCAGGTTATGATTTTCATTTTGGAATAGGTGTGGTTTCTTGGGCATCAAAGAAGCAACCCATTGTTACTCTTTCATCAATTGAAAGTTGAATATGTCATGCCATAGGTGTAACTTGTCAAGTTATGTGGATGAGAAGGATATTGTCATATTTGAAGCATACTCAGGAAGAAGCCACAAAATTTTTGCGACAACAATTCTATGATTTCTCTCTCCAAAAATCATGTCTTTCACAAAAGAAGCAAGCACATAGATACTCGGTATCACTTCATAAGAGAGTTGGTTAATAACAAAGAGATATTTTTGGAATACTACAGATCACAAGATCAGATTGCAGATATATTTACTAAGGCCTTAGCTAAGGATACCTTTGAATATCTTAGACATAATCTAGGCATAGTTAGTGGTAGAAATTAAGGGGGAGTATTGGAAATAATTTCTACTTTAATAAAAGTGACTTTATTAAAGTTGTTTTATTATCACTTTAGAAAAAGTGGGGATTTAGAGTCATTATTTCTACTTTATTAAAGTGAATTTATTAAAGTTGTTTTATTAAAGCATGATCTAGAATCACTTTACAAAAAGTGATTATATTCAATAATGGTTGGATATTTGTAATTTCATTATTGTATTCTTTCTCTACATGTTTCTAAGTCCTCTATATATGTGAGGCATTTGTAATTTTTTTGTAAGTAACAAGAAGTAAAGCTCAAGCTTCTCCTCTCCTTTTGGGTGTTTAATTCTCCAATATATTTTAATTCTATTTTGTTTGCCTCATATTTGTTCTATTTTATTCAAGCTGTAGCTTGATTATTCACTTTTGAAATAACATTTTTATTATTTTCCATCACATAATTGTGCATCGCCATTGTTTCTTTATATGTTCTAACTCCTCACGAAGCCTTAGCGGCAGAATGGACATGTACTAAAAGCATAGAAAAATCCAATGATTGATACCTTACAAGATTACGGAAATGAATATCAAGAGATGTTCAATGAAAATGTTTAATTACAACCATATCATGTTTTTGGTTGTTGACAATGTTGAATTAAAAAGACGGAAAAAATTATGTATCTATGGATTTTAGATTTTATGTGACCATTCCCAATGACTTGTCTTCATCCTATACATTCTGTTAAGGATTAGTCTAAACTTTGAACTTGAACACCTCGCTGAAATAGATGAAAACCTTGATAACGATCACAGTAGTAAAGATTCTTACTATGAAATTGATGAGGATTAGAGTTCTTTTCCCTATCAGTTCTACTCCTCCCTTTCTTCTATTGAAATAGTTCATTGTCGTATCCATTTAATATGTGTACAGTTAGTAACTGAGTGGATTTCACCTAACCTTGTAGAATTTCCTTTCTTTCTCACATCCATAATTTTTCTTGATAAACCTTTTCTATTTTCCAGGTAGGAAATTAGGAACACTAATTTACTCATATCATCATTTGTTTTATTATCCTACCATTATTTCTGGTATTATTGACACCTAATGATGTACTATTTATTTTTATTTTCTATCCATTATCCAAGAGTCCCTTCCAAAAAACAACCTACCTCTACGTCTATAAGTTTGTTTCTTACCATTGCTTTATAAAAGATCCATATCTTGATACTTTTCGCATTTTTATTTCCTTGACTTCTCAATTATTGAGATTTTCTCTGAACTAACCAACCAAAAATATTTGTGTATTTTTCATCTTGGTGAACAAAAATCTATCCAGAATCCTACAATGTATGTATGTTCTAAAGGAGGTTGAGTGAATTTCTAAAAGAAAGAAACACATGGTAAATTGATAAACAAAATTCTAATATTTCTCTCTTTAACACTTAAGTAGGGTATAGGAGCAAACCGAATGATAGAAGAATTTTTGCATCAGGAAGCTTTTATATTTTATTTAATTTGAAATTTCAAGTGGGGTTAGCTCTTATAGGATTTTATGCGGAGGACCTTTGAGTCTGCAAGAATCAAACAATTTCGAATTTCAGCAATTGATATAGTTTTTTTAGTTAATATAGTTATTTGTCCATTCTATTAGTTACAAAAGGTTCTGAATTCTGCTCAAGGATAGATTTGGAAACCTATAATAGGGTGTTTCAAGAGATTGATGTTTTACCTATTTTCAATCATATGCAAAGGAATTTCTTCACCAATTTTGAACTCCAAGGAATGGTATTTTCTTATAATAGAGAGTCTTGAACTATTTCGAATTGGATAATGGTATTTTGTGGAGGTAATTTCTTAAAAAGACATTCTTGGAGTACTTTTCCTACGATATCACAAAGATTCATAAATGTACAATCAAAACAGTGAAAAAAAAATTATTCACCTATATAAGAAGCATCAAATGAAATAAAAACACAGTAAGATCAAGTCTGCCAGTAAATTGGTATGATTTTACAACTCTTGACCTAGGATCAACACTCCCTAGCCAATAATAATGGGTTCTCCAAAAATAAAACTTAGTTAGATCACACTCCAACATTGAGGGTAGATCAGAGAAGCCCTCAATGTATCAATATTGATGCTTATCCATGCATAATTTAACAATTTAAGATCAAATGGATCAATGTGATTTCTCATAACATTATACTAGTAGAAATTCAGTATCCTCCTTCCAGTTCTATTCTAAAATAAATGATTGCAAATTAAGGTGAGTATTGGAGATTCAAGAATCCATTGACATTCACAGTCCCAATGCACCCTAAAAATCATGGATATAAACATACTAAGTTTCTACAATGATTACCAATGAATAAATAGAGCATGCAATATAGGAAATTCTAATAAGGAATAATCTGATATACACCACCACAAAAATTAAAAACATGCAATATAGGATGGTGTAGTAAGACAAAATCTAACCTTCAATGCTGGTGGAGACTTTTTCAATTACTCCTCTAATGCCATTTTATTGTTAACCCATTGATCTCAACCAGTAAAGATAATAACCATATAGTTCACAATTCTGGGCCCAAATAGCCTTT
This sequence comes from Taxus wallichiana var. yunnanensis, assembly GCA_018340775.1. Taxonomy (NCBI): domain Eukaryota; kingdom Viridiplantae; phylum Streptophyta; class Pinopsida; order Cupressales; family Taxaceae; genus Taxus; species Taxus wallichiana. The sequence goes on from CM031239.1 coordinate 1,041,186,533, forward strand.
GCAAGTCTATTAAAACAGAGGCTTCGTCTAGAGTAAAGCAGCCTATAGCAGAAATCACAAGAAGAACTCCATGCACCCCCTCCTCTGAAAGGTCAATGTATTTAATAATTTCTTATGAGAGAGTCTTCTCAAAGAAATCTGTGTCAAAAAGACCTGCAGGGGTCAAAAATGTAAAAATTTGTTTTGTTTCAATAGTGTTTCAAATTATACTAGTAAAGAGAAGAGTTTTGTTATCTTGTTTTAAAACGAAACCAAAAATTATGCACAGCTCAACATAAAACTATTCCATATAAATCTAAATATTCGAATTGGGCATTAAAACATACAAGCTTACAGCTAAACAAAAAAATAGCCCATACAAACCAAAATATTCATCTTGATTCTTAACATTAATACTTATTTTGTACCTATAGGAGGTATAAGAAAGTATTACAATGTATGAACCATTAATTTACAAGATATCATAATAAACAATATGACTTAATAAAGATCAGGTTTTTGGAAAAACAACTAACTTGTTAGACATTCCCTTTAGCATAATTAAGAGAGTGCATGATAAGGTAAAATTACCAATGATTTCAAACCCACTGTTAATTAATAATTATCATAAAATTTAATGTGAAAACAAAAAATTAAATTGGCTATATTCTTGTAGAAGATTAGTTATCCTAGCTTTTGTCAGTTACAAACATTTTTCTTCTAAATTCGATGCTCATGTCCTACTATTCTAACCTTTTATTCATGGCATAATAAAATACATTATAAAACATTTTCTTTTCATGGAGAAAAATAAAAGATTTAAATTAACAAGATCCTTATGAATAACCAAAATCTATCGAGGCTGAAGGGTAAAACCATCCATCTACAGAGGGACTCTATGATTGATATAGAGGCTGTGAAGCAAAGGATAGACTATTAATAGTTGGTGTTTAAGGGTGTTGCTTAGAGAAACCTTGCTTCTGATCATAGTCTTTAAGACTTTAGCCATGTGGTTAAAGAAACATGACTTTACTAAGAAATGCCAAGGAAAATGAGACATTAATTTGAGAACCATTTTTGAATCTCAATAAATGAAAACAGAATTGAGCATGCAAGATGGGAATGGATCAAGCTTATAATAAATAATGATAATCTGTATGGATAGTCGAAGCTTAAAAAAGGACCTGCAAGGTAATAGTCTGTCTATTTTGGCTTAGGAAGGGTTTAAGTTTTATATTTTTTGTCTACCCCATGGTTTTTTTAAAGATGTTTCTCGATTATACTAATCTTCACTTTCAGTTTACAATATGATCAATTTGGGTGTATGATCCAGATTGGACTGCAATCTAGTTTAAAACACACCAAGAATGATTCTTATGTGTTATAACAATCAATTCACACTTGAAAGAGTTGTAAAAACAAAAATAAGGTTATTGCAATTATGAATGTCTACAAAATTCGCAAGCTCCATAAAAGAGATGTATGCCCAGAGATCTATATCTTTACTCAAAAGAAACTACTTTATAGCTATGCAAGGAGATTTTGAAAAGTAGCTTAAAATAAACCATGAATGACTGTAAATAGGAATGCTAAATTCATCTTACATGGAGACAAAATGTAAATAACTTAGGGGTGGTGATGAAAACATTGAAGTGGAAAAGTTTAAAATTCATTCTCTTATTATTATTAGTGCTCCTTATTGCGATCATATCTCCTATCCCCTTGATTTGATTTTAAAAACCATAGGAAGCATTAAAAAATGAAAAAGTGGTCTTGAACAAAGCCACTATGAGCATGGAATTCATTGTCATCATACAATCTGAAGCTGAAAAATGCTCCAAAAATCCTAAAAATGCAAAATACAAAAAGCCGTCACAAATTGCTAAACTTAGATTTTCAAGGTTTTCCAAAAATAGCTTTTCAAAAATCTTATTCTTGATCAATGTATACTTATTGTTGGACTATAGTGTATATAGATCAAAGATGCTTAGTTCACTTCCCTCCCCTCTCAACACTATTAACCTCTTCCCCACAACTAGTAATGGACTATTTATATTGCAATGCACTTTGATCACATGCTAGAAGGCTCATCTTCACTTTTTAAAAATTGTAAGTGAAGAAAATATTTGCGATCTTATACAACGAACAACATAAAGAAAATAAACAAAACAATAAAATAACTTGCAAAAATAGATTAAACATCAAACTAGCACTGTTGTGCCTTCTTCATTAATTAAATCTTCATACTAAGAGCTTTGGCTCATTACATTCAAGTTGTGCGTGCAACTGTGTGCTTTCAATGCACCATACAAAACAACTACAATTACTACTAGTAAATAACAACCTATAGCTCTAAAACAAAGCTTCCTAGAAATAACTATTGTCTAAAAACATCACATGCTTGCATGCTTTAAAACAGATTTCCCTTTTTTTTATTTGCTTTAAATATATTCCTAAAAATAAAACACCAACTAAAAGCTACGGACTACATGAATAAGACAACTACAGTTAACTAAATTTAAATTCCTAAAAAGTTGTGGGGAAATTACATGCTCTTCATGCATCCATATTTCCAACACTCCCCCTTAATTTCAACTTGTAGCTTGAACTCTTCCGGTGTAGTGTTTTCCTTTCCATATCTCGCCATGTGCAGGATCACAAACTCCAAAACAATATCTCGTAATACTTGAAAACTTGATTTGCTAAAGATTTTGTAAAATGTCGCAAACTGATCTTCGGATCTATAAAATTGAAGACAACTTTCCTTATTGTTTACCAACTCCCTGATGAAATGATACCTCATATCAATGTGCTTTCTCCTCTTATGAAAAACATAATATTTGGACAACGCTATGCCTGAGTTGTTGTCAAAAAAAATATGCGTAGCTTCTTCTTGTTTTTGCATCAAATATTTCAAAAATATTCTCATCCATACAACTTAACATGTTGCTCCTATTGCTGCTACATACTCTACTTCTGCTGAAGATAACATGAAAATGGGCTACTTCTTTGATGCCCATGAAACCAATCCTGTTCCAAAGTGAAAAGTTAGTTAGATGTGCTTTTCTGTCATCTATACTTACACCACTGTCACTATCTATATAACTAATGACTTTGAACTCATCTGAACTTGAATATAGAATTTCATGATTCCTTATTCCACTCACATACCTCAAAAAAAATTCTAGCTTGCCAATGTGAATCTTTTGGAGATTCCATGAACCTTGATATGAGGCTCACACCATACATATTATCAGGTCTTGTGGCCATTAGATATATAAGACTTCCAACAAACTTTTTGAATAATGTTGGATCCATAAACAATCCACTGTCCTCTTTGCTCAACCTCAAACCTAATGCAACTGGTGTTGGGGCTAGCTTACAATTCAACATGTTAAACCTTTTCAAAACATCATTTTCCTATTTTTCTTGTGAGATCAAAACTTCACCTTCTGATTGTTGAACTTCAATGCCCAAAAAGTAATGCAAAAGACAAAGATCTGTCATCTCAAATTCCTTCTTCATGGCTGATTTGAATTACTCTGTAGATAGATTTCAGTAATGATCAAATCATCTACGTATAAACAAACAATTAGAATCTTACCTTGCTCATTTATATTGGTGTATAAGGTACGCTCAATTTTGCTCCTACTAAAACCATTTTCAATCAAATAATAATTTATTTTGATGTACCAAACTCTAGGTGTTTGCTTGAGACCATAGAGCACTTTCTTCAATTTGTATAATTTTCCTTCATGACCTTCAATCTCATAACCTTCTAGCTGATTTACATAAAATTCCTCTTCAAGGAATCCATTTCAAGAATGTTGATTTTACATCCATATGATAAATAGGCTATTTGTTTTGAGGTACGATTGCTAAAACAATTCTTACCGTATCTAAACGTGTTACTGGTGCAAACATTTCATTGTAATCCACTCCATATTACTGAGTAACACCTCTTACTACCATCCTTACTTTATGTTTATGTATTTTTCCTTCAGCATTGTATTTTTTCTTATAGACCCACTTGACTCCTATCACGTCCTTTCCTTTTGTTATATCCATCAGCTCCCATGTCTAATTCTTCTCTATGGCATCGATCTCATCATCCATGTATTTTTCCCAAACTTTATTTTTTATAGCCTCTTCAAAATATACTGGATTTACAGCTTGAGAAAGTAATGCAAAAACTGAAAATGAATTAGTTGTATCAACATTATAAATCTCACTAAGACTCCTTGTTTTCCACTGCGCGGGACTATTTAATGCAGGACTATTTTGTGGTGATGGATTTGCTTTTGGTGTTCTTTGTGGTGTCTCTTGCATGGCTGAAGATGGCTGAAATCTTGGAGACCTCCGAACTGTAGATGGATATGTAGCTTGTGCTATGAATTATGGTGCATGTCCAAGATTTTTAGATACAGTACCTTGTTGTTCTAAAGTTTCATCTGCCATATCATCATGTGGAATAGTTTCTGCTATACTCACCCTTTTCTCTATACTTCCATCCCATGCTTCATTTTATATAAATTGAACATCCCTGTTGATCACAACCTTTCAAGCGATCGTATTGTACAACTTGTACAATTTTGTATTCTCTAAATACCCAACAAAAATACACTTTTCTCCTTTGTTGTCCAACTTCTTCCTTAGCTCATCAGGTACATGTGCATATGCTACACAACCAAAAATCCGAAATGAGAAACATTGTGTTTCTTTTTTGTCCATGCGTGTTGAAGAACCGTGTTTCTAAGACGTTTTGTTGGACACTGTTTAGAATGTAAACAGAAGTTACTACTACTTCTGCTAAATAGTCATTTGGAATGTTCTTTTCCTTCAACATGCTTCTTGTCATTTCCATAATGGTTCTATTCTTCCTCTCTGCCACACCATTTTGTTGTGGTGTATACTAGTAGTAAACTACTTGTATATACCATGATATTTTGTAAAAATTCATAAATTCATTAGAAACATACTCACCTCCTTTGTCTATCTTTAGAACTTTGATGTAGTATCCACTTTGCTTCTCCACTAATGCCTTGAACTGCTAAAATGTATCAAAGACATCTAATTTATGTCTCAGAAAATATACCCATGTCTTCCTCGTGTATTCATCAATGAATATCATAAAATATGAACTACCTCCAATAGAATTTGTTTACATATATCCACATAAATCTGAGTGCACAATTTCAAGTGGTGCACTTGCTCTTGCTATTTTTCTAACTATGAAAGGATCTCTGTGTTACTTCCTCAAATTAAAACCTTTACATACCCTTTCTAGTTTCTGAATCAATGGAAAACCTTTAACCATATTATTTCTATGAAGTAAATTCAAACCTCTAAAATTCAAATGTCCATACCTTAGATGTCAAATCCATGATTCATCTTTCATGACTGAATGAAAAGCTGATTGTGTTCCTTGAACGGGAATCAATTGTATTAGTGTAGGAACCAAACGGGACTCATTTGTTAAAGTACATGCCTAATTTGTATTGGCGCATGACTTTGTTACCTCAGTGCAAGACTCTTTTACCTCAGCTGGATGAGTAGAAGGATGATTTGACTTAGCGTAGGACTTGGCTGCGAATTGAACTGCTGATTTAGCTACAAACATATTTGATTTCTTCTTTTTCCGTGCTTTAAAATTAATGGAAACATCTTTTCTTCTCATCTTCACTTTTTAAATCAACTGAGTGCTAGGAAATTTGTCCATAATCACACACTCATTATCCTCCATATAGAATCAGTATCCTTTATGTACCGGTTGTCCAATACTCATAAGGTTATGTTTCAAACCTGTAACATAATAAACATCTTGCATACTTGTTTTCTCCCCCTTTCTAGTTAGAATACTAACTGTGCCTTTTTCTTTTACAAACATAATATTGTTATTTCCAAGAGTCACATCACTCTTAATTAAATCATCCAAACTAGAAAACAAATCTAGATTATGTGTCGTGTGATTACTACAACTTGAATCCAAATACCATACATAACATGGACTCTCTTTTGAAAAATTACATTCAATAGGGGATAAAGAAGGTATTGCTTGAGGAATCCTTGTGCATGCAATAAACATAGGTTTAGAAATAGAACTTCCAACAGGTAATTTTTATTTCACCTCTCCTGATCATATTGCTTTTTCTTGCAATCATAAGCATAGTGCCCATACTCTTGCAATAATGGCACTGAACATGAAACTTATCTTGTCTCTGACCATAACTCTATTCTTGATTTTGTCCTCTTCCACCTAAGTTTGATGAACCAATGCCACGTCCTCTAGATGGACTTCTTCCTCTGCCTCTTGGGCTGAAACTACCTCTTCTTTTGCCACGAATACCTATTGTATGAGATGCAAAATCATAATCTACACTTGTATGTGATCTATTCATCCTTTGTTCATGATTGATTAGTGATGCATGTAACTCATCAATAGAAAAATGACTCAAATCCTTAGTTTCTTCAATAACAACAACTAGAGGATCAAATTTCATAGGAAAACTCCTAAGAAATTTTTCAATAATTCTTCTATCTTCAAGAGTCTCACCATGGGATTTTATTTGATTGACTAATCCAACTACATAAGTAAAGAATGATTCTATGGAATCTGAATCTTTCATTAAAAATTCTCAAAATCTCTACGAAGTAACTATAGCTTGGCAGTTTTTACTTTCTCCTTACCTTGATATACAACTTGTAGTGTGTCCTATGTGGTATTTGCTTGAATGGCTACTACCATTTTAGGAAGAATGCTTTCATGCATCACCTGATGAATATAGAAAAGAGCTTTGTCGTCCTTCTTTTGTAACTCCTTCAAAGTATCTTTCTCTGCCTAAGAAAGTGCAGCATACATTGTTACATCTGCAGGCTCTGTGTACCCATCCTCAATGATCTCCCATACGTCCTAAGATCTAAATAACACCTCCATGGTCAATGACTAATATTCATAATTCTTTCCATTAAATTGCGTGTGTCTGCATACTTTGGATGTAGAATCCATAGTTTTTGCTGCAACAATTTAATAAACTGTTGGAATAACCTGCTCTAATACCAATTTGAAGAAAATATCTGCAGTCTTATACAACAAACAACATAAAGAAAATAAACAGAACAATAAAATAATTTGCAAAAGCAGATTGATCAAACCAACATTGTTGTGTGTTCTCCATTAATTAACTCTTCATACTCAGAGCTTCGGCTCATTACATTCAAGTTGTGCGTGTAGTTGTGTGCTTTCAATGCACCATACAAAACAACTACAATTGTTGCTAATAAATAACCACCTACAACTCTAAAAATAGAGCTTTCACGAAATAACTACTATCTAAAAAAGCGGTGCATGCTCGCATGCTTTAAAACATATTTGTTTTTGCTTTATTTGATTTAAATCTATTCCTAAAAATAAAACCAACTAAAAGCTATAGATCGCATGATAAAGACAAGCTGCAGTTAACTAAATTTAACTTTCTAAAAATTTATGGGAAATTACACATTGTTCATGCATACATATTTCTAACATCAAGAAGGAATTACAATTATTTTGTGAAACTCCCTTGCTCAAAAAAGCAATTCTTATGAGGAAAATTCAACAATGTCCAATAAATAAACTTCAATATATAATTAGAGAGCCGCCTTACATTCTCTCTCAAGGATAAGCATAGGATATATTCGTTAAAGAGTGAGGGATGTGAGTGTGCAAATCATAGGCTTTGATCTAGTTCTAATGTTCCATTATAGAGATGTGTGGAATTTCAAGGTGGAAAGAAACTGTTAGCTAAGGGTATATATATAAGCCATAGTTACCAAATATGGTGATTTCAACAATAATTATCATTTTTTCAATTTTTTAATGTTGTAGAAAAACAAAAACTAGTGATGGTTTTTTTACTTCTAATAAAATTTAATTTAATTTAATTAAATATACCAAACAAATATAATTTACTAGTAGTTTCTATTGAATTTATCTTTGGCATCCTCAGTTTAAGTTATATTTATCTTGATTTCGAACAATATTTTTGATCATTTATCTGTCATATGACTTTTTAAATAGTAAGAGTTGTGATTGTTGTAAAATTATTAAAAATATTATGTATTTGATATATATAATTTACTACATTTTTTTCTCTATTTGATATACTACCTTTTTCCATATTTTAACTCGAGGAATTATACTCTCCCTACGAAAGTTACTACCTTGATAAAAACTATTCTTTGACATTATAATTAAGATGCATATCCATGTATACCTAGTCTCTTATCAACCCACGCATGTATTTTCCTTACATTTTGCTTCGTACTTGTAGGCATTTATTTTTGTAATTCAAAATAAAGACGCGTATTCCTCGTTGAGGATTTAGTTCAACATTAATATATATCTATGAGAAGCCCGTCAGTGTTCATCTATATAATACAAACTACATGTCAGAGTTGAAGGTAGTCCTAATTACGGATACGTTAGTTGAGAATTACTGCAAGCGTAGAGGGAGAGAGCCATAAATACACTCAAGAGATTGTCTCTTATTGCCTTCAATTCTCTTTCTTAGCTCCAACAGATAATGGGTGTCCTACTTATAGACCAGATGCATGATAAGTGTTGAAATCATATTAGGAAATTGTTATAAACCCCCAAAAAATGAAAAATAGAAAAATAATAATGAGAACATAAGGAAGATAGTAAACAACCGAAACAAATTTGTGAATTGGTTATATTACCGAGAGTCTTTTGTTTTGAATATTGACATCTAAAGAATCAAAATAGTTGTATACTTCAAAGCATTTTCAAAGATATCATGGCTACTGTGCACTGCACTTGGCCAAGATAGTCTTCACAAATTATCGACACAACCAACATTCCAAAACATGAAGACGTATTCCTCTTCCATATTATGCACATTTTCACTACTTCATTCCTTTTCCTATATAGTTACTGGATGTCTCCCTCGTTAAGACTTCCAAAATTCTTGGAAACCCTCTCGTATCAATATCTGAATATATTTTCCAATACAAATTAGCAAATACCATTTATTTTACACTCTACATGTGTAAACTAGGATAATACCGCAAATATTGAGGAAGACGTAGATGTCATGGAGAATATAGCTAGAAATTGACTTGCAACAGGGATTCATTTCTTAACTACCAATGTTATGGAGTTCCATGAGAAGTGTTTCAATGTTATGGAATATTCTCTTAAACTGATTTTTAATATCCAGGAACCCCATTATTAATATTATCAACATTGATGGTTGTTTCTACTTGTTTGTTTTAAATTTATGCTTTCATCTTGTATGCAGACATAGTCCCAATAATGTTTGGTCTACTCCATCATTCATGAGTAGTGGTTCACATACAATTGCAACCTTTTATTTACGTTTATTTGATCAACATCCCCACAACAGAGGAATGTTCAAACTGCATCCCTTACAATCGTAACCCTTTGCCCGTAAAAGCAGTATATATCCCCATAACAGCTCAGTATTCAAAATGCAAATTTCTTGTTCACATAGAATATATTAAAGAGATCGGCTACTCACCAAGCATATGTACCACATTTAAGACTCGGCCATCCTTCAACGTTGTTTTGTAAATAACGTTGCGACTCTCGTTCGTTTTGAGGGCAAGAGTGGGCTTTGCCTCGTAAATGATGAATATTTAATTTTAAACATTATCAGATTTCAAGGGCTTAAACTATATGGGACTTAAATGGTTTTTAAAGGGCTTAAACTATATGGGACTTAAATGATTTATTATATTCTTGAAGGCACTTATATTGTCTTCACCATAAACATTAATTTTGTTTATCTTGATGAATAATAATATGTCATGTGTAATATTTGTTATGTTTTGTAAAGTTTTACATTAATTTATTGTGGGAATATTCTTCTACCTCTTTATTGAGGAATATTGCAATATTTTTCTTTTGGACTATAGTTTCGATGAAAGAAATTAAATTTTTTCCCTTGCAACCGTATATATTGTGTTGATTTTGAGACATGAGAGCTTACTTTTTCACACATCTATTCATGTCCTTCTCTTTATGTAACATCATTGATGAGACACCATTTTTATTTGATGCTACATGAATTTTTAATGTGCTTTGAAATCTAAATTACAAAAAAAAAACTTCTTTCTCAAAAAATCATAGCACAAAATAATTTCTAGTTTGAAAGTGTAAGTTTGTTTTGTAAATAGTTTTAAATATTTTTATTATTATTTTTCATGAGTTCAGTTTTATTTATTTTCATTTCTAAAAAATGTAAATATGTACATGTTTTGATCTATGTCACTAAGCATCTTGTTTGCCAAGTGTAGGTTTTGATCCTAGGAAGAGTTCCTCTCATCATAGTGATTACTAGCATGACCTTATATTGTCTAGGAAGCAAACTGGTAGAGAGGGTAGGTTTTGTTTTTTTCACGGGATTGCATGAGGTATTTTGTTTACGAGAAAGCCGAGGGTTACTTTTTGAAAATAAGTTTAAGTGTTTGATACACCACAAACACGAGACACTTTTTTTTTGCGAAGCAACTTGGGACTTTTTAGTGCGGAATCACAACACCCCCAAATGACCTTGGATCTAAGTGGGGCATTCAGTGTGATTGCACAACATTGGACCATCTCTCAAGCTGTGGGACTTGCAAAACTTGAGATGTACCTCCAGAGAAGGCTAGTTCCTGCTTCCTAATCTACCTGCCACAAGCTACTCGAGTGCAGGAAGAGCTAACCTATCCTAATCTAACTATTCCAAGGAGACAAAGAGAGAGAGAGAGGGTGAAAGAGAGCCTACACTAAGCGGTGATACACTAGAAAAGGAAGTGGCTGATCACATATCCAAACTACTTGAAGTGGAGAGAGGTGAGCAGAGGAGGGGGTGGACAAGATGCACCACAAACCAAAGATAGATTTCACATAGAACACCACTTTAAAAACCATTATGCACATCTCTCGAACCTGCAATAATCATCAGAGTATGCACAATATACCCTGCAATAACGAGAGGTAAGAAGAGACAACAAAATAAGCAAGGATGGACAGATGCATCATGAAACAAATTTTATTGCTCCAAAAGTTGCACGGTACATCATTAGTGGGCAAGGGGAAAGGAAATTCCATTACAAATCCATGAGAGAAGGCTTAGACTCCGCTTTGTACCCTAAGGAAGAAAGAGAGGGGGTAGGAGAGAAAGGATGAACAACCCTTTGAAAATGCCCCTCCTTTATAATATATAAAAGAAAGAGAGAAGGAGAGAGGGAAAATATGGATCCTACTTCAACCACCCCGCGACGCATTGAATTCTACCTACTCAAACTACTCCAGAAAGCATTGAAATCCACCTGCAACAATGATGGGCTTTACTGCAAGACCCATGCCTCTATCGTTGTTCCTTACTAGGAAAGAAAGAGGCCCATTCTTCATCAAGCCAATAGGTGAGACACTTGCAGCCCCCAAAATTAGTGGGCCGCACTTTGTTAATGGAGGCAGGTGAGAAGCCGACATCAAGATCTTTCCAAAAAGTCCTCTCCCGCCCAAATTTGAGTTTCTAGTCGAAAGCTATGGTGGTCTGAAGATCAAGGTCATGGGCGCGCAATATTTAAAAGAGTATATCCATACCAGGTCCATGTGGCAGCCTTGCCCATCTTGAAGATTCAGCTCCTTCCTTTTGCTGTTGAAATCACACCGGACTAACACGTGGCGGCTTCCTTGGGCTCCTTATTTTACTTTATATTTTTCCTCGTCTCTCCTATTGGTAGAGACACGTGCCCAACCCGAGATACATGGAGGCTTCGTGCTCATTTGAAAACTGCCCCAAGATTGTGCTTTTGAATTTGCATGGATGAGACATATGGAGGTCTCCGCAGAGTTTTTCGAATTTTCAACGGCCAACTTTACCTCTTTGGACTCTGGGACATGTGGCAGGTTAGTGCTCATTTAGGAACTACCTTTTAGGCTACGCCTTAGAACTTGCGTTGATGAGACACATGGTGAGCTAGTGCATGTTTGAGGACCCCCTCTGGATTCGCCTCTTGAAAGTGCATCGAAGAGACACGTGGCTCCTTCCGCTTACCTTTTGTACTTAGCCGATTCGAGCCTGCTCCCTTTTCGGCCTGGGACACATAGAATCCTTGTGCTCATTTAAGTCTCCATTTTCAGTCACGCCTTTGAATTTGTGTTGATGCGACAAGTGGAACCATCTCGTTGGTTCTCTATACTTGAATTTTCAACTGCCGACTCTGTCCCCTTTTCGGACCTGGGACACGTGGAAGCTTAACACTTGTTTGAGGGACCACCTTTTGCTTCAATGCTTCAAGGTGCGCCGTTTGGACATGTGGCACCTTCCCCTAATTTGTGACTTTTCAACGGCCGATGAGACCCCGTGGGCTCGCAGGCCCGCACTTGAAAACTATGCCATTTTGTGAAAAGTGAAATTTTTCAAAAACCCCATGAGACTCACCGGCCCACTTTTAAACTTGGGAAAAATTTCCTCCTTGGCCCCGTAGACTTGCTTTTGGCAAAAATTCATCCTCATGCCTGTCGGTCTGCATTTTCTCATTTATGGGTAAAAAGACATCTCTGGGCCCGTCGGCCCACTTTTTCCACTTTTCATAAGTAATCCTTCTCGGGCCCACAATCCCCGTAATTATACTTGTGCATTTTTCCAAAAGTTTAAAAATGTCAAAATTTCTTATTCCACCCCACCGGTCCACAATTTCAATTGGCAAAAATTCTTCATTGGGCTCACCGACCCACTTTTGGCAAAAAATCCCTCTAAGGCCCACCGGCTCATAACTTAAAAAATACAAAGAGTTAGAAGGACTTATTTATGTCTCTCAAAAGGGGAAGATATTTCCTATCTGATGGAAATGATTTCAGGGGCCTTAAGTGATTAAAAATATAAAAATTCATATTAAAGAAAAAAAGGGGGGAAATTGTGTCAGTTGACCCAAAATAAGTGTGAGCTTATTTTGGTCAACAATTTGGTGACTCATGGGGATCACCCTCTTGCTTTAGGTGAAATGATCAGTGGCCTTGAAGCATCCATTGGGCATGGAGTCTTCCTAGTAAACACAAATATGATCTAAAATTTGAATATTTGATCCCCGAGCCACCGAGAACACTTGCTGGAACCGGAGTTGACCCTGAACTCACACCGCTACTTCCAATGTCCTGTGCATGAGCGAAAAAACACCACAAACACGATGTACAAAATGGAAAATCATACATGCTCCAAATGGAACATGCAAAGTGTGCAAAAACACTTCTTCTGCTGAAAACAAACATAAAACTACTCCTATGCTACCTAGAGAGAAAGGAGATTTAAATAAAACATGCAACAGCTAGGGAGAAGTAGCTTCCCTTTCTCAAAAAGGGAAGCCATGCAAATGATTTGACACTGAATATGGCTTCTTCTATGAGTGAAAAACTAACTACAAGTCAATCCTCCACCCAAATCATCAAGGTGTTAGCTAGAAACAAGACCAATGCCTCTTTTAGTTGCTCTTCATTTGGGTTGAAGAGGCATTACATCGATCCTTTGTACTTTGGAGCTTGTCCTCATGCCCTGAAGTGGGGCATGACAGTGGCAACTCTCTTGACTCCAATGAAGCTAAGTACACGATTGGGCACAGTCTGGTCCTTTGAATGTGCCCATGATTCTGAATTTCAACTCTAAGAATGGAGTCTTCTTCTTGACCTTCTTGGGTGGATGGTGCGAGAGAGATGATGACATTCTCTTTCCTTTTTCCATCATTCCTTGTGAAGAACATGGAAGATTCATACCTTCTAACCTTGGTTCCAGAGAGGGTTGTCATGAATTGTAGGTTGTTGTACTTGAGTGCTCTCCTTCATCGCAGCAGGCTCATGTGCTTGGAAGGTGGATGATGGGGAAGAAAATGATGTTATCTCCTCAGGATCCTCCCTGTCAAAGGAATCTTACAAGTCTGACAGAGAGTTTTCCTCCTTATTGTCCTACTGCATGTGCTCTACCTCTTCCATGGTGTCATCCTGGTCTATAACTAGTTCACCATGGTTCCCTTCATCCTCAAACATGAAGTTTGAAAGATCAAACTCCTCTTCAACACTAGAGCTTGAAGGGGATGAAGTGGGACGAAGAATTGAAGGTTCTTTCGTGGTCTACTCTGCACTTGGATCCTCTGAAACTATATGGTACTCCTCCATTATGGGTTCATCAATCAAATCATTCCCTTAGAATGAAAGAAAAAAATCTTCAATGATGCTTTCTTCATTAAGTGGACTCAACTCGATTTTATCTCTCCCAACCGCTCCTCTTCAATGGGAATTTGAGCTGGTTGCTCTTCCTCCTTCACTTTGGTTATGCAGCTTGGATTAGATCAGCATCCTCTTTAGACAAAGTGCCATTATGAACATTTAATTTAGAGAAAACAAATTGCTGATCTTCTCTTCTTTGTTCTTGTTCTTGTTTTACTTCAAACTCAGCCACCACCACCTGGCTCTTCAACCTTGACATCCTCTGTTGGGTTAACCATCAAGGGTATCTTTGTAAACCCAAATATGAAAGCCAAACTCTTTGATTTTCTATGATTTCTTCTCTATTGGGTTCCTCTTCTTTCTATTCTCCTTGAATGGATTCTTGAGTATCTTCCCAACATGGACTTGGGAAAGCAAGATGAGTGGTAGGTTAGGGTTCAACCAGTTTTGCTATTATTTTTGGTGGGGAGGGAAGTGTAATTCCTTGTTTGTTTGGAGGGAATGACTGCTTGGAAGGGAAAAGGGCAAAAGAATTTAGATGAGATGGAAGACTAGGAGATGGAGAATGGAAATCAACACTTGGGGCAGCAAGTGGGGGGCTTGACTCTTAACCATGCTGAAATGATAGAGTTTGAGAAAGAGAAAATGAAGGACAAGGATCTGGTGACTGACTTACCCATTGACAAGGTTGTCTCACACTTTTCTCATATGCCTTAATATCCTCAATCCACTGCGTAAGTTAAGGCAACATTTCAACCATGAATTTAATCTTCTCTTGAGGGCTATAGTGTCTTGGCATAGGGCCAGCCCATGGATAAGGTGCCCTATATCCAATCTCGAATGCTTTCATCCGATTTTTAGCCCTAGATTGCACCATGCTAGCCTCCATTCCTTGAATCTTCTCTAGTAGATCAGAGTTCTCCATGTAGTTGTCACCATTGTATGCATCCCCTTGTTCTTGATTAGGTTTAGGAGTTTCACAACATGATACCATCTCTCAAGATGTGGGATTTGCAAAACTTGAGATGGACTGGACAAAGAAGGCTAGGTTAATCTATCTACCACAAGATACTTGAGCGCCTATATGTATGTGTCCCCTCTCATTGGAGGGTATTCATTTATGTTTAGGGTTTCATATGCATGCACAGACACACCCTATATGTCTTTTCTATTCATTTATGAGCATGCCAAGACACTCTTTGTCTTTCCTCTATGCAAGCTTTGTTTACGTTGAGCAAGTTCTTCCATTCTTGATCAATTTTTTCCTTGCTATCAGTTGGAGCTTTCACGATTCCGTTGGAGTGCAACTACTTCGTGGTGCCTCGTTTCCGATTCGATTCTCGCAAACTCTTTTCATGGTATCAGAGCTGAGATCGGGTAAACGTGCACTCGATTTATTTTTTGTTGTTATTACTCTTACTTGGTTTCATTATTTTACTCTGCATGCAAGTCTTTTGATCACCATTTTCTGGAAATTATCTTGCTAATATCTCTAACAAGCTTTCTCGGAAAGTTTTTGTGTTTTTTTTCTTGTGCATGTTGTCTGTGGTTGCAGGATCCTTGAGTTCTTCAGTCGTGGTTGCTACTCAATGAACTGCTGTCCCCTAGTGATTTTTTTTTTTTGCTGCCAAATGAAGGCGTTTTTAATCACATTTGGATATTTTTTTTTTTGGTGTGGGCAAGCTAAATGTGTGGTTTTTGGCATTTTTTAGGGCTCTCAGGCGTTTTTTTTATTGCATAGGGGTTTTTAATCATTAGCCACATTTTTTTTGATTACGGGCGTTTTTAATCATTAGCCACGTTTTTTTTTTGCAGGGCGTTTTTAATCATTTGCCACATTTTTTTGCTTCTGGGGTTGTAAAAATCATCTGCTCGTTTTTTTTTCACGGGGTTGTAAAAATCATTTGCCACGTTTTTTTTGCTTGCTAAAACAAAAACGGCTGGCAGAAGCAAAAACGGCCTGTACACTCTCTTGACGCGGCCAGGCAACATTTCTCTGTTTTTTTCACCTTGGCAAATGGCTAGGCATCATTTCCCTACTTTTTATTTATCTCGCAGCGCGGCCTGTTCCCCTTTTTTTTTGGTGTAGGAAACATAAAACGTATTTGTTCTTTTCATTCTATGTGCTTTTGTACACTTACACGAGTCGGTTTTGGTAAGTTTACTTCCTTTCTTTTTAAAAAAAAACTTACTTCTCTAAAATTTTTTATCGTTTTTTTTAAAAAGCAGCCGTGTAAGTATTTTTATACATGCTTTTTTTTTTTTAAAATCAAACTTCTTTTTAGTAAGTTTTTAAAAACATTTTAACTCTTGTTTTTAAATCGACAAGTTTCTTAATTAGAAACATTTATTTTAAAAAAAAAAAAAAATCTTCATCTAAATCTTCATTAGATTAGATCTAATTAGTTTTAAATTAGATCTAATTTTTATTTAATTTCACATTATTTAAAAAATATATTTCCTTGGCATTATAATTTGGTCTTTGGATTGTTGTATTTCTAACCTTAGTCGAGTGTCGAAGACGAAGGGTGAGGTCGGGATTGGCAGGTGGCTAATTCCCCCTCGCAATACAAACAAACCCTATCTCAAATTCCATGCCATTTCCAACGAGCATACATATGACACCCTTTGCATGCGTTTAGGGCGCTTTTTTAATCCGTTTGCAGGCTTATTGGCTTTTTCTCATCAAATTGCGGGAATTGGTTTTTGCTATAACTTTTGACTCGTTGCTCGGTTTTGAGCACTTCTTTAGTCAAAGTTGCATGTTTTTTTGCACTCTAGATGATGGGATCATTAGCTTTATAAACGCACTAATTTTATAAAGTGCCGCATTCTGGGGGTGTCTTTGTATTGCTTATTTCAGCTCATTTTTTTGAGCTTTGTTCTATTCCTTTTTTTCGTGGACTTGTGAGCGTGTCCGCCACAGTTTACTGAAAAAGGATTCTTTTGTGTGACGTGAGACGCTTTTTCTCACCACCAGGGTTGGCTTTCGCCTCCTTTTCTATTTTTGCTTGTGCTTGTTTACGGTGTTCCTCTTTTGTTGCGCTCCACGAAACACTGTTGTGGTCTCCCCTCTTGCGCGTTATTACGCTAATTGCAAGACGAGTTACCAAGTGTTTCAAACCTGCATACGGACCCGATTGTAATCAACGCACTAAACTATAAAGTGCCGAAAGCGGGGGTTGTTATTGTCTCATGGGTGGTTGTGTTTCTTTTCTGCATTTCTTCTCTCTCTCTCTCACTATGGATGCACTTTCAATTCCTTTGCTTACACCATTCAACTTTTTGAATGGAGATCGAAAATAATAATGAAACTAAGGGGTAAAGGGTTATTCCGCATCACCATGGGAACTGAGACTGAACCAGATGATGAACCTGAAAAATCTAAGTGGTTAAACCGTAGTGATGAAGCTTTAGGTCTTCTTTGCATGTCCATTTCTCCTGACTTGCTCTTCCACATTGAGGCGTCGAAACACCTAAATCTGCGTGGAAAATGTTGGATGCGATGTTTGGACAACTAGATGACATGAGAGCGCATGAGTTGGAAAACGAACTACTAGGGTTAAATCCTAGTGACTTTGAAAACCTACAAGCCTTCTTCTCGAAATTTGTCCACATTAGATTATTGTTAAAAGGATGTCAAGTAGAAAAGAAAGATTCTCAACTGATCTTGTCGATTCTCTCTAAGCTAGGTCCCGAATATTCTATCTTCGTGTCAACTTTCTACGCTACAAAAAATTTGCTTTGGGTGATACTTGGACTATGCCCTCCTTTGACTATTTTCGTCCCAACTCATTCGAGAACAGGACAAACTCATTCAAATGGGGTCTCTCAAGTCCAAGTCACATGCCCTTGTAGCAAGTACTAGCAAGGAAAGAAGACTGAAAAGAAGAAAGAAACAAAGGATCAACCTAAGAAAGAAACCAAGATCAAACCTAAAAATGACACAAACACTTCGACTTCTGAGCCTAGGGCAGAAAAGCAAGTATTTGTGTTCCTATTGCAAGAAGTCTGGTCACATGATGAGCAACATTGTTTTAAGAAATAGATTGATCACTTATCTCATTTACTTGAGAAAAATAAAATAAGTGTTCCTGAATCCATAAAACAAAGTGCTCCGAAGGCCGAGTCTTCTGCTGCAAAAGGTGTTAGAAATGATAAGAAGAAAGGAAAGGCCCTTGTAGCCAAAGTTGCTCCTTCATCGACATGGATTATAGATTTTGGTGCCTCGCACCACATGGGTTCTTCACATGTTGAGTTTTCCAACATCGAACCTTGTGGAATGTCCCAAATCACGATGGGTAATGACACGACAGTGTCGGTTTTTCGGTAGTGGATCGGTAGAGATGGATGGGGGAACATTTAACCAAGTGTTGAGTGTTCCTGATCTCTCTACCAATCTCCTATCGGTTTACCAAATTACTCACCTTGGTGAAGGAATGCGAGTGGAATTTGGTCCTAACTCGGTGATTATTCGTGAGCTTAACAATGACACTACAGTGGCTGAGGGAAAGGTAGATCACCGTTCACGGTTGTACACCTTCTCCCACTTTACTTCTGATTCTACGCCCACTGCCTTGCTCACTCATGCAAATGAGGTTAGTAAGCTATGGCATGAGCGTTTTGGACATCTAAATTATCGCTACCTTGAACAATTGAGTCAAAATGAAATGGTCAATGGGTTGCCTCACGTCAAGTTTTCTAAGGGTCTTTGTGAGGGTTGTACCCTTGGAAAGCATCCTGAAAAGAACTTTGACAAAGGAAAATCCTGGAGAGCCACTCGTCCCTTGGATCTTGTTCACAGTGATGTTTCTGGTCCATTTCCTTCTCCTTCGTTTACTAGAGCTCTTTATGTGCTAACCTTCATTGATGACTATTCACGATATACTTGGGTATATTTTCTTAAGCTTAAGTCTGAAGTCTTTGAACATTTTAGGACTTTAAGGCTCTTGCTGAGAAACAAGCGGAACGGTCTATCAAGGTTCTTGAATTGACAATGGAGGTGAATATGTAAACAATAGGTTCATGGATTTTTGTACTTTTGAAGGGATCTCTTTGCATATAATTGCTTATAGCCCTTCGCAGAATGGAGTCACAGAAAGAAAGAACCGTACTCTTAAGGAGATGGCCACTTGTATGATTCACTCGAAGTCTCTTCCTCCGCAGTATTGGGCCAAAGTAGTGAATTGTGCAAATTACATTCAGAACCGTGTTCCACACAAGGTAGTAAGAGGGATGACACCCTTTGAAGCCTGGTTTGGATGCAAGCCTGATGTTGAGCACTTTGAGTCTTGGATCCAAGGCTATGGCTCGGATTCCAAGAAGAAACGCAAGGCCTTGGAACCACAATCCAAACCTTGTATCTTTGTAGGGTATCCTGATGGCGTGAAGGGATATCGATTGATGAATCCTACTTCTCATGAGCTATATATTGAGAGAAGTGTTAAGTTCGATGAGTCTTCTTGACTTCTACTTCTCCACCTATTGAGGTTCTTGACTCATTTGATTGGATTTGACTCATCAGATGATGATATTGTTGAGCGTGCTCCTCTTCCAGATCCTCCCGACCATCAGACCTTTGAGTCTTCTGATTCTGATAGTAGTGATGATGAGGACTATGTCCCTTCTCACTCAAGTGAAGAATCTTCGACTCTGAGCCTGATCCTCCTGGTCCCCTTTGGGCTAGGAAAACTTTGCAAAGTGTTGGAGATTTAGTTGGAGATACTTCGGATATGAGACGTACTCACGCTCAGATTTCGTTGGACCCCACTCTTTCTTCACCTCTGCTTCTGATCCACAGTCTTTCGGGAGGCTTCTGGTATTCCTGAGTGGGATTCTACCATGGATGAGGAGTATTCCTCTCTCATGAAGAACGATACTTGGGATCTCACCACTCTTCGAAAGGAAGAAAAATCATTCGGTGTAAGTGGGTGTTCCGAACAAAGTATGGAGTAGATGGAGACGTCGAAAAGTTTAAAGCGCGATTAGTAGCTAAGGGTTTCTCCCAGATAGTTGGGGTTGATTATATAGAAACCTTTGCTCGGTTGCGAAGATGACTTCTATTCGACTGACCCTAGCCATTGCCGCAGCAAACAGATGGAAAGTCCATCAAATGGACGTTAAGAGTGCCTTCCTTCATGGTGACCTAGAGGAAGAGATCTATATGGAACAACCTCTGGGTTATGTCCAAGATTCCTCCCTCGTTTGTAAGTTAAAGAAGTCTCTTTATGGCCTTAAACAAGCCCCTCGGGCTTGGTATGCCAAGATGGACTCCTTACTTACATCAGGGTTTACTAGGTGTCACTCTGATCCAAATGTTTATATTCTATGGCAAGATGACTCCATACTCATTCTTGTTCTATATGTTGATGACTTGTTGATCAAGCTCTTCCTCTATTATTGATTCTGTGAAGATCGCCTTAGCCAACAAGTTTTCCATGGTGACTTAGGTTTGCTTCATTACTTCCTTGGGATCAGATTTCACAATCGACTCGGGAATCTTGATTTCACAACCTAAGTATGCTCTTGATTTGCTAGCTCGGTTTCGAGATGTCGATTGCAAGTCTTCTCCTACTCCTTTTCTTTTCGGGGTTAAGTTGGTTTCAGATTGCTCTACTCCCTTGGTTGATGGTACTCTTTATCGACAGTTAGTGCGGAGCTTGATTTACTTGACTCACACTCGACCAGATTTATCATATGTTGTTGGGATCGTGTCAGATTCATGCAAGAGCCACATGAGCTACATTGGAAAGCAGCTAAATGGATCCTTCATTATGTTCGTGGCACTTATGCTGATGGCATTCACTATCATGGAGGGGTTGATATTGACTTGATTGGGTTCACAGATTCTGATTGGGCGGTGACTTAGATCATCAGAAATCTACTCAAGCAGCTCTGAGTTTCTCTCTTGGTTGGGTCCTATTAGTTGGTCTAGCAAGAAGTAGAATGCAATTGTGATATCATCTACAGAGGCAGAATACAGAGGAGCAGTTAATGCTGCCACAGAAGCTATTTGGCTATAGGGTATTCTGATAGAGTTTGGCATCCACTTTTGGTGGCCTACCATTATCTACTGTGATAACACGAGCACTATCTCTATTTGTAGAAATCCAGTTCAGCATCAGTGCAGACAAAGCACATTGAGATCCATATGCACTTCATACGGGAGCTTATTCATGATGGTATCATCGACATTCAGTACATTCAGACAGCTGATCAGATTACAGATTTATTCACCAAGCCCTTCACTGAGATGAAGTTTCTTCACTTACGGTCTCTTCTTGGGGTGAGGTCTTCTGCAGATTTGCCCATCTTCTTAGGGCTATTTAGTCCTTCTTTTCTTCTTCTTCTTCTAGGAAGATTGTGTTTGTATATGGGCACCTTATCAGGCCTTTAGTTGCCGGGCCCCATTGACACATCTTTCTTAGTTGTTTAGGAGTGTCTTCCTCTTCCGTCTGACTCATCATAGCTGCTACCCCAGCTTCGATGAAGGGGGGGTGTTAGTGTGAGTTATCCTATGTGTCCTCCTCTCATGTTGGAGGGTCATCTCACATGGGTTAGGTTTAGGGTTAGGTTTAGGGTTTCATATGTGTGTCATGCACTAGGGTTACTCAACACCCTATATGTACCCTTTTACTATTCATTTATGAGCATGCCAAGACACTCGTTGTCTTTCCTCTATGTGCAAGCTTTGTTTCTGTTGAGCAAGTTCTTCCATTATTGATCAATTTTTTCCTTGATTATCATTTGGAGCTTTCACGATTCCGTTGGAGTGCAACTACTTCGTGGTGCCTCGTTTCGATTGATTTTGCAAACTCTTTTCATGGTATAGAGAGTGAGATCGGGTAAACGTGCACTCGATTTTTTTTGTTGTGATTACTCTTCTTGGTTTCGTTTTTTTACTACTCGCATGCAAGTCTTTTGATCACTATTTTTTTGGAAATTATCTTGCTAATATCTCTAACAAGCTTTCTCGGAAAGTTTTGTGTTTTTTTCTTTTTTTGTTGTGTGTATATTCTAAGAGATTTGAGTTCTTGAGAAATCGTGGTTTTAGCTACCTTTTTTTGCTACTAAATAAAGCTGCTAAATCCAAATAGATTATTTCTAGCATTTTTAATCACATTTTTTTTTTTTGGTAAAAGCTTTTTTTTAGATCTTTTGGTTTTTTGGACTTTCAAGTTTTTTTTTATTGCATTTTGGCTTTTTTTAATCATTAGCCATGGTTTTTTTCATCTCCATCGGGCGTTTTTGAGCTAAAAATCATTAGCAATTTTTTTTTTTTTTCTGAGGGTTTTTTTTAATTTTTTTTTTTTTTTGCTTTGGGTTGTGAAAAATCATCTCTCCTCGTTTTTTTGCTTCACGGGGTTGTTAAAAATCATTTGCCACATTTTTTTCAAATGAAAAAAACTTTTAAAAAAAAAAACCCTTTATGCAGAAAAAACTCTATTTTTAACTACACTCTCTTGCATGTCGCCAGGAAACATTTTCTGTGTTTTTCCCTTCACGGCCATGAGCATCATTTCCCATGCTTTGAATTTATCCTTTTCTCAAAACTTTGTTCCCTTGTTTTTTTTGTAGGCAACATAAACGCCTACTGGCACATGCCTTTTTCATTCTGCCGCTTTTACACATTTGTTTTTTCCTTTACACCATTTTTTTGGTAAGTTTCCTTCCTTTTTTTTTAAAAAAAAAAAAACTTTTTTAAAATCATTTTCTTTAAAAAAAAAACTAAGCCGTGTAAAATGCTAAGTTTTTTAAATCAAACTTCATTTTTAGTAAGTTTTTTAAAAATTTAAAGTTTTTAACTTTTTCAAAAAAGTTTTTAATTAGAAACTTTATTTTTAAAAAAAAAAAAATCTTCTTTCTAAATCTTTTTAGATTAGATCTTTTTTAATTTTTTAAAAAAAAATTAATTTTTAATTTTTATTTTTTTAATTTACATTATTTAAATTTAAATTTTGGCATTATTTAATTTAGTCTTTGGATTGTTTATTTTAAAACCTTAATTAGATTTAATTTTTGAGTCGGGATTAATTTTTAATTAATTAAATCTATTTATACAAACAAACCCTATCTCAAATTCCATGCTCATTTCAACGAGCATACATAACCCTTTGCATCGTTTAGGGCACTTTTTAAAACGTTTAGGCTTATTTAGCTTTTTCTCAAAATAGTAAAATTGGTTTTTCTTTATAACTTTTGACTCGTTGCTCGGTTTTTGAGCACTTTTTAGTCTAATGCATGCGCTCTAGTGTGATGGGATCATTACTTTATAAAGCACTAATTTTATTCCGCAGCTTTTTTTCAGGGGGTGTCTTGAAGACTTAATTCGAACTCCTTGAGTTCATTTAAAAGCTTTATTTTACCCTTTTTGCTTGTGGACTAGTGAGCACGTCCACCACAGTCTACGACAGGGGTTTCCTTTTGCGACGTGAGACGCTTTTTCTCACCACCAGGGTTGGCTTTCGCCTCCTTTCTTGTTTTTTGCTTGTGCTTGTTTACGGTGTCCTCTTTTGTTGCGCTCCACGAAACACTGTTGTGGTCTCCTCTCTTTGCGTTATTACGCTAATTGCAAGATGAGTTACCAAGTGTTTCAAACCACACGCACACGGACCCGATTGTAATCAACACACTAAACTATAAAGTGCCGAAAGCAGGGGGTTGTTATTGTCCTGGGTGGTTGTGTTTCTTTTCTGCATTTCTTTCTCTCTCTCTCACTATGGATGCACTTTCAATTCCTTTGCTTACACCATTCAACTTTTTTGAATGGAGATCAAAAATAATAATGAAACTAAGGGGTAAAGGGTTATACCGCATCACCATGGGAACTGAGACTGAACCAGATGACGAACCTGAAAAATCTAAGTGGTTAAACCGTAGTGATGAAGCTTTAGGTCTTCTTTGCATGTCTGTTTCTCCTGACTTGCTCTTCCACATTGAGGTGTCGAAACACCTAAATTTGTGTGGAAAATGTTGGATGCGATGTTTGGACAACTAGATGACATGAGAGCGCATGAGTTGGAAAATGAACTACTAGGGTTAAATCCTAGTGACTTTGAAAACCTACAAGCCTTCTTCTCAAAATTTGTCCACATTAGATTATTGTTAAAAGGATGTCAAGTAGAAAGAAAGATTCTCAACTGATCTTGTCGATTCTCTCTAAGCTAGGTCCCGAATATTCTGTCTTCGTGTCAACTTTCTACGCTACAAAAGCTGCTTTGGGCGATACTTGGACTATGCCCTCCTTTGACTATTTTTCGTCCCAACTCATTCGAGAATAGGACAAACTCATTCAAATGGGGTCTCTCAAGTCCAAGTCACATGCCCTTGTAGCAAGTACTAGCAAGGGAAAGAAGACTAAAAAGAAGAAAGAAACAAAGGATCAACCTAAGAAAGAAACCAAGATCAAACCTAAAAATGACACAAACACTTGACTTCTGAGCCTAAGGGCGAGAAAAAAAGTATTTGTGTTCTATTACAAGCAAGAAGTCTGGTCATGACGAGAAACACTATTTTAAGAAACAGATTGATCACTTATCTCATTTACTTGAGAAAAATAAAATAAGTGTTCCTGAATCCATAAAACAAAGTGCTCCAAAGGCCGAGTCTTCTGCTGCAAAAGGTGCTAAAAATGATAAGAAGAAAGGAAAGGCCCTTGTAGCCAAAGTTGCTCCTTCATCGACATGGATTATAGATTCGGTGCCTCGCACCACATGGGTTCTTCGCATGTTGAGTTTTCCAACATCGAACCTTGTGGAATGTCCCAAATCACGATGGGTAATGACACGACAGTGTCGGTTTCTAGTAGTGGATCGGTAGAGATGGATGGGGGAACATTTAACCAAGTGTTGAGTGTTCCTGATCTCTCTACCAATCTCCTATCGGTTTACCAAATTACTCACCTTGGTGAAGGAATGCGAGTGGAATTTGGTCCTAACTCGGTGATTATTCGTGAGCTTAACAATGACACTACGAGTGGTGAGGAAAGGTAGATCACCGTTCACGGTTATACACCTTCTCCCACTTTACTTGATTCTACGCCCCTTTGCCTTGCTCACTCATGCAAATGAGGTTAGTAAGCTATGGCATGAGCGTTTTGGACATCTAAATTATCGCTACCTTGAACAATTGAGTCAAAACGAAATGGTCAATGGGTTGCCTCGCGTCAAGTTTTCTAAGGGTCTTTGTGAGGGTTGTACCCTTGGAAAGCATCCTGAAAAGAACTTTGACAAAGGAAAATCCTGGAGAGCCACTCGTCCTTGGATCTTGTTCTGTGATGTTTTGGTCCATTTCCTTCTCCTTCATTTACTAGAGCTCTTTATGTGCTAACCTTCATTGATGACTATTCACGATATACTTGGGTATATTTTCTTAAGCTTAAGTCTGAAGTCTTTGAACATTTTTAGGACTTTAAGGCTCTTCTTGAGAAAAGCGGAAGCGGTCTATCAAGGTTCTTGAATGACAATGGAGGTGAATATGTAAACAATAGGTTCATGGATTTTGTACTTTACGAAGGGATCTCTTTGCGGCATACGATTGCTTATAGCCCCTTCGTAGAATGGAGTCGCGAAGAAAGAAAGAACCGTACTCTTAAGGAGATGGCCACTTGTATGATTCACTCAAGTCTCTTCCTCCATGATATTGGGCGAAGCGGTGAATTGTGCAAATTACATTCAGAACCGTGTTCCACACAAGGCAATAAGAGGGATGACACCCTTTGAAGCCTGGTTTGGATGCAAGCCTGATGTTGAGCACTTTGAGTCTTCGGATCCAAGGCTATGGCTCGGATTCCCAAGAAGAAACGCAAGGCCTTGGAACCACAATCCAAACCTTGTATCTTTGTAGGGTATCCTGATGGCGTGAAGGGATATCGATTGATGAATCCTACTTCTCATGAGCTATATATTGAGAGAAGTGTTAAGTTTGATGAGTCTTCTTGACTTCTACTTCTCCACCTATTGAGGTTCTTCAGCTCGTTGATTCGGATTCTGACTCATCAGATGATGATATTGTTGAGCGTGCTCCTCTTCCTGATCCTCCCGACCATCAGACCTTTGAGTCTTTTGATTCTGACAGTAGTGATGATGAGGACTATGTCCCTTCTCACTCAAGTGAAGAATCTTCCGACTCTGAGCCTGATCCTCCTGGTCCCCTTTGGGCTAGGAAAACTTTGCAAAGTGCTGGAGATTTAGTTGGAGATACTTCGGATATGAGACGTACTCGCTCAGATTTCGTTGGACCCCACTCTTTCTTCACCTCTGCTTCTGATCCACAGTCTTTCGGGAGGCTTCTGGTATTCCTGAGTGGGATTCTACCATGGATGAGGAGTATTCCTCTCTCATGAAGAACGATACTTGGGATCTCACCACTCTTCCGAAAGGAAGAAAAATTGTTCGGTGTAAGTGGGTGTTCGAACAAAGTATGGAGTAGATGGAGACGTCGAAAATTTTAAAGCACGATTAGTAGCTAAGGGTTTCTCCCTAGATAGTTGGGGTTGATTATATAGAAACCTTTGCTCTCGGTTGCGAAGATGACTTCTATTCGACTGACCCTAGCCATTGCTGCAACAAACAGATGGAAAGTCCATCAAATGGACGTTAAGAGTGCCTTCCTTCATGGTGACCTAGAGGAAGAGATCTATATGGAACAACCTCCGGGTTATGTCCAAGATCCTCCCTCGTTTGTAAGTTAAAGAAGTCTCTTTATGGCCTTAAACAAGCCCCTCGGGCTTGGTATGCCAAGATGGACTCCTTTTTACTTACATCAGGGTTTACTAGGTGTCACTCTGATCCAAATGTTTATATTCTATGGCAAGATGACTCCATACTCATTCTTGTTCTATATGTTGATGACTTGTTGATCACAGGAAGCTCTTCCTCTATTATTGATTCTGTGAAGATCGCCTTAGCCAACAAGTTTTCCATGACTGACTTAGGTCTGCTTCATTACTTCCTTGGGATCAGATTTCACAATCTGACTCGGGAATCTTGATTTCACAACCTAAGTATGCTCTTGATTTGCTAGCTCGGTTTCAGATGTCCGATTGCAAGTCTTCTCCTACTCCTTTTCTTTCGGGGTTAAGTTGGTTTCAGATTGCTCTACTCCCTTGGTTGATGGTACTCTTTATCGACAGTTGTTGGGAGCTTGATTTACTTGACTCACACTCGACCGGATTTATCGTATGCTGTTGGGATCGTGTCAGATTCATGCAGGAGCCACATGAGCTGCATTGGAAAGTAGCTAAATGGATCCTTCATTATGTTCGTGGCACTTATGTTGATGGCATTCACTATCATGGAGGGGTTGATATTGACTTGATTGGGTTCATGATTCTGATTGGGCGGTGACTTAGATCATCGGAAATCTACTTCTGGCTACAGTTTCTCTCTTGGTTCGGGTCCTATTAGTTGGTCTAGCAAGAAGCAAAATGCAATTGTGATATCATCTAGAGGAAGAATACGAGAGACCTAGTTAACGCTGCCACAGAAGCTATTTGGCTACAGGGTATTTTGACAGAGTTTGGCATCCACTTTGGTGGCCTACCATTATCTATTGTGATAACACGAGCACTATCTCTATTTGTAGAAATCTAGTTCAAGCATCAGTGGATGAAGCACATTGAGATCCATATGCACTTCATATGGGAGCTTATTCATGATGGTATCATCGACATTCAGTACATTCAGACAGCTGATCAGATTGTAGATTTATTCACCAAGCCCTTCATTGAGATGAAGTTTCTTCACTTACGGTCTCTTCTTGGGGTGAGGTCTTCTGTAGCTGCCCATCTTCTTAGGGCTATGTAGTCCTTCTTTTCTTCTTCTTCTTCTAGGAAGATTGTGTTTGTATATGGGCACCTTATCAGGCCTTTAGTTGCCGGGCCCCATTGACACATCTTTCTTAGTTGTTTAGGAGTGTCTTCCTCTTCCATCTGACTCATCATCAGCCAAATGCTACCCCAAGCTTCGATGAAGGGGGTGTTAGTGTGAGTTATCCTATGTGTCCTCCTCTCATGTTGGAGGGTCATCTCACATGGGTTAGGTTTAGGGTTAGGTTTAGGGTTTCATATGTGTCATGCACTAGGGTTACTCAGCACCCTATATGTACCCCTTTTCTATTCATTTATGAGCATGCCAAGACACTCTATTAATCTTTCCTCCTAGACTAAGCGGTGATACACGAGAAAATGAAGCTTTGTTTGGAGAGCGGTTGAGCAAGTTCTTCCATGAAAATGGATCCTACTTCAACCACCCCTGCGATGCATTAAATTCTACCTACTCCAATCACTCTAGAAAGCATTGAAATCCACCTGCAATATTGATGGGATTTACTTCAAGATCCATGCCTTTATCGTTGTTCCTTTCTGGGAAAGAAAGAGGTCCATTCTTCATCATGGCGGTAGGTGAGAGACTTAATAGCCCCGAAATTAGAGGTCCGCAACATTAATGGAGGCGAGATGACAATCCGACACCAAGATATTTCCAAAAATTCCTCTCCTACCCAAATATGAGTTTTGAGTCAAAAGATATGGTGGTCTAAAGATCAAGGTCGCGGGTGCACAATATTTAAAATATTCTATTTATACAGTCATGTGGTAGCCTCGGGCATCTTGAAGATTTAGCTCCTTCCTTTCGCTCTTGAAATCGTGTCAGACTGACATGTGGAAGCTTCCGTGGGCTCCTCATTTTCCTTTATATTTTACCGAGTCTCTCTTATTGGTGGAGACATTGTTCCTGACCCGAGACACATGGAGGCTTTGTGATCATTTGAAAACTTCGCCAATATTTTACTCTTGAAGTTGCGCAGATGAGACACGTGGAGGTCTTTGCAGGATTTTGGACTTTTCAACGGCCAACTTTACCTCTTCGAACTCTAGGACACGTGGCGGTTTGGTGCTCATTTGGGAAATATTGTTTAGGCTACACCTTAGAAATTACGCTGATGAGACATGTGGCAAGTTGGTGCATGTTTGGGGACTCCTTTGGATTTTCCTCTTGAAAGTGCGCCAAAGAGACACGTGGCTCCTTCCGCTTACCTTTTTTACTTAGCCAATTTGAGCCTGCTCCCTTTTCAGGCTTGGGACATGTGGAAGCCTCACGCTCATTTGAGTCTCCATTTTGGGTCACACCTTTGAATTTTTGCTGATGCGACACATGGCACCGTCCGTCGGTTCTCTATACTTTTATTTTTCAACTGACAACTCTATCCCCTTTTCGGACCTGGGACACGTGGAAGCTTGGTGATTTTTTGGGGAACCACATTTTGCTTTGATCCTTGAAGGTGTGTTGTTTGGACGCGTGGCACCTTCCACCGATCTGTGACTTTTCAATAGTCGATGAGACCCCATGGGCTTGTGGGCCTGCACTTGAAAACTACGCCATTTTACGAAAAGTGAAAAAGTTTGAAAGCCCCCCTAGACCTACCGGCCCACTTTTAGACTTGGGAAAAATTTCCTCCTTGGCCCCATGAGACCCGCTTTTGGCAAAAATTCATGCACGTGTCCGCTAGTCTACATTTTCCCATTTTTGGGCAAAAAGGCATCTCCGGGCCCGTCGGCCCACTTTTTCCACTTTTCATAAGTAATCCTTCTCGGGCCCACGTGATCCGCAATTATACTTGTGATTTTTGTGAAAACTATAAAAATGTCAAAATGTCTCCTACCGCCCCGCCGGTCCTCAATTTCCACTAGCAAAAATTCTTCCCTAGGCTTGCTTGCCCGCTTTTGGCAAAAATCCATTTTATTAATATGAAATCAAGCATTATTTGGAAAAAAACAAATGAGAGAGACTGCAATATTTTTATATATAGATATATCGACTTTTTAAACTTCTATCTCATCCACAATATATGGAAGCAAATCACTAATCGAGAAAATATGCATGAAATAGCATATTGCCCCTATATTGAGCCCTATTGCCCCTCATGGAAATCATCCGAAAAAACAAAATATGAACATGATCCCAAGATAGAACATGATAACATGACAAACATTGGGATGAGAACACTATCACTTAGTTAACTAACAACTAAGGATAACTAATACCTATTGACATAAGTTTAAAGTATTTTAAATTAAATACTTTAACTTATTACATTTATTCAAATATCAACTAATGATGAATTAAGCTAAGTTTTATTCCTAACATTCCCCCCTTAATTCAGCATGGTCTCAAGTGAACAAGAGAGAAATTCTCTAAAACCCTCAAATTTACCTCGAGCAAGTGACTTTGTGAAGACATCTGCACATGCATATCTATTGGGAAATATTGGAGTTGGATGTTGTTGTTTTGAACATGTTCATGAATGAAATGTACCTACACCTCAATGTGTTTGTGTGCTCATGAAAAACTAGATTCGAACAAGTTTTACTACTCCTTCATTATCAACATGTAGGATAGTTGGATCTTTCTGTGGTATTCCCAATCCTTCAAGTATATGTCGGAGCCATATCACTTCACAGACAACTCCACCTATTGCATGATATTTGATTTGTGGAGGATCTTGAAACACAAGTCTACTTCTTACTCCCCCATGATATCGGTCAGATCCCAAAAAGAATACAAATCTTGAAGTGGATTTCCTATCATCTATGTTTCCTGCATGATCTAAATCTGAATATCTATCAAGAAGAAGTTATTATTCTTCTTGTATTCTAGGCCATAGTCCATAGTTCCTTTGATGTACCTTAGTATCCACTTTTTTGCTTTCAGTGAGAAACCCTTGGTTCTTGCATGAACCGTGAAAGATAGCTGACTGCATAGCTGATATCCGGCCTAGTGTAAGTCAAGTAGATGAGACTCTCGATCAACTGCCGATAGAGAGTTGCATTTACTTGTGGTGATGGATCTGTTGAGAGAAAGTTGAAGTCTTGTCTCCATAGGTGTGGAAAATGGCTTACAATCCATCATATTGAATTTCTCGAGTGTTGTCTTGGCGTATTTCAATTGTGACACAAAGATATGATTTTCTCTTTTCCAAACTTCAAGTCCAAGACAATAATGTAAAATCCCAGAGATCGGTCATGTCGAATGATCATGTTAGATCTTTCTTTGTTGACTCAATCATCCTCATTGATCCTCCAGTGATGACTAGATCATCGACATATACTACAATGATCACTATCTCCCCCTTGCTTTTTGAGATAGAGATTAGGATCGTATGGACTCTGTTGAATCCATGTTGAATGAGATGCTCATCGATTTTTATGTACCATGCCCTAGGAGATTGCTTTAGACCATATAGTGATTTTATGAGTTTACATACCTTTTCCTCTTTACCTAGTATGAAAAAACCTTTTGGTTGAGTCATGTAAACTTCTTCCTATAAATCACCATTAAGAAAGGCACTTTTCACATCCATTTGGTGTATTTTCCAACCAAATTGTGTAGCTAGAGAAAATATTAACTGAAAGTTTTTATCTTAGTTGTGGGAGAAAAAGTCTCCTCATAATCAATGCCTTCTTTTTGAGCATATCCCTTAGCAACTAGTCTAGCCTTATGTTTATCAATTTTTCCATCTACTTTGTACTTTGTTTTGAAGATCCATCTGCATCCAATCGATTTTTCCCTGGTGGAAGATCTGTAAGTTGCCATGTATTATTTTTCATAAGTGACTTATATTCTGCATCCATAACATCTTTCCAAGGTTTAGATTGTAGGGCTTTTAAAACTATGGATGGCTCAATAGTTTCAACAACTTTACCCATTAAGGCCAAATTGACCTCATTTTGAGCCATATTGTGAGTCCTCATTCCAGTGGTAGATGTGTCGGGGACACTATCCAATTTTGCATCTCTAATCATACTTGTATACCATTTAGGCATATTTTTGTGGTTCTGTGGGAGGTTGAATTTCACCATCTTCCCCATCATCATTGTCATCATCAAAGTGATTACCATCCTCTATTTTCATTGTAGGGATGATTTTTTCATCATGTGAGTGTATGGAAGGAGCATCTTCTTCTTTCTTCTCAAAGAACTCAACATCTCGACTAGTGTATACCCTCCTTGTTCTTGGATCCATAAGTCTATAGCCAAGTGCTTCATCATTGTATCCAAGAAGATAAGTTTTTTTGATTTCATATCAAGCTTAGTTCTTTGTTTCTTAGGAATGTGCATACTTGCTTTACATCCAAAACTCTAAGGTGTGAAATAGATGGCTTATGCCCTGACCATGCTTCTGTGGTGTTACTCCATCAAGAGTTGCAGTGGGAACTCTATTTAGTAAATAGACTACCATTTTAGCTTGCTTTTGGCCCAAAATGTTTTTGATAAACTGCATCATCAATCATACATCACACCATATCCATGATAGTATGATTTCACCTTTCAACAACACCATTTTTTTGTGTGTGTGAGGAGGATCCATTTGATGATGAATGCCATGTGTTTTCAAAAAATCATTGAACTCATTGTTGGTGTATTCTCCCCCTCGATCTGAGCGGAGTGTTTTTATTTTCCTACCAGACTCTGTTTCAACAAGGGCTTTGAACTTCTTGAAAGTTTCAAAAGCTTGGTATTTTGTAGAAAGATAGTATATCCACATTTTTCTTGAAAAATCATCAACAAAGAGCATGAAATATTGAAACCAGAGTGAGTGGCTAGGTCTCATTGGTCCACACAAATCGGTATGCACCAAGTCAAGTTTTTCCTTAGCCCAAAATGTACTATGTTTGAATGGTGCTCTATTTTGTTTTCCTACCAAACAATGTTGACATTTATCTGTACCCTTTTTTAGAGGTGGTAAACCCCTAACCATGTCGTATCGATGAAGTGTGTCAAGATAGCCAAAACTCACATGTCCAAGTCTTGATGCCATAGTTGAGTTGATGATGTATCCTTGGCTACAAGTGCTTGATCATTTCGTTGAACAAAATCCAACTGAAACATTCTTCCCACATTCAAATATTTTGCAACAATTTTGGAGCTTCGTGACTTATCTCGAATTAGGCACATCTTTTTACCACCTTTACAATCAAAGTCAATTTTGAGATTGTGATCTAATAATTGACTCATGATAACATATTTTTGTTAAACCAGGGACATAAAGAACATCTGTAATTTTACAATTATGATGCCCAAGTGGTAGTGAAATGGAACCAATGCCTTCAACATTGTATGATGTATCATCACCCAAAGAGACATGATTTTTGGTGGGTGTTTTACTCATTGTGAAGAACCAATCTTTTTTTTCTTGTCATGTGTCGAGTTGCACCGAGTGACATACCAAATTTGATTTGTAGAATTGGATACTTCATTTGAATGTGTAGAATATAGGAAGTCATCATCATCAAATTGATCTTCCTGTTTGGCTACATTTCCTTGTTGAGTTGGTTTCTTCTTCCACTTTTATTATTTTGTCCTTGTTTACTCTGTTGTTGACCAGATTTTGTTTGTTGGTAATTAATATTTTTACCACTTGATGATCCTTGTTGGAATGTGTTGTACCAACAATTTTTAACTCATGTCCTTTTCGACCACAAATAAGACATTTTTGTTGGTCCTTTTGGCCTTGTTGAGTATTACCTTGCTTATGAGGTTGTTTACTAGACTTAGCTTATTTTTTTCCTTTTTGATTAGAAGCAAGTGCCTGCTCTTCAGTTTTAGTAGTTGAGTGAATAGCTTCCTCTTGTTGTAGCATATTCACTAACTCTTCAAAAGTTGTTGTTTGACTAGTTATGTTTAACGTGGTCACAAAAATCCTATAAGAAGGAGGAAGAGCTCTCAATACTATAGGCACGAGTGATGTGTCAGTTACTTCTTCTTCCAAAGCTTGAAGTGATGCACACAAAGTTCTACTCTTCTAAAAAACATTTCAACTTTTCAGTTGGTTGCATTTTCAAGTTTAATAGTTGACTCTGGAGATGAAGTATTGTGTTCTTATTTTTGACTCATATATTATTTTCAACTTGTCCCAAGATTCTTTTTTTGTTGTTGTGGTCTCACGAATATGAGGTTGTACCTCATCTGAAACACTAAACAAGATTATTAACTTTGTTTTTTGATTTGCATGATCAAATGTAGCTTGTTGTGTAACATCATTGCTAGATCTTGTTAATGTACCAGAAACAATGGACCATAGATTTTCAAAATCAAGTTGTGCATGAATTTTTGTTTTCCATGTTAGATAATTATCAAAAGTAAAAGTTGAGAATCTGGAAAAAATAATTTTGGTGTCGTAATTGGCCATTGTGAAAAGTGATAAACAATAGAAGAAAAAATTGAACACTTTTCCCCCTTAAAGCATGCACACCCCCAAAAAATATTATTTTATTTATTTTGGGCTCCTTTTTCAGCCGTGTATAATGAATTTTTGGCACTATTGGCCCTGTTACAAATTTGGCTTTGTGGCCGATTTGCAAAAATAAAATGGCTCTCTTGGCTGATTTGAAAAAAAAAAATTTTTGGACTCTTTGGCCTCTTTTGAAATACAAAAAAATCTCTAATTTGTTTAATTTTTACAAAACAAATCTTATTAAAATTTAGACCAAGACATAGAGCTGCAAAAACACACACTTTAAAAATAACATGGCACCTCAATACGAGGTACCAGTTGAAAGTTATGACTTTTTAAATTTTGATTTCAATATCTTTCGGGCCCCTTTCCAAAAATGGAAAAAATTTTTCTTCCAAACGTCCAAAAATGGAAATTTTTTTAGAAGCAATTTTTTAAAAACCAAACAGTAGATAAAGGCTTACATGCATGTGTAGTAGTTGTTTTAGGGCACAACTGCAGTTCAACCACTTTGCCTAAGCATTATAATAACCCTTGGCCGTAGTTTTCTTTTATTATTTCTTTTCTTTGCTTCACGTAGGTATTTTTTTCTTGAGGACATTTTTTTTCCTTTTCCAATTTTTTTTTTGTAGGTTGCAAATATTCTCCACGATTGAATTTGTGTTCTTTTTTTTTATGCAAGCACGTTGGATATCATTGAAATCTCCTATATTCTTCTCCTTTAGTAGGTGCAGGTTCTCAGAGAAGCTTCCACATTGGATTGGATCTCCTTTTTTTTTGGCTTAAACTTCTTCTGACAAAGCTTGGAAGGAAAAGACAAAGTACAAAAGAAGAGGAAGAAGAAGTAATGTGGGGAGCTTGAAAAGCTTGGGTCCCCATAGATCAAAAATATTGTATATATTTTTTAAAATGCTTCTAATTTAATTTTAAAAAAAAATACAATGCAGTAGTTTAAAAAAAAAAAATATAGAGAATGAAACAATGTCACCTTTTGCAAGAGATTTACATCTAGGTCTACAAGGGCTGTGATTGCACTCCAGGTGTTCTTCAATTGCAAATCAACCATGAATTGAGGTGTGGATTCGGGTAGGGCATGTGAAATGGTGGGGCATCTATGGCTCCTCCTAGCTCTGTAATTTCTCCAGATCTCCCTAAACTTCCCTAAAACTTCCTACACTCCTCTCTAGATCAAAATATTGCTCTGATACCAAATCTTGTCTGCAAACCAAATTTAATTACAGAAAACAAGATGGTGCTTGCATAATTTTATTAATATGAAATCAAGCATTACAAAAAAATGAGAGAGCTGCAATATTTATAGATATTGGACAACTTCTATCTCATCCACAATATATGGAAGCAAATCAACTAATATGAGAAAATATGCAAAAATAGCATATTGCCCCTAACTGCCCCTATTGCCCCTCATGGAAATCATCTAGGAACAAAATATGCAAGATAGAACATGATCCCACAAACATTGGGATGAGAACACTATCACTTAGTTAACTAACAACTAAGGATAACTAATACCTATTGACATAAGTTTAAAGTATTTAAATTAAATACTTTAACTTATTACATTTATTCAAAAGGTATTTTCTAGTTGCATTTTTGTTTGCTAAATATTACATAGTAAAAAAATTATTAACAAGTTTTATATCCTTTTCTATAAATTTCTTGTCATCTTAGTATCTATCCACTTGTATAAGTTTATATGACAAAAATCAATCAAATCTTCACAAAAATTGAGTTTTTTTTAACTGAATTATGGCATATCTAGACATTTTCAAGTCTTTTAGGTGCTTTTATTATATCGATTCTCTTGGAAATTTTTCTTTCAAATCGACTTCCACATTTGGATAACACCAAATTTTTTTACCCTACACCCCTACAAGGCATAACTTTGGCAAGTATTTTCCATATCATGGCCTTTTTTTCCCTAGATCTTCCTCAATCTTAAATGATTGTTTTTTTTCCTAATAGCCACGCACATAGAATGACCTTGGGAAAATAGGAATAAGATATAAAATAATGTGCAGTGAATCACTTCGACGGTGATAACCTAATGTTTGTCTTGTCAGTAGTTATCCTTCACTCAAAATGCAATCTCCCATAATATCACAACCATCCATTACAAAAGGTACGGTTGTGATATTATGGGAGGGTGCATATTGAGTGAAGGGTAGCCTTAAATCATTTGTCTTTGAGGCAAACATGGGATTTGTGTCATGAATTATGAATATGGAGTCCTAAGATGGTTAACTACTTATTTGTTTCTTGATTGAAATATTAACTAATAACGTATCCCTAGGTGTTTGTGAAAGGCCAATAGGCACTTTAGTATGGATATTATGTTTTTTAAAATATTATAAATATTAAATCTATGAAAATTTCAAAAGACAAATATTTTTTGATTGTTCATTTAGATGCCAAATAATTGTTTAATTAATAATTAATAAAGTATTGATGCTTTAAAAAATGCAAAATATGGACACAAATTAAAAAAATTCTAGCTAATTAGCTATGATGAGTTTGCTAAAGTGAATGCAAAAAGAAGGATTTCATTTAAAATTTAAGGAATTTTCAGAGGAAGAAAGCAAACAATTAATATAGAAAAGGAATAACCTAAAAATTATGTTTTACCTCCAATTTACTATTCAACCCTAGCTTGTTCGCGAGGTACTTTAGAACACACGTATCATCATCTATTTTAACAATGTTCTATTACAGGGAAATAGTTTTCCATTTTATATTATCTATTGGACATTAAAAACCATCACTTGTTTGAAATTGCATAATCACATGAATTCAACAACTAGGGAGGAATATGTTATAATGAAGACTGGCAGTGTAGATATTGTGAATTAAAGAAAAACATATACAACTATTAAAAGAGGAAAGGGAAAATGGATTTTCGAATGAAATTGGTTTTGAAGGAGAGGGGGCTATCAAGAGTGAGACAAAGCTCCAACACTTTGGGATTTTTGCATTCCTTCAACTGCTCCTCCTCATTCTCCGCCAATACATCTAGTATTTGTACCATCCTTACCACCTCTTTTATATAACTAGATAAAATCTCTCTTGCACTACTCCTCTAGAACATTGCACCCACACTTTCACCACAATCCTTCTCCTCCTTCACTACACCTTTCAAATCATACTCAAAATTATTCATCCTCATCTTCTTCTTATTATTATATTCCCCTCAAATGAGGCTTTGTTGCTGGCTTTGCTATTTTCATAGAAAAGTGGGGCGGACAAGGATTTACGCAATGGAACATGAAAACTATTATTTTTCTTATTATGAGTGGTTATTGCTATTCTTCATGTAAAAACCAAGGCCACTTTGTTGCTCCACTTTTTCACTTCAACGTTAGAACATCGTACACTCGTTGTGCTCTCTCTCTAACTGCTAGGATATTATTTTTTGGTTTATGTGGAGATGAGTGACTAAATATGGAGTGTTGCCACCAAGTCTTGTGTGGATTTGAATGGTATTTATTTTGATTATAAACTTTGGTGAGCCTTTAGTTTTAGATTAATCCTTCATCTAAGTGTTTGTAATGGCAGTGTATTTTCTCTATCTTCATGATTACCATTCATGTCTACATCTCATTCTTTTTAATTGATTCCATCTAATTCAAATTCTCATTGTAAAGAAATTTGAGATGACCTAGAGCTACATAGTTTTACCCTCTAGCTAGTGAATGGAAAATTTACAATGAAAGTTGTTATGGTGCCAAACATGCACATTTCCATTGCACCTCAAATCCTCTTCACATAAATTCCTAAGATCATATGAATAATATTAGACATGGGTTTCATTTTAATAAGTAGAAAAAGCCCTCGGATTGGAATGGGTTTGTTGTTTATCATGTGTAGAGGTTTTAGATGGTTTGAATTTTTATTACATTTTCCTACATAACAATAAATAATTTAGGTCATGAGTATCAAGATGGAGTGCATGTAGAGGCTTTTAAGATATTGTATAGGGGTTGTGTTGAGTTTACTACAAGTTAGACATTATTTATTAACATATTTGATTTATTGTATAGAGGAGCTTAACATATTGAAAACATATGATATCGCTACTCATGGGTGGTCGATACTTGATGAAAGAGAGAAATATGATTTTCAAAGCCACGTCATTATTATTGCTAATGAAAATAATATTATCGAGTTGTAATTATTCTTCTCTTCATTGCTTCTCTATCATTCCGATGTTATATTGCCTAGATGAATTAATGATGTTGTAGAGACCAGATGCCTACGCTAATTTTTATACCACTTGATCTTCTAACAATCTACTTCACTCGGAAAATAAATACCTATTGACTAAACAAAACCGTGAAGGT
The DNA here is from genome assembly GCA_018340775.1 of Taxus wallichiana var. yunnanensis. Classification (NCBI taxonomy): domain Eukaryota; kingdom Viridiplantae; phylum Streptophyta; class Pinopsida; order Cupressales; family Taxaceae; genus Taxus; species Taxus wallichiana. The sequence goes on from CM031239.1 coordinate 1,041,225,331, forward strand.
GGATGTGGGTGTGAAAATGATATCTACATAAATCCATGTGTTTGGAAATGAAAAAGGATGTCACATTTACGGGGTCATGGATCGACATAAAGGAGAATAAGGGTACAATGTTGCAGAAGAATGAAACTCGTGCATACATTGAGAAATAGCTCCAGAAGATAGAAATGAACCATTAGTGCTTCATTTTTCTTACATCATTCAAATATTTTGAATTCAAAAGTAAAATACCTAATAGACTTTATTTATTTTCAATCGATCAAGATGATAGTTATTGTAATGCCCGTGCATCGAGGACTTCTGGTTCCGCCACCTTGGCCTCCTCCCAACCACCCGGCCTGCAGAATTTTGACCACAGCGTCTTGTCTGTCCTTGCGTGAGGTGTGAGCGGAGTCACGTTTTCTTCGCCGTGATCTCCTTTTGATCCTCTTTCAATGCGTGCAGGTGGGGGTTAGGTGCGTCTGTTTTTCCTTGTGCATTTTTTTCTTCTTTCCTGGCACGTTTTCTTTGCCTTGGTTGCTGCGTGAGTCTGGTTTGATGTGGGTGTTGATGAAGCTACAAGATAGTGTAGCAGGCATGTTACCTCCATTCTCTTGGGCGCTGCGAGGAGTGTTCTGGTTGCACGCGACCACAGTCGTGATCAGTTGTTGCAAAATCTTGCAGCTGTAGTAGAAACCTTTTTGAGCGCTCCAACCAGCAGGTTGTCCAACTTTGTTGTTATCTGTTCAGTATCAATGCATCCTCAGATTCGGGATTCTCCTTCAAAGTGGCAGATCACACCACGGGCACAGGAGATCTTTGCAATGTTGGAGAAAATGTCTTGGGAGATGAAGGTAGCAGGATATTGTTCAGATCCAGATCTTGTACTGAGTTGTTTTCTCTAAATCGACCTTGTGACAGTGAGAGTGTTACAAGGAGACTCGTGTTCAGACCATATTTTCCTTTTTTCTGTGTTCATTCTGTGATGCTTCACGAATTTCTCCACTGCGGATGCGTATAATTCTTGAAATTGAACCTGTACATTCAGTTGCAGAAAGGAATGATGCGGAGCTCTAAATTGCAGAAAATTGTAGTGCCCAAGTGCAAGAGGAGTGTGAGGGTGAAGCAGCGCAGCCAATATGCGGGCTTCAATTGGATAAACCTTGGCTTTGATCCACTTCGACAAGGTGGCATGGCTCATTGTTCAAGTAACAAGGACAAATCACCTAGTATTTTTGACAGAAAAATGGATCTGTTTTATGAAATGCCAATTTCAAAGGATCGAAGGAGAGGGCATGATGTTTCCCAAAATGAGACTATGATGTTTCTGGAGAGAGAGAACAAGGAAAACCTTTATAAAATATTAGAGAGGCCTTGTACAGAATTAGAATCAGCCACTCAGAGTACAATTTCAGATTCCACAGAGAATGGGTGTGTGGGGGCAATGGAATATGATGCCTTTGATCAATATCGATTTGTAGAAATACCCAGTAGTGGTACCGGCTCTGATGCAGCTGATAGTTATGGTTTGACTGAGAAGAAGACAGGTTCTAGCTGTTTATCAGCCAAAACTGCTCACTGTTCATGGTGGCGTGCAGAGAGCTTCGGGGAGAAAAGCTGTACCCCGAGAATGGATTTTCATGATGCTCTGGAAGAGGCTTCAAATAAAAGATGCTTGAATCATCACGAACACTACAATGGAATCTATCAAAGTCCTATTCTGTCTCAACATAATCCATCTTCTGAGTGCTTCTATCTTCCCGGAGTTGCTCCCGAGGATTCCAAGAAGGCATGTTTCAATCACCCCCTTTTTCCTATGCGAGAGGAAGAGAAGTTGCGCGAGGTTGTGTTCTTTGTTTCCCGAGCCACCAGTCGACGTGGTCGCGTTGGTTGGAAGAATTCTAATCAGGCATGTTAAATCTACTCCTTGTAATAGTTTTCTACCTTCTTTCAGTATCTTGAAATGAATTTTCTCTCCTATTGAATAGCGCCTAGACAAATGTTTTCGTGGTTGTTTATATCGCTGCTTGATTGTGTTGGTTGTCCCTTTAAATCTCGATCCAATTTCACTGATTTTTCTTGGAATGTTCTTTCCTCTCTTATAGCTTACTCTACTTCATATTTGTCTAAAAGGGATACTGCAATTTTGAGTAATGCAATCTAGTTCGTAGGGAAGGAAACATTATAGGGTTTCATTTGCTTATATGACTCTCTTTTAAAGAACTCTGTGATGGTAATTATAATTGAAGGCTTACTATATGAAAGGTTAAGCCTTCATATCTCTATTTGGGTTGAATATATACGTATTTTCCTGTTTAGGGCTCTCCTGTTTGCTAAATGGTACATTAATAGTGACATTGTGTTCTAAAACTTGTTTAAGCCTGTGGGCATTCCTTACTTTTTATTTGATTAGAAAATGGCATTAGGGTCTTGCTATAGAACTGTACATGGTTGACTTTTGTACCCAGTTCTAGAGGACGAATAACCTGACATCTAATTTTGGCCTCTACGTGTTGAGAAAATTACTATAATTACTTCCTGGTTCAAACTCTTGTTTGATTAAAGTAAGGGGAAAACATTGTAAGTTTAATTGAATGAAACCTCTCCAATTTTTTTAAGGGTCGCGAGCAAGCTATTAATAGCTGGATTGAAACAAAAGTTGTAGGTGAATCCATGGTATTGGACTCGTGAACTCGTTTCCTGTTAGATGATAGTTGATTTCAGTGATAATATAATAGGTGGCTTTTATATTCATCTGTTTGATATTCGCTAGACTTTTCCTTGATAAGCCCACATGGATCGGGTAAAATTTTCATCTTCTCTACCATTGACAAGGAGCTCATAGAACTTCTAGGCTTGACTGCACTGCGTAACCTTCCTGATGGATTTGTGCGTTGGTTCTTATTTTGTGCTTGTACTCGTGGTAAGGTCTTTTGATTCTGGGGCATCGTTGGTGTATTACCCACCATGTATCGAATCCCTTTGTTTTCGAACTCGAATATATTATTCTTCGAACTTGGTTACTAAAATTCCCTTTTCGTGGCTTTGTTAAGGAAATCAATTTTTATTTTTTTTTTTTTATTTTAAAATACTTTTGGCATTGTCTGAATTATATAAAAATTATTAACTACTTTTGGGTTTAGCCCTCCCTTACACTATGTAGAGGATTTGACGTTTAGGATAAGGTTTGTTGGTAGAATAATGGCCCTTTTTGTATCTCCCATGTACGCTTTTGGAAGAGTGGTTTTGTATTGTTAACTAGTCCTACGTTTAAGTAATCCTATAAGAAGGTAGTGGTAAAACTCCTTGTTTAAAACTGAAACTAGAGTTGTTTTTCTTTTAAGGACGTCGAACCCTTATTGCTATGAAGCCCCTGGGATATTTGGATAATGTCGTTTTGTTTCGCGCCTACGATCATAATTAGTATGTTTTGTCTTCTCTTGGACCCCTTTAGTTGGATGGAGTAAGTTTTGGATTCCAATCACGTAATCCATAGGATTACATGAAGGAGATATCAACATTCTTGACCTTCTTGTTCCTAACCCATAAGGTATTGCCTTGAATTATGTAATTTTGTTCTTACTGGTATTTGGACTTTCCTTTTGTTGGATGGTTTAGATTTCTCTCTCATGTGATTAATCTTGGAGTTGTGAGTTGTGTTTTAATCCATTTATGAATTTAGAACATTCCTTTCTTGATATTGTTAAATGTTAGCTTACTGTTGCAATGTGTAGCCTTAACATACTCAGTTCTTGCGAACTGACTTTAGTTAATATTTGTGCAGATGGATTATGCGAATAGACTAGAGGAAAAGAGTGTTAAAGGTTCATCTGTACGATTTATGAAGTACCTTGTAAAAATGTCGAATGTATTGTAGAGTATTGTTGTTGCAAGTGTTGAAACTTTGGCTTGTTTGGATAACATATGAAAGATGAAATTTGATTACAGCTTGGTTATGGGATATTCTAGTGTATTTTTAAATCCTTAGAATAGTAGTGTAGCATGTTCCATGTTTTTACACTCATGTTCCCTAGTCATGGTTCAATAGAGATGGTATGTCCCTTTGATTTGTGCATCATGTTGGAATGAATTGATATAACCTTGTTTTGTTTCCGCAAACGAGTACTATTAAACTTTGCTCTTGAGTTAAAATGTTGAGTTGTAAATCCTCCTAAGGTTTAGTAGCAATGAGTTTGTAAGTACTATGAAGTGAGCTGGATAGTCCTTATTAAAATTAAACTAATAAACACTATCCTTTTATGGTGAAACCTTAAATGATCTCATGGTGAAATCAATGGTTAGATTTTAGAAGATGTTAGGATTTAATAAGTAAGAGGGAAATTGATTAATAAAACCTTAAATGTCTCTATATCGTTGGAAATGTTATCCTTTGTCAAACTTAATTAAGTAAAGTCTAGATGGAACATTTAACCAATCTTGATGAACTTTTAACTTCAATGAAAGATTGATAGTAAACAATGTGACCACGAAGCTAAATTCGTTCAATTGTCTGCATTCGTTAACCCTTGCCTTGATTCATGGTGATATTTCTAAGCAAGGTCAAAATTTAATCCTTAAACAAAAAGGCTATTGTTATGAACCCTAAGCGGTACTTTCCACTCAATCGGAGCTTATGCCTTCACCTGTGCAATAGAGGTGTGGAACATGTGTTAGTGACTTGAGTAAGTTTAATTAACCTTGTAAGAAATGGAAAATGTTCTAAAATCAAATGAATAAAAAGCCTTGGACATAAAATTGATGATCCCAGTTTAGAAAGCTTGGCCTTAAGCTATTTAGTCAACCGTTGAAAATAAAGAAGTTCTCCCTTGTGAAAAGAATTGTGTGAATCATTACATGAAATTTTATAAGAACGTAAGTTAAGAATTAAGAGACACTTTAGTAAACAAGAAAATTTAACAAGAAATTCCTCATGGGTTGCCCTAGTTGTGAGTGTGTCATGTGGAATGGACTTTCATGTTGTCTTGTCAAAAGAAGAGTACATTGTCCTTGATAGGTGTGAACGTTTCCGTGCTGACCTTGTGGTCTCCCTCGTAACAAGTGGTTCCTAGTGTTGGTTGTAACCTTGTGACGACATGTTGTGTCGTGTTGTGTCAAAGCGGAGTCAAAAAAAAAAAAAAGTTATCCTGTATTTCACTTGTGTTGTCCTTGTGTTGGTATTTTTGGTGTGTTACTGAGCTTATAAATAAATTCTCTAATAAAATCCTATTAGCCAAAAATTCATCAATATTCATTTCTTAATACAAATAATCACTTGAATCCCAACAAAAATTTTTACTAACCTAAAATAAAATATGCCTTACATAATATATGATTTTAAATATTTTAAGAGGATAATGATGATGATGATGGTAATTACAAAGAAATTCAACTTTAGAAAGGCCTATCGGCTAACTAGCAATTGCAGAGATGAGAGTGGAATCTATAAGAAGACGACATGGAAAGGAAACTCGTGTAAGAGAATAGTGGAATAACCTTACCACAAATGCAAAACTTGAGTAGTTAATGATGTGCTACAAAGCTATAAGTTGGTCACGTTCCTTTTTAATTGTTTTGACATATGCCCTCAAAGACATATTAGAGTACTATTGAAATGAGAAAAGGGGATAAATTTAAACAAAATTCAGGGAATGAACTCTTGAAATTGTTGTGAAATTAAGGCCTTTCCATTTGAAAATTCCAATATATATTTTTATTTGGTTAGTTCTTAACCTTGAGCATTGTGGATTGTCATATCTCATACATTTTTTAAAGGGATTTTCTGTGGCTGCCTCATAACATAGGTGTTTCCTAATGAAATAGGTGGGATAGAAATAATTACCCATAATTTGGTAGAAACCATATCCTTTTGGCCCATACAAATAAGAAATTTTACATGCGGTTGGTATTAAGGAATTAAAATTAGATCTTTCTTGTAGATAAAAATGCTCTTGTCTTGGGGATGAGGGCCTATTATTATAAATTGAATACCTTTTAAGGGCCATTCAATTAATGGTAGATAAATAGATAGACATCTAAAACAAATTGTATACATTGTGATTTTTTCATGACAACCATGCTTAAGTCGGTTATGTCGTTTCTTAACTTGAATTTTTTGAGTCAAATCATCATGTCAACATATAGTGACATCACAAGTAGAATAAAATGGAATATGCTCCCAATATGGATCATTTATGAAACACGTGCATGCAAATGGTAGGTGTGTGGGTGGAGATGGAACATGTGAAGGTGCGGGGGGATAAATTGATTTCTATAGACTGGACATGTTGCTGATAAAGAATCACATCGCAGTAGTAGTAGCAAGTGGATGCGGTGGTGTGGAAGAAACCATATCTATCGCGCAAATAACACCTTCAAGTGGTGTCAGATGAGGTGGTTCATCTATAGGTTGAGGTTCTTCAGTAGTATCAATTCACGGAGTAGGAAGTGTGGTATGAGGATCATGGTTGCAATATTCGTATGGATGATGGTCATGAAAATAATATATTTTATGCCTTCATGTATGAATTTGACACAATGATGTACTGTAGAGGCAATGGATTGCATGGCATGGAGCCATGGTCTACCAATTACACAATTATATGAAATCGAAAGTCAATGTCAAAGAATTTGGTGTTAAGGGTCTTGGGCCCTATAGTAATAGGGAGAGTGGTGTTACCTATGCATGGATAAACAAAACAATCATATGCATGAAGTGAAACACATGATGGACTAACATTAGCGGTGAAAATTCCTAGATTTTTAAGGAATGACATAGGACATAGGTTAAGCTCAGATCCATAATCAATTAAAGTATGCTTGACACCCACATTATAAATTCAAATCATGATGTGCAATGTTGGGTCATTGTCGAAGATATTAAGATCAACATCAGGATTAGCAGGGAAAACAATATGTTTAGAAAATGCATCTACAAATGTTTGATAAACCGATTCAAGATGCATATTAGTAGGAATGTGATTAGTAGTGAGAAGATGTTGGAATCTATGTCATACATTAGGATTGGCAAGAAATAAGTCATTAATTGAGATACTCATGATGAAAACATTGTGGAATACAAAAGCAAAGAAAATCAAAGGATGGGGATCCTAAGAGCGTGATGATCGAGTTCAGGTTCACAAAAATGATTATGTTAAAATGTAAAATAATTATCCTAATCTAATGCAAGTTTGCAGTAAATAACAAATAAATAAATAAAGGATATAACCAAGGAAAACTAAGAAATGTAATATAGAAACCCTAATGTGTAAAGAGAGTTAGAAGAGCCTTAGTTGATTCACAGAGGTTGCAGGAATGTGTCACAGTTGATGACCAACTATATAGGAATGGGAGACCATCACACACGAGCACGAGAAATTATAGATCCGAGTGATTCAAGCTAGTATGGGGTGCCTAGAGAAGAATGGGAGTGCCTGGGGCACTCTGATAAAATTTTTGGATGCCCTGGTATGTGAAAATGGTTGGAACCTAGTTCTGACAGGGTCACTAGAGCTTCACACATATTCGCTTCTTTCCGAATGTATGTCTCTTTAAACCCGCAATAAATGAATCACCTGCAAAACCCAGAAAAAGCATCAAACCCTAAAAAATAAATATGCAAATGAAGGGGTCAGACTATCCTCAAATGCTACAATGGTGGTCTTACAACTGAGTGCTACACTACATCTCATACCTAATGTAGTTCTCTCTCTCTCTCTCTCTCTCTCTCTCTCTCTCTCTCTGTGTGTGTGTGTGTGTGGAATTGTGTCATAGGTTTCTCTTGTACGTGTCAAACTTGAAGTAGAAAGCAAGTAGCTAGATGTGGAATGTAAATAATGTGTACATGAAATAGAATAAACTCCCCCATGAAGTGAGATGCGAGATGAAACATCCTTTGTCCCTTGTGATGGAGATAGATGGATTTTTATGGAGCAATGTAAACCTTGACGTATGCATCCTTAGGTGGTGCTAGATAGTGCTTAGTGTTTGGTCCCTTATTTTATTTTGTTATTGGTAAATGATTTTTTGGGGGGGCCATACCCCGAGAATGGTTTTGAAGGAGACCATACCCCGAAAGACAGAAAGGCTCAAAATTCATATGCGATGTGAGGAGTACAGATAAAAAGGCCTAGAAGCTAGGAAGGACAATGAAGCACAAAGGCAGTGGAAAAACTGCCACAAGAAGCCCAAAGACAACCCGAAAGTAGCTCCACAATAGTTCCACGACCCACACAAACAAAAAGAGTGTAAAACAAGTTTAAAAAGAACTAAAAGATGGATGGCCTAAAAACAACAAAAAATGGTTGAAACCTTAAGTTATCTAACAGAAGGATTACACTACTAGAATCATTTTCCCTAACTTCGAGTCATGACGGAATGATATGAATGCGGATCTTTCTTCTTAACACTTGTCCATTCATCATCACCTTCATTTGGGACAAAGATGTCCACCTTCCCCAGATTCTCATTGTGAACAGTGAATACTTTGTCATCCTTGGGGAGGGAACCACCACCTTGGTAGTAATAACAGGTGGTACCAACTTGTATTTCCACTTTTTCTAGTTCCTCATATTTCCTCTCCAAATCATAAATCAACGAATCAACCATAAATGCTTCATAATTAGTAGCTTCCCCCAAAATCTGTTTTTTCTCCATGATCGAGTTGTCACTATAGATAGTGCATTGACTCCCACCAACTTCACCCTTGGGATTTGGCCCACCATTCTTTGGAGGATTCAAATTAGGTCTGGACGGTATTTTCTCCGGTGAATTTGAAATGAGCGGTATATCCGCCTCTCCCAAACCACCGTCAGCCAAAACCACATTCTCTATACCATTGTTTCCCAGTTGTAGCCTGTTGTGGAAATGGTTTTCCAGTTTCAGGGTATTATCCCCCTCCATCCTCGGTTCTGCCTTATTTTCTTGTCCCTATAAGTTCTCATATTCATCTATCTCATTAGCAACATGGGTTGGAAGTATTTCTTTTGATGAATCTTGTTGTGACCCCTCGTGCTCCATCAAAAGCACGTTTGAGACACTCTTCATGCAATCATTCTAATGTGTTTGATTTATCTTCCTCAATTTTTGGGTTGTGTCCATTTGTTGGGTTGTGTCCCTTTGCATCCATAGATTTCATGGCCCACACACCCACAGTTTCTGCAATATACAAGTGAATATTTATAGCACATTTTTTGTTTCCATACACCATCCCTAGTTAGCATGTTAATGGTATGTAGAGGTATTGAGCCAATTGTGACATTTACACACAGTTTACCTGTAATGAATCTTACCCTAGAAATAGTAGTTGGGTCTAGCACTAACAGTTCACCGATTGCTTTTGCTATACCCATCAAAACATCCATTTCCCGAAATCCAGTGGCAGTCCAAGAAGCCTATCCTAAATCGGGCATGTTGTTAGAGTGTGTGTTTTAGCTTTAGGCTTCCATCTTGCGTTGGAGAGTGTAGTTCTGCCATAGAACCATGAACACCCCTACATAACATTTTCAAGATATTCTTCAAGAGAAAAAACAAACAGGAAGTTTTTTTCAAAGAGGGCAAGGGTATTGACTTTCCTTGAGTCATCCATTTCTTCTTAACCCAACATCTTACTTGGTCGATATTTGGCCGGATTCCAACAAAACATCCAATAAAAGCAAAGTTGTATCTTTTCATGCTCTCTATACAATTGTTTACGGAACATTTAGGCATGGAGAGTCATGTCTCCATTTTGGATCCCCATTTATTAATCGGTTCTGCGATCGTGACTAATTTTTGAGCAATTTTTCAAATGAACCTTGCTTCCATACAGAGATATCCCCTGTTGGGTCCCTTATTATGATCACATAACTTTATATTTATATTATTAATTCGCTTGAATTTTTTAATCAACCACGTAAAGGCTAAATACCAAAAAGATAAGATGCTCAAATGGCTAGAAAGGACCCAAAAAGTGTAAGTAAAGTACAAAGAGGATGGGGGTGTACGGTGGGGACATGGGCACCTAGAGATGGCATCTGGCCGGGTGCCCCACCCGAGAAAGATTAAAACTAAAGTATGAAAAGAAAAATTGGGCCAGTAAATGTGCAAGACCGAAAGTAGAAACTAAAAGAAATGAAATATGGCCAAAGACATGGGTTAATCGACACTTTTCTTTCTTGGGAACCATATGAATAATAGTATGCGATTAAGACTAGATAATTACTGAAGCGCGTGATTTTTATATAGAGTTATTTGTTGACCGTTTTTGTCAATCATTGGAGGGGGTACAAATTTTTCATAGTTTCTTAGTTTGGGGACGGACGGTGGATGACATGCGGGCAAGTTAGCATCTTTATGTGTTGTTCCAAGACGAAATTTCTCACATATGCAACCATTCCAAGATGTCTTCTTCATCAAGATAATGCATCAACCATGGAATAATGTTGTAATACCTTTATGGAGGGAAGGAAACATATATCAAAAATCACATTATGAAATAGAACATCTAATGGTAGATTTGCAGAGTTGGGAAAAATTATAGTTTGCATTAGATGTGTTTACTCCTATTTTGAATGATCAATCATTGGTAGAATTAATTCATTTTATTTCCTTATGATTAGGTGAATTTGTATCAGTGTATTGAGTTGTAAAGGTTCATTCCATATTATGTTATTAAAGCAATTCAAAATGAACATACACAACTCATTACATAAAGACAATTTCATTTATACATAAATATAGTGTATAATGATCCCACAAAATCTGTGGGATATAGCTAGAAAAGAAAATGAAATGCACATAAATATAAAGCTGAAAATGTAAGAAGTAAGTAACCCATCATTTCCTCGAGATGATAGTCATTTCCAATATTTTCTAGATTTCTCCAAGCAATCATTGTCTCTACACGTGCACGAAAGAGGGAAAATAAAGCATGTTAGAGCTTAGGGACTCTAACTTATTATGTTACCATTTTTATATATGTGAATCATCATAAAGCAAGTACAAGTTTACATCATTCCTAACAATACAAGATACAAATTTGCAAGGGTTCACCAAACATTCTGCACAATTTCATTTCATATTTCTCCATCAAGTAAATAATGAGTATTAATGTATGAGCATATTTTCAATACTCAAGATTGCGGGTTTTCATGTCGAGAAAGGTTAAAAAAACTTCACATACATTTTAAAATGCAATTTATAATATGCAAGATCTCTCACACATTTTATGACAATTGTTTTGAAAGAATAAAATCCAGAGATATAAAGAGTTGAAACTTTTAAAGGGACATTCAAATAAAATTTACAGTTGAGTCATGCAAATACAATCCCAAATGATCTTCTCTAAAATTTCATTTATAAGGTATGCTTATAAGATAAATCCAAAGTAAAACTATGTAATTAAACACATGCCAAGATAATTCTACATATTGTCACATGTTTGCAAGATACGGGTAAAATATAAAACTTTCAATATTGCAAAAGCAGATCAATATTAAAGAGAATCAAAGTTGTTGTTTAAAGACAAATCTAAATGATGTGACAATTACATATTTCTATTTTTCAAAGGATCTAGGGTAAACTATGATTCAAAGTTTGAAATAAGATTGATCATCTAAAACCTAAGATGGAAATTCAACATGTTCAAGAAATTTGCATGCATTTAATCAAAGTAGAACATTCATGCATCTTGTAGTTACTGGTATACATTTTTAATAACCATATAGCTTATCATAATACAAAATATTTCCAATTCTATCAATGACGGGGTTGTAGGAAAGGATGCAACAAGAGATGAAACTTTTAAAAGTAAATATGTTTCTTATTATTGTAAATATGTTTCTTATTATAAAAGGTACAAATGTCCCTGAAAGTTATATTGAAATATAGAATAACATGCCCGGGAAATTCGAACACAATATATAGGTTGTAGAAATAATTTTAAGACAAGTTTCTAAACATGTATTAAAAATGAAGCATACAGAATTTTGAAAATAAAGGAAAGTACACTGAGTTAATAAGAAATACCCAAGGTTTCAAAAAAAAGTAGCGTTATTGTTGTTTATTTCAGATTGCAAAAACAATTAGATTAACATACTTTCTAAAAGGATAAAATTCAAATTTTCAATGCTTATCAAATCAAGTACAGGAGGATCAATCCTTTGTCAAAATTTTCACTTTTCAAAGCTTCAAGAATGCAGAGTTTAAGCTTGTAGAAAGAGGAGTTCCATCTTTTCCTTGCAAGGTATTCTCTAAATTGCAAAAACACTTGCAAAATGCTTCTCAGAAAGGTATAATGATGGATTGATTTAAGCTCTATGTGAAGCATCCATAATGTATATTTGAGAAAAATATGAAATCAATTGTACACTTGCACTGAGATAATGAGCCTTAAACAAAACTAAAGTATGGAACCTTTTTGGGAACAAGATCAAGAATGTTACAATCATATATTTGAATATGAGATCAATTATGACTGTTTCAACTTTATTAATAGGTCAACTGATCCATGAATGATACAATGGACTATAATCAAGATATAAGCTAGATTTTTAGGAAATTGTAACACTACCCAACTCGAGCAATAGAGAACAAGCAGAATAAATCAAATTGCAATGAACCAAGGAAAATCTCACCTTGAGCCAGGCACAATGGAAAGTTGGAGAAACATTAAAACAATGATCTAGAGGTTTCCTAGAATGAGTTGTGCAAAGGAATCCCATAACATCTAGACCCAACATGACAAGTTATAAAAGTTAAACAACAAGCTCATAAAACGAATCAAGCACAAATTTGAAACAACTTAACCAAGCCACAAATGAACTAAGAGATCCCAATAACAAGGGCGAGAGATATATAATTGATAAAATGGTGATCTCAAGTTGAAATTATGGCTAACATTATATGACCCAAATCTAAAAACAATTGAGTTACAAAGCACAAAACAAAAAGTGCCAAGTCACTGAAACTAACAAAAGCTCACAACGGACTCCAAAATGAGTTGTCGAAAGGAAACCTGAACTAGGTAAATCTCAAGCGAGCTAGTAAGGAAAGCCATGGAGTTTAGATTAAAAATAGTGACCAAAACCCCAATAACCCAGTAAAACAAATCTCTAAGAGTAATATTGTTTGAATTGGGCCCATAAAGAGCTCAAAATCCTTTTAAAAAATAGCGACACGATATCAACTTGAACACTAGTAAAATAGAGCACCGAGTCGAGTACAAGATAGATCTTAATAAATAAGAAATCTCATTTTAGAGAAAACCCAAAATATGGGGATTTACAAATCTAGAGGAAAAAGAAAAGGTTAAAGCTCTACCTCCAAACATTTATCTCAAATACATCCACAAATCAAGTCAAAGAAAGTGAAATAGAGTAGCCGGATGTATGTAGAGAGCCCAAGCTTGAAATTACATCTAGGTCTACAACTCGGAGCCCTTGAAATCACCCAAAACAATATAAGGAACCAAAGAAACTAAAGCCCAAAACCCAATTCATTTTTCTAGGTGGATTCATAATAACAAGAATAAGAATGCAGAATAAACAGATATAGAGCTTTAACTTTCACAATGGCCACTAAAGAGGGAGAAAATTGCAACACCTCCCCATAGACTGAAGCTTCTCAAACAATATGTAGAATACCACAATGAAAGAATTTAGGTATTTTCCTAATTCGATCAAAAAGACCATGGTAAAAGGTTAACCACAGTTTTCCTAAACCGTGGTTAGTGTACTTTTAAATAATTCAACCCTTTTTCAATAATCACAAAGCTGGATGTGATCACTAATTTAATTATTACAATGTATGAAGGGGACCAATTAAACAAAGTCAAGAAACCCATTGTTTTCCCATATGACAGAATTAACTAAATTACTTCACTTATTAACTAAAGTCAAGAGACAAAAATAGATTTTCTCAAATAAGACAAAATTGCTATTTTTAGCTTATTATCCCCAAAGAAGTTTTTGTACGCATACCTTAATCCTTGCAAATGGGGAATATGGTGAGTCAACACATAGTTTTACCAAGCCAATAAAGATGCAGAATTGAAAAAGAAGGCCAATTTTTAGCCTTTAGAGACATGGAGAGCTATTTTGCCTCATGTTATCATGCACACTCTTTAGTTTTTCAATTATTTAAAATTGTACTAAAATTGGATTTCTCTCCAATTAGCCATCTTGTCTATTTTGGAGCTTTTGGGGTGATTTTTCTACATATACCTTACTTGTGTAAGGGTGATAGGGGCTTACTTGTCATTCTGCAGACTTATATGCAAAACTATTATACTTGTGTACCTTATTGACCAATAAAATACTATTTTTCCTCCAATCAAAGTTTTTTGAAGTGTGTTACAACATGTTTATAGCTTCTTTTACTGAATGACTAATTTCCATTGCATGCTCATAATTGTTTAGCACCTCCATTTAATTTTTTTGTAATTTTTACAAGTCGCATAAGTGTATGTTTATGCTTTGTGAGTGGAAAATCCATCAAATAATGGTTGCAGTTAATTTTATCAGTTCTTTACTAGTCATTAAGTGTTTTTTATGCAAGTATAAGTCCGAAATGTTGGTGCATTACCCTTTTACTTTCTTTGTGTTAATTTCAAGTTTATTTCTATCCCTTAAGCTTTGCCTTAATATTAGCTTAGGTGATCCACCAAGGGAACCAACCCACTCTGGAGGTTCTCCTCAACCCGAGGCACACACAACTCGGAGGAGATACCATCATACCGATTGAAGTTAGAATTATATTTTATTTCTAGATAAAAGTGTATAGATCGACCGATAATACTTTTTTAGCATGCCCAGTGGGACCGAAAACCAAATTTTAAGTGTTATTTTTAGCATGCAGATGAAGATGGTGTTTTCTCATATTTGTACCTAAAAATTCATTTGCTCCAAATGAGCAACTGAACTATTTTTGTTGGAGTTATGAGCACTCAAGAGGAAATAAACATATATTTATGAGTTGCAATTGGCCAAGGAAAACTCAACCAATTTCAATTATTTGTTGCCTTAATTATTTAAGACAAAGATTTTGACATATTAGCACTATTACAAAAGGATTAGTTGCTGCGAGGAGGAATTTTATTACATAATTTTCTATGTTCCATGCCTACGGTGAATACAAGGTTAGCAACAAGAGGTATTCCATCTGAATTTTCTCAATTACCTTTATATTTTTTAGAAGAAGAAGGCTTGGGAATAATACACCTTATACTAGGCCCAATATCTCTAATCCTCCATCTATAAATTAGAACTTTTGATTTAGATGTTGTACTAGTTTTCTCGTTCATTTTAATTAAATGATCTAGCACTAAAGAAAATTAGATAACCTCAAATGATGGAGGGTTTATGGTACCTTATATGTGATGTGATAGATGGATGGGTGAAAAGTAGATGATGGATCTTTGTTGCTACAAGCTATATAAACTACAAAACTAGAGAAATATTTGATTAGATAATATATGTGGGGGTTTCCCAAAAATTCAGATCCAAGAAGCATTAGCTTCCTTGGTGGATGTCAACCCCCATTTGTTCAAAAAGAGTGAACTAAATGATGAAATAGTAGATAGCATATAGATACATGAATATTATTAAATCTAAGAATAACTAAGATCTTATCCAAATATTGATTTAATTGAAATAACAGTAAATTAAAGTTTGCACAGTGCAGGTCAACGATGACCACGACTCTACACAATAAGGTTGATTCCAACCTGGATCAAATGAAGGGAACTTGCAACAAACCTGCAAGATCTTATGTGGTTGGATATGGATTTAGAAGATGGGTGAGGTTGATGCTAATTAGAAGCGGGTCAATGGCAATTGGGTATGGGTCGATGCCGATTGGACTAGGTTGATGCCAATCAGATTGGGTCTATGTCGATTGGATCTAGGTTGGGTAAGGTCAAGGATGGATGGATGAAAAAGGTGACCTGTAAGAAAATAGACTAGAAAAGAAGGTTGTTAGAGAAGCTTTGAGTGTTTCACTTGAATTTTATCCGAACATACAAAAGATTAGACACAAGTAATAAAAAGATAATCGATAAAAATATGAATAAAGCAACACAAAGATATGGATAAGTCTCATGAATGATGATCGTGAGTGATGCAAGAATGTTGAAATGATATCTAGGAGATCTGTGATTATTGTTGAAATTCTCGGAAGAGAGAAAGCTCACGGGTTGTAAGGGAGGTCAGATGTTCACATGCATATGATCATTATGGAGAGAAAAGACTAGCTTTTATAGAGTCGACTGTGACTAGGATGGGTCACCGCCAATTACAAGGAAAGTTTCCTAAATGGGCAAGCTTTTTTGTTTCTAATCGGTATTTTATTTTTGATGAGTGAAAAAGTTATTTTAAATCAAATAGGTTGGAAGGGATGTGATATGGATGAGTTGGGGATAAAGATAGTGTTATCCAAAATTCACCCCTCAAGGTAAATTTGATAACATAGATCAAATTCTTTTGTCCCAAGCAATTATATTGAGTCCAGGAAAAAAGTCATGTTTTTTGGGTCCCCTCAGAATTTTCTAACTCCCATGTCCAAGAAGGAGAGAGCAAGTTCCGAGAAAATGTAAGAAAAATTGCAAAAACAGGCTCGGGCCAGAAAAAAAATCATGAAAAATGGCTAAGTCCTAGTCCTAGAAGCATTTGGGACAAGCGGGACAAAAAGACCTGAATCGGCCGAAATGAGCACGGGGCGGCCCTAAAAGCAATTGGGACATCACGGGACAAAAGTATGCGGCGGGCGCGAAAAGCCGATTTGGCCGAAAAAGAAAAAAAAAAAAATTGGCTAAGCTTTGAGAGGGTCACCTTTGGGACAAGCGGGACAATAAGACCCGAACCGGCCGAAAAGAGTCAAGTCAGTCCAAAAAACAAAGTGGGACAAGTGGGACAAAAATACCCGAACCGGCCGAAATGAGCACAAAGGGCCCAAAATCAAATGGGACATCCGGGACAAATGGACGCGAACCGGCCGGTTCGCGCGAAATCAGCACAAGGAGCACTAAGCATTTGGGACATCCAAGACGCGAAGACGCGAAGTAAGCGAAGGAGCCGAAGGAGCCGAAAACCAACCAGATCACGCCACGTGTCTCAAGGAGAAAAGTCAACATTTGACCCGTGGAACTTCAAACGGCCATAACTTTTGACTCCGAGCTCCGATTTTCACAAAATTGGACTTTCTGGAACGAGCACGACGTCCTCTACACCACAAAAACTAGATTTCTTAATTTTAATGAGGATAGATATATTTAAATAAAAGAAACATATTCGGCTCCAGTCAGTTAATGCTCATTCCCGTCAAATGACAGAAAACGCCTGCCAGACCCAAAATAGCTGCCCGCACTCAGAAGGCCATAACTTTTGCATTTCTCAACGAAATCGCACAAAATTGGTACCGTTGGAATCGTGGTTCCGAGCCCGATGCATAGAAATCAAGAAATTCCGGATTTGATCAGAAATTGATTGATATTTTTGAGGAAACGTGGCCAGGTTCAGAACAGTGTTTTATTTGGTAGTTGGGAGTGCAATTAAGAGGCATGGTCATCATTCTTTCTCTGCTGCAGCACATGGGACAGTATGGGGAGCCTTTTGCAAGTAATGTATAACCATTCCACTCAATTTAATGCCTCTTACAGGTGGTTGAAGGACAGATTTCGGGATTTCCACTT
The DNA here is from genome assembly GCA_018340775.1 of Taxus wallichiana var. yunnanensis. NCBI lineage: Eukaryota > Viridiplantae > Streptophyta > Pinopsida > Cupressales > Taxaceae > Taxus > Taxus wallichiana. Next base: position 1,041,242,969 of record CM031239.1, read on the forward strand.
TCCCTTCTCTTCTCCTTCTCATTTTTTCTATAAATTGGAGTGTTGGGCTCATTGTAAAAAAGAGAGTTTTTGGGTAGCAAAGCTCTGCCAAAATTGCTTTGTGAAGCCAGTGTGTTGCAGGCCCTTGTAGTGGACTCCTTGCATGGTGATCCAGGCCCTTATCTTGTAATAGATTGAAGCTCGTGCATATCATGAAGCAATAAAATACCGGTTTGTGGATGTATCTTCCCCGTGTTTTCTTGCATTCTTCTTGCCCCTTTAATCTTTTCATAAGAATATTGTGTCTATTTATTATGTTCTTGCAGGAGTTCATTATCATTGGGTATGCTTGGAATATGGTTGTGAATGCATTTTGCTAGATTATGGTGAACTTGCCATCACCTCTTCTAGTGTGCACTTTGCCTCTGTATTTCACACATTTGGAGATTAATCTCACACCCTCCTTTTGGTGTATCACCGCTTTAGTGTAGGCTTTCATTTTATGTATTCTTTCTCCTGGTCCCTTGGAAATTTAGATTAGAATAGTTAGCTTATCCTGCATTAGAGTAGATTGTGGCAGTAGTTTAGGAGCAAGAACGACGGCTTTCTCGGAGGTCTGTCTCAAATAGCAAGTCCCACAACTTGGAGATAGTACCCATGTTATCCAATCACACTTTGGATGCTTAGAGTGATCAAACTAGAAATCGATCGGATTCAAGGGTGCTTTGTGATTCGGTGATAACGAGATAGGTTAGAAAAAATCAAATAAAAGCATGGGGATATATATTTAGAATTAAAGCATCCTAAATATAAAGTTTTGAGGGCATAATGAATGTTAATTAATTAATTAATTAAAATTACTCAATTAATGTTTATTAATAAAAATTAAAGGTGATAAAAAGGTGATGGGCATAAATATTGATTGATTAAGATTAATTAATCAATGTTAATTAATAAATATTAATAAGGTGATGGGATGAATGGCAATTTAATTAAATATTAAAGGGGTGGATTTAATTAAAATTAATTATGTGCACACAGTGAACAAGGGGTATAGATACCAATTTTAGGTGTTTCCATTTTGTCCCTTTTTGTTGAGTGATTTGTGTTGGCAAGCCATAAGACAAAAATGATGAGGTATGATGAGGATTGAAAAAAGGTAGATGATGAGCTCCCCCTCAAATGGGGGATCGATCACACCATGAGAAATCAATGACTTGTTTGAAAAAGGTATATGATAAAGGGAAGGTGGGTTAAGAAGAATGGGTAAAATGATTACCAAGACAAAATGCCCCAAGCAAAAAAGGGATCACAATAATAATAAAAACTATATGAGTGACTCCAATATCACATCGATAGAGGAAAATTGTGGTCTCAACGAAGATGGGTGATAGTGTTTTACGGGCCAGTGAGTGGGTGAAGATCACTGTATTATGGATGCTGTTTGTGATGACCAATGGGTTATAGGAAAACATAAAAGTATGCGCAACTTAAATGCAAAAGGTATGAAAAATACTTCTTATACAATGAATCATCTATAAGGGATGAGGATGAAAGGTATGGTGCCCCGGTGAGAGAGGACACAAAAATGATCAAAAAGGCAAAGTGAAAAAGTTTGGTGGTGAAATAATATGCCCCGAGGGGAATAAGTATGGCCATAAGGTGGACTTTGTGTGTGAATTGGATAGTATCATGAAATGAAATGCCGAAGGAGGCATAATTATGGACCAGTGGAACTTTGAATGTAGAATTAAAATACCTTGAGGGAAAATAAATATGGCCGCAAATGTGGACTTAGAGATGAGGTAGACAGGATGAGATTAGGTGAGATTTGGTGAGATGTGACTTAACAATGGAGACCTATGGATGTACATCTTATATTTCTATGGAAAGAAGATGTTTTATGGTATAAATATAGATTATATCTATGTAAGAATCAATCCTTAAAAATAGGGTTCTATCCGAGCTCCATGCTTCTCCAATAGGGGGTCATTTTGGCTTCTTAAAGAATTATCATCTAATCAAGCATGATTTTTTTCTTGGAAGGGCTAAAAGGAGATGTCCAAATTTTTTTGCAGAATGCATGGTTTGTCGAGAAAAATAAGGGAGAAACAATTAAGTCCCCAAGTCTTTACAACCTCTATCTACTCCTAGCCAAAGGTGGGAAGAGGTGTCCATGGACTTCATCACAGGATTGCCTAAAACAAAAGGTAAAAATGTAATCATGGCGGTGGTGGAAAGACTCACCAAATATGCCCATTTTTTTGCTTTATCACATCCATTTGTTGCGAAAGTACAGTAGGAATGGACTTCAAGGATACAATTCAGAAGATACATGGGACACCAAATATTATAGTAAGTGATCAAGACCCTATCTTTACTAGTAATTTTTGGATTGACGTGTTCTCATGCTTGGGCACACAACTAGCTCGTAGTTCCTCTTATCATCCCAGTCTAATGGGAAAAAAGAGGTGGTAAACAAGTGCTTGGAGGGATATCTTCATTTTTAACATCAGATAAGCAAGTGAGATGGGTCCAATGGTTATTTGGAAGAATGGTGGTATAACACTCCTTTCATACTTCATCTAAATGTCTCCTTTCTTAGCATTATATGGGTACCATCCACCATCTATCACTTCATCTTCGAGAGTCCAACCAAAGGTTCAAGCAGTTAAAGAACATATTCAACACCAACAAGAGGTGCTTTCTAGTCTTAGGGAGAATTTGGCCATGTCACAAAACCGCATGAATTTAGCAGGATACCAACATCACAATGAAAGACATTTTGAAGTTAGTGATTGGTTTTTGTGTGTTTACAACCATATAATAAAATGTCCTTAAAACAACAGAAAAATGATAACAAGCTTTCACCTAAGTATTATGGTCCTTATCAAGTGTTACAGAAGATTGGCAATGTATCATACAAACTAGAACTTCCTCTAGCTACTCGAATTCATCTAGTCTTCCATGTATCTTTCCTAAAGAAGGTAATTTGATAGACAATATCAACCCAGAAAGTGTTACCTGAGCTTGATGAAGAAGGCGAGAATCATCCTAGAACTAGAATGCATCCTTGGACATACACTAAGTGATTGAGGAAAAGGGTTATCACTAAGTATTTGATCAAGTGGGAAAATATAGACAATGAAGACACAACTTGGGATGATGCAAATTTCTTGCAAAGCATCCATATCTTCTCAACATTGGGGAAAATATTTCTTCGAAGGGGAGGGGAATGTTACGCCCTTAATCATATATCTTATATTGGATGTATATAGCTGACTTGTGGCTATCATAACTTCTTATCATTATGTATCTCTTTCATATATGTTATATTTTCATTAATGGGACATCCTCAAAAGTGTTGGCCATAGGATAGGAATATTATATATAGGGGTTATTAGGTAGTATTTGATCATCATATTCAATATTTGAGTCTTATTTTTTGGTTTGGAGGTTGCCCCCTCGAAGCGGCTAAGCTATTCTTCTTTCACATTGAGATCATTTATCTAAAATATTGTGTTCATTGGTGTTATATTTCTGCTAATAATCAGATTTATACAAGTAATTACAATACAATCATGAAATGAAATGCCAAAAGGAGTAAATATGTACCAATTAGAATTTGAATGTATAAATTAATTATTTGAATGTAGAATTAAAATTCTGGAGGAAAATAAATATGGCCACAAATGTGGACTTAGAGATGAGGTAGACTGGATGAGATTAGGTGAGATTTGGATGAGATGTGACTTAACAATGGATACCTATGGGTATGAGTGACACTACGTCATTGAGGAATGTGAGAGGAAAGGATGCCTCCAACCGCATTAGAGGTAAACAAGAGGAGGATCCAGGTAACGTAAGGCACATGTAACAAAAACATAATGTTAGCATACAACCAATGATAATTAATTATTCCAAAGATCATGAGAGAAAGACGGATGGGATGGAATCATAAACATAATTTTGACACAAAAAAGGGGTTTGAGATGTAACTTGTACGTGAGAAGAGGGTTCTTCGTTAGTGGCGTTTCCTAAACCTATGCCTCATCTGTAGGAAAGGGAAAGAGTAATTCTGAAAGAAAGTTGATCAATACGGGAAGCTTTCTTAGGATGCTAGAATAAAATGGAAGGATGATCAATGTAGGAAACCTTCAATGCCTTAAGAGAGTAGCCATCCTTCAAGGGTATGGTATACTTTATACAAAATATAGATGGAAATACTATTATATATGATAGTCATCCTTCGAGGGATCAGTTTATTTCTTTTTGATTTTAACTTTGATTTTTTGATTTACGTGATTTTTTTGCGTGAATAGATGTCCTTCTAGGGATCAATCTATTTATTTTGATTTTTTATTTGTATGATTTTTTTGCATGAACACCTATCTTTTGTGGGATCGATCTAGAGCATCCTTTGATTTTTATTTTACATGGGGGAGAGTTGGGACTAGCTAAGTAGACCACTTAGGAGGGGATAAGGATGTACAAGAGACACCTTTGACCCATTGCATGGATCCAATAGGTGAATGAGAGGGTGATGGATGTAATGATCGTGGAGTTCTCACTAAGATGGGAGAACCTATCCATGAGGAATATGCTACAAACAGATCCGTGGTGTCCATATTTAAGATCATATCTAGGATAATGATGGATGACCAACTAATTCCCAATCATTACAATGAAAGATGGAAGAGGTTAATGATGGAGGGATGATCTAAGGATATGATGAAAAGTTCACTGGTAGTGTGTTAACAATAGAATCGTCACAAGTGCAAAGTGTTAAGAGGCTCGACTTCTGATTTACCACCAAGGGAGGGTAAAATTTCCATGCAATGTCTTAATTAGAGTCACATTCGAGATAGGATGACAACTTGATTAATATGGGATATGATGAGATAGATGAATGAAGATAACAACCATGCATTAGCCTTTGAAGAAGTGAAAATATGTGTATGAGATGAGATAAGTAAATGGTACCCCAAGGGAAAGACAAATATGACCACAATGGTGGATTATGATAAGATGAAATTGTCCTCCCAAGGGAGGGATGAATATGACCACAACAATGGGTTTAGGATGAGGGTGAAAGATTAGATAAGACGTTGTAAGATAGATAATATGGAAACTATGTGCTACCTTTTGAAAGTGAGGAAGCAAGAAAATATATATGTGCCCCAGTAAGACAAAAAATGGCCACAAGAGTGGTCTTTTGATAAAAATATGGAAAGAGATGGTGCCCCAAAGGAGGCAAAAATATGGCCACAAAGGTGGACTTTGATAAAAATAGAGATGAACAGGTCCCTCAAAGGAGGAACAAATATGGCCACAATAGTGGATATTGAAAAAGAGAATGGTCCCTCAACGAAAGGATAAATATGGCCATAAGGGTGAACTTTGAAATGAAAATATTGTTCCCAAGAGAGGCACAAGTATGGCCACAAAAGTGGACTTAAGATGAGATGAATATTTGGATAAGATTAACTTGGATTTAAGATTTGATGAGATGGGTTGGATGAGATAAGGCGATGTCAAAAGTGAAGTCCCCCAACATCAAGGGATTTATTTGGATAGATACGGATGGGATGCTTAGACACGAGGGGGTTAAAAATGAGGTGAGGATTCCCAACCCATAGCAAAAGAGATTATATCACTTTGGAAAAATTAGACATGGATGAGTTAGTGGATGTCGAAGGAATTTAGATGGGATCATCTTAGATTTGGATTGGATAGATGGCCAGGGATCATAGGGATGATCAACAAGGAAAATAATATCGATAGATAAGAAAAGACCTTCCTTAGGAGGAATTTCATGTACAAAGGGATGTTAAGGGATGGTGTGGATGAAAGAGGGGGCTTAATAATTTTAATGGATGGTTATATAGGAATAGGATTTCGATTGGTCACGGTGGATGGAGAAGGATGGATTTTATGAATGAGAACATCATATTTCACAATAAGATCATGAAAAATAGTTTGAAAGGTCTTTTAATGCTTACATCATAACCCATGGAACAATGATAGGAAAAAATGCAATTGGGATTAAACCATGATGGATTTTTACTATGAGGATCGAAAGGTCTAATGGGGGAAACGTGATGGAAGATATTTGGATTAAGTGTCTAAGGATATCTATGTAAGATCCAATAGAAGTGGTGTAGGTAAGATAAATCTTATGAGGCCTGGTAGGATGTTTGGGTTTGGGTTTAGGTTGGATGGGTAAATTAGGAATCTTGAAAGATGAATCAAATTTGAGAGGAAGTTGGATTTGGACTTATCATTAGGAGATTTCTTAGATGGGGGACAAAACCTAAAATAGATGAGGGTGTTTCTAGGATAGATGTTGTAGTATTGGATTGCTTTGAGAAGAGGGAGACCTAACTTCTTACGAGGATGCCTATGAGACCTTCGGGAATTTTTACCACGGGTCTTAGATTTGGATCGAGAATGCCTACTCTTGGTGGGGATAACTATAATGTCAACTAGTGGATTCAAGGATTGTGGTGTAGATGTTGGATTGGTTGATGTAGAAATAGTTGATTTGGTAGAGGAAGAATGAATCCCCCTTGTGTTTGTCTTAAGTGGAGGCACTTGCTCCACGAATGTCTCAAGAGGTGTTATTGACATGTTTATAAATGAAGGAGATGTGATAGGTGTAGCAAAGTGGTTATAGATGTGGATACGGTTGATGTTGAAGGGTTAAGTGTAGGAGATTGGGATGAGATAGGTGGTGTGGCCATAGGCAAAGATGTAGGTATATGCGTCGAGATAGGTGTTGGCATAGTTGTAAGTGGGGTTGTAGGAGTATGTGTAGTAGTTGGGACTGATGTGGAAACGAGTGATGTAGGTGTAATAATAGGTGTGTTTGATATAGATGTGGGTCATTGGGATGTAGTGATATTAGGTATGGTTGAGATGGTTATAGACATGGATGGTGAGGATGAATCTAATGTGATAGATTAGGGCATGATATAATTGTATGAAGTATGGGTATAGTCAAAGTTGATGCAAATGTGGTAAGGGTCGGTGTAGATATAGGTATAGGAGAAGTAGTATAAGTTTATCTAGGTGTGATAGTTGTGGATACAGTAGGTTCTGAATAAGGGCTGGGAATAATGTTTAAGGTAGGAGCATGCAGAGTTGTTGATGAGATGAGATATTTATTAATGGTGTTAATGGTGTGAGAATTTGGTAGTTGAGATGTAGAAAGGGTGGCATGATTTTTTGGTGGTTTATTAGGAAATTTTTTTCTTAATTATCAGCCGAGGGTTGGCTAGATGAAGTGGTGGAGTTGTCTATTTCGATATCCCCTTGATTTATAAGTTGTTGGATGTGATATTTGAAGGAACCACACTTCTAAATATTGTGACCTTTGACTTGATGATATTTACAATAGTGGTTTTCGTGATAAAAATGGGCTTGGGTTGTAAGTCATCCACGAGTTGTATGGGAGGAAGTTGGATGGATTTTACTGCCATTAACTTGTGAAATATAGAGTTATAGGATTCCCATGCAAGGGGGTATAGTTAGGAGATGATCTAGAAACTCTTTGATAAGAATCCGTGTGAGAGTAAAATGTGGATGGATATTGGACCATGATGGTATTGGTGGTAGTTTTAGACTTGTTGTTATGGGTAGTGGGTTTGATGAACTCGGTCTTGGGATTGTTTGATCGAGCCTTGAGTTGGTCATGCTTAAGGGTGCTAGTTTCAAGTTTGCGAACTTAGCCATGGTGAAGGATTATTTAAATATTTGGAAAGATTGGATCTGTAATGTAGACAAAATATGATTCAGACATGAGCGTGAGAAGAGTTCAATGAGTTCAGATTTTGGAAGAGTAAATGACATTTGGATTATGACGCCATGCCATCAATGAGAAAATATATGATAGAATCATCATTAAACTGTTTAATGGCATATAAGTCATTGATAGTGATTTTAGGTGCAATATTAATTGAAATTTTCTCTAGGAACAATTACACGGGTTGGGTAAAGGAGAATAAAGAATGTTGAGGAATCCCATTGTACCAATCTAGTGCTGGACTGGCCAAGGACATAAGGAAGGTACGAATCATAAGTTCTTGATCATGTGTGATAAGGTAACATGTGTGTTTAAAAGAATGGAAATTTGTTTGGGATCTTCCTTGCAGTTAAATTTGGTAAAATTTGGAAGCTCCCAATGAGGGGGGTAAGGTTTAATTGGAAGATGGATGAATGGGTTCATTACAGATTTGTTCATAAGATAGCGTAACCTTGAGTTCCAAGGTAGCGGCCTCTAGACTAGACAACCTATTCATTGGGACATGAATAGAATAATTTAATGTGATGGTAGTTGTTATGTTTGTGGAGCCTATATTCATGTTAGAGTGTGGTACACCTTCTATGTGTGACACTCACGTATTTTTACGGCGGTCTGCTCGCCGGTGAGCGGGTCAAGGGGGTTTGGGGGTGAAGCCCCTGAAGCAAATTTTCATGGGTGGTTTATTAACCCATGGGTAATGGGTAACTGTTATGGGCTGTTTTTGGGCCCATGGTTTTTCGGTACCCATTGTTTTGATACCCACGGTTTTTTGCCCATGGTTTTGATACCCATAGTTTTGTATCAAACTGCTTAAGTAATTGTCTATTTATATGGTCTTATGCATATGATAGATAGACAAGCAAATGTATTGCAGATGTGCTTTGAATTTGGGTGTGAATTTTGTAGATTTTGTTGAGCATAGCTCGAAATGGATTTGGGTATTATATTGAGAGAGTGGAGGATTGTAATAAAATCGAGCAAGTGATTCTTGGTGTACGTAGCCCATATTGGGTGAACCACGTTAAATATTGTCTCTCTGTGTTGTGTTATTTATTCTGTACTTTTATTTGAGATATGTAATATTTTTACGCATATTAGTTTCTACTATTGTGATTCTCGTAAGGGATTATTCCACATATTTTATCTCTTATTACCTAACAATAGGTTGGGATTGGATTGGTTGTGTGGCATGGAAAGTAGCTTGATAAGGAAATTGATAAGTTTGTGGATGTGTGGGTGTTTTAGGAATCATTTGATAAGGATTAATATATGTCATAGGTTGAGATTGGATAGGTTGTTGTAATGGTTGATGTTGAGAAATAGGGACGTGGTATGATTGTTGAGATTGAGCAAGTTGTTGTGGTAAATGATAAGTGGGGATATAAGTGTTAAGAGGTTGAGATTGTTGGATAGGCATACTAGTGACAATAGTAGATGGAATAGAGATAGAGTTGATATAAAGTGATGTGGGTGGAATGGGATCCACCGGTTGAGTGGGTTGATAGGATTGAGATATTTGGGGTCTACGACATAGGAAATCATAGATAGGGCTAGAGGGAGGCCCAAGAGTTTCTAAAGGAGCTGGAGATGGGGGTGTAGTTGGTCTAGAAAGGTTGGATTGATGAGAGATATGAGGATTGGTTCTAAGGTGGGAACAATTTTGGATGACACGGTCCTCATGAAGTGAGACCATGGAGACAAGGGGTTGGGTAACCGAAGGTGTGGTCTCAAGTTTAGAATCTTATTAGGAGAGATCATTAGAGGAAGCAATGTCATTGGATGAAGTGGATTTTTGTGTTGTTTCAACTTGAGAAAGGGTAATAATAGGCATGAAATAGATGAACATTTGTTTATGTAATTTGTTAACAAATAAATCAAGAAATAATTTTCTTATCATCATGATTAATCAGGAGATGTGAAAACAAAAATGGATAACAAAGGTACCTAAGGAATGGTATCCTAAGGTTGGTTTAAAGTTGTTATGGCTGGGGATATTTCGGGTGGATTCATGTTGGGTGATGAAATAACAATCATTCAACTAGATAAGGATATGTTTTGATGTGTTATTTAGATGCTTGAGGTTTAGGTTGTGTCGAGAAAATGTATGATGTAGTGAGTTAAACCCCTACTTAGACTATGTGAGTAAGAAGGATGTAAAAGGAAAGGTTATTTTTAAAACCAAATGGAAGTTTTATTTTTGATGAGGACACACACAAGAAAGTATAATGAAAAAAGGAGAAAATAGGGAAATAGGGAATACTTGGATAAAGCTTTTCCTTTTTATCTGAACTATAGCGAAGAGTAGTTGACAGACGAACCAACACAAGCAAGCAAGAAACAAGGCCTCACACTTTGTAGTGTTAGTAGAAGACAAAAGAAAAAAAAAGTTATAAAAGAAAGGGATCACCTAAAGAGTGGTCCCACCGGGCGTGCCAATAATTTTGTACTAGTTTTCTTGTTCATTTTGATTAAATGATCTAACACTAAAGAAAACTAGATAACCTCAAATGATGGAGGGTTTATGACACCTTAGATGTGATGTGATGGATGGATGGGCACAAAGTAGATGATGGATATTTTGCTGCTACAAGTTATATAAACTACACAACTAGAGAAAAATTTGATTAGATAGTATATACGGGGGCTTCCCGATAAAGTGGATCCAAGAAGCGTTAGCTTCCTTGGTGCATGTCAACCCCCATTTTTTTAAATAGTGAACTAAAGGATGAAATGGTAGATAACATGCAGAGACAAGAATATTATTGAATTTGAGAATAACTAAGATATTATCTAAGGATTGATTTGATCAGAATAACAGTAAATTAAAGGTTACCTACTTTGGGTCGATGACAACCCGTGACGTGCACATGCGAGGTTGACACCAACTAGATCAGATGAAAGGAACTTGTAAAAAACCTGCAAGCTCTTCTGTGGTTAGATCTGGATTTAGAAGATGGGTCGGGTCTATGCTAATTGGACTAGGTTGATGTTGATTAGGAATGGGTCCACCCTAATTGGACCAGATCGACGCCGATTAGATTGGGTCTACGCCGACCGGATCTAGGCTAGGTAAGGCTGAGGATGGATGGATGAAAAAGGTGACCTGCAAGCAAATATAATAGAAATGAAGGTTGATAGATAAGCTCTAAGGGTTACTGAAGCTGATATGAACCTGCAAAAGATTAGACACAAGTAATACAAATATAATATGATAAAAAAATGAATAAAGAAACACAAAGATACCAATAAGTCTCATGAACGATGATCATGAGTGATGTAAGCATGTTTAAATGACATCCGAGATATTTGTGATTATTGCAAGAATGCTCAGGCAAGAGAGAAATCTCGCAGGTTGCAAGGGAGGTCGGATGTTCACATGCATCTGATCATTATGGAGAGAAAAGACTAGCTTTTATTGGATTGTTGGTCTTCAAATAGGACTTTTAAGAAGAGCAACAGTCAGGGGACAAGAAGTCCCTCCTCTTTAATGGGATAGGTTCCCTTATTCAGAAATGAACTTATTTACAAATGTACAAAACATTATTTTCTTGTTAAACTTGGATATTACGAAAGTGTTTTCAGTGAGGATGTTCAAGTACAAAAGGACAGAGGAATGAGAAGAAGAGAACGAGCAGAAAGGCAACATGCAGAATTATAGTGAATCAGAGTAATTCATTATGTATGCGAAGTTACAGTGAATTGAAACAAGATCATTTGTATCATATAAATAAGATGAAATTTAAAGACACAAAGTTCTGTAAATAGCATCTGCCAGAAAACAAAGGTTCATTAATCAAAGACACAAAGTTCCTTCTTGGTTATACAAGATCACCATGCATTGTAAAGTTGAATAGTATGCAATCAGTGAGACTAACAAACTGGAAACAAAATGATCTTCACCAAAATTAAAATGAAAGCTTATGAATAACAGAGATCAGATAGACAGGGAATGGAAAGCCCTTTTGTATTGATTTCTTTGTGATCTATTTACACTTTCAGAAAATATGCCAAGTTCTTCCTCTTTTAGAATGGCGTAAAGAAGACCATTATATAGCTTACAAATCAGTTACTCTTTGTAACCGTTTCTTTTAAATAAAGAATAGTTAAGGACTGTCAATTGTAATACCTTAACTTATTACAAAGAAAACGGAAAAGAAAGGGAAGAAGAGAAAAGAAAAAGGAGAAGAAGACAGGTGGCCAGCTACTGGGAGGGACCCACTGACTTCAAAATCCATTGCCTGAATTTCTTTAACACCTCAGCTATGTCTCTGCCACGAGGGAACTGACGTGTTGGCCGCAGACTGAGTCCAAAATCCCAGACACTTCTCCATCTCTTTATCAAACTCGACATGAGTATGATAATCTTTATTTGCTTCTTCGATGGCAGATTGAAGAGAGCAGATCTCCTTCATTTTTTCTTTGGAGATGGAGCTTTCCTTGAATAAATTATCTTTTACAAAATCTCTGAACTGAGCTTTGATCTCTTGCAAGGAAAGGGCGCACTAGAAGTTTCATCCACGAAGATGATAGTATATATCTTTGAAAAGCCGAGACAACCAATGTCTTGAAAGCTTCACCCTTACACTTGTTATTCTTGATTCTCCCAAAGCCTCCTCCAGGACTTTGATCTTCATATTGATAAGTACAGAGCTGCAAAATAGACTCGGGAAGGGATTACAGCGAAAAGGATATACGCATAGGGAATCAGATTGCGAGGGGTTGAGCAAGGATAGCGAGGAAGCGAGTGTGAGAAATGCAAAAGGGGTGCGTTAGTTATATAGCCGTTGAGGAGAGAGAAAGGTGATCAATGCGCATTAAATTCATATCTATGAGTTTGAAAAGTAACATATTCGAGTAGAGAGAGGGAAAAACTAAGTATGAATGGCATTTGGTTCACTTGGGACATGTGAGACGCGAATGCACGAAACACGCGGCTCGGCCAATTCGGGCGAAATAGGGAGAAGACGGACAAATGCATTTTGGGACATTTGGGACGAAAACGCGCGAAGGATGCGGTTCGGGTGTTTCGGCCGTAAAAATGGAACAAAGGGGCCGAGGAGAAGTTTAGGACATTTGGGACGAAAAGCATGAAGTACGCGGTTCGGGTGTTTCGGCTGAAATTGGAACAATTTGCACTTTTGACTTGGGACATTTGGGACATGAAAGTGCGAAGTACGCGGTTCGGGTGTTTCGGCCGAAAATTGAACAACTCGCACGTTAAGTTTGGGACACTTGGGACGAAAAGTTCCGACGGGCCCGAGAATGGGACAACTTCGGGGAAATCGGCCGATCGGGGAACAGAACGCACTTTTGAACTTGGGACACGCGGGACAAAAATGTCGACAGGCCCGAAATACATACAAAATGACCCAAAACTACGGATTTTTTCAATTTCACGGCCTTTAACATTTGCAAAACAACAGAGAAAAACACTTGAACTCAAAAAAATTTAAAATTCACTTCTCAAGAGCAGGGGGAATTTTGAGTGGACAACAGCTGGCTCCTTCTGGGGATGACTTGGCATGAATTCAAGGAATGAGACAAGGCAAGAACTTAGACAAACTCAGGGGAAGCAGACCAGTACCTTATCCATTGGGCAACGGAGGCAACAAGAAAACCAATACAAAGGGCAACACACCAAAACCGAAAAGGAGAAAAAAAAAACGCTGTACATGCTGAATATACAAGAGACTCCCTAGTCACCTATGACTTGAACAACTTGAGATACTGCCCACTATAAGGAAGTGGGAGAGGAGAACCATCCATGTAATCAAGGTAGAAAGAATTCTTACCAGCAAAGTGTCTGATCTTGAAAGGTCCAAGCCAAAGGGAATCAAACTTTCCATGGCTGCCACGAGGTTCATGTCTTTTGTCCCATAACAGCACGGTGTCTCCAACTTGGAAATCTCTGAACCTGGCTTTCTTATCAAACAGGACCTTTACCTTCTGCTGGTGAACAGATATCCTATCAGCAACCACCAATCTGTCCTCATTCAGTTTGTGCAGGTACATAATTCTCTTATCCAAAGCATCTCTGAAACTAGTATCTTCAATGGCCTTCATCAGGTGCAAGGCTGGTAGTTCCATTGTTACTGGCAATTGAGCTTCTAACCCATATACCACTTGAAAAGGGGACATTCCAATGGCTCTTTTAGGTGTGATCCTGTCTGCCCAAAGAGCATCATAGAGCTTCTTGTGCCAGTTTCGTTGAGACTCATTGACCAACTTCCTTATAATAGTCACCAGATTTTTGTTAGTGGATTACCTTGCGCATTTCCCGAGGATAGTAACGAGGAGTGAGCCAAAGAGATGCCATACCCATAGCAAAAATCTGTTATCTCGATTAAGGAGAAATTGAAGCATTATATCATCACAATCTTGTTAGGTACACCATACCTTACCAAGATGTTATCTTTATGAAGTGCACACTACTTTGAAGTGGTGCTCTTAAGCTGGAATAGCTTCTACCCATTTGGTGAAATAATCGGTGGCAAGTTAGTACATGAGTGTGACCGGCACTAGAAGCGAGGATTAAGTGTACCAATGAAGTCCAAACCCCACTTGTTGAAACGGTTCCTCAATCACAATCGGCGAGAGGCAAAGAAGCCAATTTAGGTCTTCCCACAAAGGTCGACAAGCCTCACATTTATCCACCCACTTGGACGTATCCACGAACAAAGTAGGCCGAGTAATATCCTCCACGAGTATCTTATGAGTCAGTGGCTGTTGAGGAATAGTGTCCTCCACAAGCTTTGATCATGAAAAGCCGAGAGTAGCTTTTCGGTTGTTCCTTGTCCACACATTTCAAAAATCTCCCATCTATTCCCCGTTTAAACAAGGCATTTTCCCACAACACATATTGTGCGATCTTAGTTTAATGCCTCTTTTTTTCTTTTGATCAAATGAGAGGGACATTCTCCATAGGTGAGAAAATGAGCGATGTCAACATACCATTCATCAACCTGAAATTTGAGAAAGCAGAACGGTAGGAAGGTCAACCTTATCCTCCAAAGCAACTCATGTTTAGCTCCTTCGCAATTAGCTCACAAAGGCCTTTACCACGAACAAGCTTGGTTGGTTTGATGTCAATATCATATTCTTGGACCTTAGCAACCCAGTTCCCTCTCTTGGATCCGAATTCCTGTTGTGTGAGAATTGACTAAACAGTTGTATCTGGAACCAACACCATGGAATGAGAGTTGAGAATGTAAAAATGAAATTGCTTGTCACTTTAACTACTGCAAAAGCATGTTTCTCCATCATGGTGTATTTTAACTCATGATCTTTTAGAATATAGCTCATGAATGCAATTGGGAGTTTGTGCTCATCAGAATCTTCTTGAGTCAAAACAGCAGCCAAGGTATTATTTGTGGCATAACAATAGATAATGAAATCTTTCTTTGAAATCAGACATGAGGCTAAACAGAGTCTTAGCAATAGCCTTTTTAATACCTTCAAAGGATTCTTTTCCTTCAGAAGACCAACCAAACGTTTGTTTCCCTTTCATCATCTGAGAAATATTCAAAGTTAACTCTGCAAAATCAGGGATGAACCTTCTTAGAAAATTGATCTTACCAAAGAAAGAGTGCACACCCTTTTTCTTTGGTCGGGGAGAGGAATTTCTTTGGATAGCTTGAACTGGTTCAGGATCGATCTTAATACCATCTTTGGAGATAATGTGTCATAATAACTTCCCTTTTGTGACACAAAAGATGGATTTTTTAGGGTTCAGAGAGATCCCATGCTCTCTGCATCTCAGCAAAACTTTTTCTAGGTGGTCAAAATGAGCTACCCTTGTTTTAGAAAACACAGTCAAGTCATCAAGGTATATGACGATACACTTCCCTTTCAAACTTCCAAAAGCCAGATCCATAGCTCTCTGAAAAGTGGCACCAGCATTAATGAGCCCAAAAGCCATTCTTTTGTAAGCAAAGGTACCCCAAGGGGTAGTGAAAGTTGTCTTGTGTTGATCTGCAGTGTCAACCTCTACCTGATTATATCCCGAGAATCCATCAAGCATGGATAACATCTCAGATCCTGTTACTGCTTGCAAGACCTGGTCCATCATGGGCAAAGGGTAATTATCCTTCAAAGAAGCCTGATTCAGATTCCTGAAATCAACACAGATGCGTATCTCACCATTTTTCTTCCTCACAGGCACAATGTTTGCAATCCATGTTAAATGGTGAATGGGAAAAATGATTCTAGCCTTCAATAACTTCTGGATTTCCTGAAAGATGGTGTCAGCTATTTTGGGATTATATTGCCTCTGTTTCTGCTTAAAAGGTTTAATTCCTGGTTTGAGAGGAATAGAATGCTGCATATCTTTTGGCTTGAAATCCTTTAAGTCCTCATAAGAATAAGAAAGAACATCCTTATACCTCCTTAGAAGATCAATTGCTTTTCTTCTTTCATCTGTTGTGCAACATTTTCCAATATTCACTAGCCTAGGATCAGTAGAACTCCCAATATTGATTTTGTCATGCTCAGCTGATTGTTGAGGTCCAGTAGAAGTTCTAGACTTCACATACCTGTCGTGTTTATCAAATAGTTCCTCCAAACTCACCAATCCTTTTGGAATCTTGTTTCCTTTGAGTTGTATGCATCCTTCCTGCTCTGTATCTTCTCCTTGGGTGACCGCTTTGTCAGAAAACACATTTTCACGAGGTAGGTTGTCACTTCCTTCGAAATACAACTGTTCAAAATTATCCTTAAGTTCTAAGAAAGAAAGCAAGTGTTGATCATCATTGAAGACTTGCCAGTTATTGGTGTTATCAGGTACACTAGGTCGATGGATCATCTCAATGGTGAACTTATCTTGAGAGAAATCAGGATGAGGAATCAGTAATGACCCTGAGACTGCTAGTGAATCAGCCCTGCTATTCTTTTCCCTAGGTACTGCTTCGATGGAGAAAGCATCAAGAAATTCAATGGAATCCCAAACCTGATTCCGGTAATGTTTCAACCTTCCATTTTTGACATGAAAAAGGTTTCTGACTTGCTTTACAATCAATTCTGCATCACCACGAGCCAGAAGATTCTTTACACCTTGTTCTTTGGCCACTTGTAATCCAAGAATGAGAGCCTCATACTCTGTTGTATTATTAGTATTTTCGAACTGCAACTTGAATGAAAAAGGATGTAGGCTTCCTTCAGGTGACACCAAAGAGGACACCAGCTCCATAACCACCGAGGAACAACTTCCATCAAACTCTAAAATCCAAAAACCATTAGGATATTTAGGAGATACTTTGGGGAGTTGAATTTCATCAGGAGACATAATCATGTAGTTACCATGTCCCATATCCTCATAGAGTATTTGTGCTTTGGGATCATCGTTTTTACAAGTATACTCGTATTGCTTCTCGGGCAGCCTTCTTCATTTGTCCATTAACAGTACAAGGGCATGTGACCAATCCATTTGAATTTCTCCACCCACATCTTTATAGAAGTTCCTACTTAGCAACATTCCATATGAAGGAGGAATGTCTCGCTACTAGGACGGTAGCCAAAACTTTCTTCTCGTGCAAAGCAAAGCAAAAGCCACTTGTGCATCTTTAATTATTCCAACCAGAGGCACTTCCTTACTCTCCATAGAGTAGCAAGATCCATAAGTACGAGTGAGGGTCAAGCCTAAGGCATGAGCTACTTTAGCTGGCATGACATTGTCTGAGGCTCCTGAATCTATGACACAATTACTGAGCCTATGGCCAGCTATAAGAAGTGTTACATAAAATGGTTTAATCTTGTCATTAGGTGAGGTGACAGTGGCTACCAGGCTAGGCTGTGGTGTAGAAGAAGGAGTGGGCAAAAGGCCTTTAGAGGTGGTTTTAGAATGGGAATTGACAAAGTGAATCATTTTAGCAAAAGCCTTGGGATGGGTTTGATAATACTCAGCCTCTGAGATTTGGACTTTGGTCTTTTTCAGGTGATCCACAATATCAAAGGAACCAGAAGTGGACGGGCCATCATCATTCGGTACTCTAGGCTTATCAACTTTAGGAGAGAAAGAAGAAGCAATTTTAGTAGTAGGATTAATAGGACTCACCTTTGGTGTAGATGAGGTAGGGATAGGAGATCCTCTTTTTGCAATCACGGGAATAGTTGTCGACTGCTCCTTAGATTTCTTGATGGGCTGTGTCACTTTCTCCCTCTGACTTGTCTGCTCTCGAGTCATGACAGCGAATGATTCGCTATTCATGTCTGCTACTACTTCATCATAGTCATCTCCATCATCGACGCCCTCCGTGGTGAAGAAATTTACTCGAGATCCCTCAAGTTCGTCTGCTTCATCATCAACTTCTTCCGCAAACTCCTCGCAAGCTTCATTATCTCCATCATCATCTGGTTCTTCCACTTCGCAGGTCGCATTGACAGGGACTTTAACAGGAGGTCCTTCAAGTGCTAATCTTGTTTGAGAAGCAGGCAAACGATTTCTGGGCTGAAAATTCCTCCTTGGAACGTCTGCATAAGGAGCGTGCTGAGCCAATTGTTTCTTTATAGCAATAAGATCATTCGCAAGTTTCTGAACTAATGGATCAGTATTAGGTCCAGGGGTGGAAGAGGAAGAAGCAGCAGACTTAGATTTGGAAGGGTCTCTTCTCAACTTCCCCGACATGATCAAGTCATCCTCGATACTAACAGCGAGGGTTTGATCCTCGACCAATGTTGTGAGATTAGCCCTTCTTAGTGCATAACTAACTTTGGGCGATTGAGCATTTAGGAAGAAACATTTTTGAATTTGATCAACAGGTCGGGTAAGCTGCGGAATTTTATTGATCAATTTGTTGAATCGGGCCACAAATTCTCTCATGGGCTCTTGTGAATCTTTCTTTATCTGAGAGATTTGGGCTAGCAAGGCATGTACATCTTCTGCCGGCTTGAAACGGTTTTCGAACTGAGTTCTCATTGTGTCCCAGTCGGTGATAGCGCCAGTCGGAAGGTGGTAGAACCAATCAGCAGCATTATCTTGTAACATCTCAACGAACAGCCTTACGGAGACGTCTTCATGTTCGACTCCCAGAACTCCACATGCAACAATGAAGGCTGCGATGTGTTCATTAGGATGCACTTTGCCATCACCTTTGAATTTAGGAAGTTCTTAGGTTACCTCGGGTAACTCATGCAAAGGTGAGTAAGGGCCAGGGGCCCGACACGATGACCCCATGGTAATGGCACCACCATTCTTGGAAAAATGGCTTGGAGAGGGACTGCAACACCAGCAAGAATCAAAGCTTGAAGATTAGGGCTAGCTGGCTCTGAAGAAAAACCACCCGTGGGAATTCTGTCTTGGACAGTGGAGTGCTTGTTTAACGGGTCCTTCTATTTTTGTTGAAGGGAAAGGAAAACCTGCTGCTCCAAAAGATGGAACGAAAATATTCGATACCAAGGACCCTTCTCCCTCGAGTGAAATGCGGAGTCACCGGATCAAAGGATGATCAAAAATTACAGAAGCTGGAATGCGATTTTCCCAGTGAGTCGCCAAAAATTGTTGGTCGTCAAATAGGACTTTTAAGAAAGCTTGATCGGGGGACAAGAAGTCCCTCCTCTTTAATGGGAGAGGTTCCCTTATTCGAAACGAACTTATTTACGAATGTACAAAACATTATTTTCTAAGTTACTTGGATATTACGAAAGTGTTTTCAAGTGAGGATGTTCAAGTACAAAAGGACAGAGGAATGAGAAGAAGAGAATGAAAGAAAGGCAACATGCGAATTATAGTAAATCGAGTAATTCATTATGTATGCGAGGTTACTGATGAATTGAAACAAGATCATTTGTATCATATAAATAAGATGGAATTTAAAGACACAAAGTTCTATAAATAGCATTCGCGAAAACAAAGGTTCATTAATCAAAGACACAAAGTTCCTTCTTGGTTATACAAGATCACCATGCATTGTAAAGTTGAATAGTATGCAATCAGTGAGACTAACAAACTGAAACAAAATGATCTTCACCAAAATTAAAATGAAAGCTTATGAATAATGAGAGATCAAATAGACGAGGGAATGGAAAGTCCTTTTGTATTGATTTCTTTGTAATCTATTTACACTTTCAAAAAATATGCCAAGTTCTTCCTCTTTTAGAATGGCGTAAAGAAGACCATTATATAGCTTACAAATCGTTACTCCTTGTAACCATTCCTTTTAACTAAATAATAGTTAAGGACGCGCCAATTGCAATACCTTAACTTATTACAAAGAAAACGGAAAAAGAAAGGGAAGAAGAGAAAAGAAAAAGGAGAAGAAGACAGTGGCGGCTACCTCGGGAGGGACCCACTGACTTCAGAATCCGCTGCCTGAATTTCTTTAATGCCTCAGCTATGTCTCTACCACGAGGGACTGACGTGTTGGCCGTAGACTGAGTCCAAAATCCAAGACACTTCTCCATCTCTTTATCAAACTCGACATGAGTATGATAATCTTTATTTGCTTCTTCGATGGCAGATTGAAGAGAGCAGATCTCCTTCATTTTTTCTTTGGAGATGGAGCTTTCCTTGAATAAATTATCTTTTACAAAAGCTCTGAACTGAGCTTTGATCTCTTGCAAGGAAAGGGCCGCACCAGAAGTTTCATCCTGAAGATGATAGTATATATCTTTGAAAGCTAAGACAACCAATGTCTTGAAAGCTTCACCCTTTTGCCAACTGTTCTTCATTTCTCCCAAAGCCTCCTCCAGGACTTTGATCTTCATATTGATAGTAACAGAGCTGCAAACTAGACTCAGGAAGGGATTCCAGCGAAAAGGGATATACGCGCAGGGAATCAGATTGTGAGGGGTTGAGCAAGGATAACGAGGAAGCAAAGTGTGAGAAATGCAAAAGGGGGTCTGCCCGTTATATAGCTGTTGAGGAGAGAGAAAGGTGATCAATGCGCATTAAATTCATATCTATGAGTTTGAAAAGCAACATATTCGAGTAGAGCGGGAAAAACTAAGTATGAATGGCATTTGGTTCGCTTGGGACATGTGAGACGCGAATGCGTGAAACACGCGGCTTGGCCGATTCGGGCGAAACAGGGAGAAGACGCACAAATGCATTTTGGGACATTTGGGACGAAAACACGCGAAGGACGCGGTTCGGGTGTTTCGGCCGAAAATGGAACAAAGGGGCCGGAGAAGTTTGGGACATTTGGGACGAAAAAGCGCGAAGTACGCGGTTCGGGTGTTTCGGCTGAAATTGGAACAATTTGCACTTTTTGACTTGGGACATTTGGGACATGAAAGTGCGAAGCACGCGGTTCGGGTGTTTGGCTGAAATGGGACAGCTCGCACGTTAAGTTTGGGACACTTGGGACGAAAAGTTCCACGGGTCTAAGAATGGGACAACTTCTGGGAAATCGGGCGATCGGGGACGAACGCACTTTTGAACTTGGGACACGCGGAAAAAAATGTCCGATAGGCCCGAAATACATACAAAATGACCCAAAATGCGGATTTTTGAATTTCACGGCCTTAAACATTTGCAAAACAACGAGAGAAAAACACTCGAACTCAATTTTTTTTTTTAAAATTCACTTCTCAAGAGCAGGGGGAATTTTAGTGGACAACATGGATCAATGGTGACTAGGTTGGGTCGATGTTGATTATGGGGAAAGTTTCCCAAATGGGAAAGATTTTTTTTTCTGGTCGAGATTTTATGTTTTAATGAGTGAAAAATATTCTTTGAAGAAAATAGGCGGGTATGGATGAGTTGGGGATAAAGATAGGTTAGAAAGAGCATAGAAAAGCATGACGATATATATTTAGAATTAAAACATCCTAAATAGAAATTTGGTGACAAAGACATAATGGATGTTAATTAATTAATTAATTAATTAAAATTAATAAATTAATGTTTATTAATAAAGATTAAAAGTGATGGGCTTGGATATTGATTAATTAATTAATTAATTAATAAAGATTAATAAGGTGATGGGATAAATGGGCATTTAATTAAGTATTAGAGGGTATGGATTTAATTAAAATTAATTATGCACACACCGGTGAACAAGGAGTATAAATACTAATTTTAGGTGTCTACATCAAATTCCTATCTTTCCAATGGCTAGAAATCAACCTTTTGTGACCTTTACTAATGGAATTCCTTTGCAAATTGCTTCCTATCATGACCTACCGACTGCTACTTTAAAAATCCATCCCATTTTTAGTGGTGAATACCAAGTTACCCATATTGAGCATATTAGAGATGTTGCAACCTTATGTTCAGTACATAATATCATTCATGAAGATGGTGCTTTAAGATTATTAGTTTCCTATTTTAAAGGCCAATCCCTCAAATGGTATAGAACCTTACGAGTATGATCAATTACTTCTTGGGATCAATTGGGTGAAGTTTTATACAAGCAGTTTGAAGACAAATCAGATCATTTGTCCCTCATATAAAAACTTACAACCATCAAAGGGAGCCCCAAGAGTTCATGAAAAACATCAATTTGAGATTTAATAGAACTTGAGAAAGGATAACCACAACACTTAAACCCTCATCCGAACATGCATTTATGTATTATTTGCATGCACTAAATAGTGATATTGTTGTTATGATCTAGTCTATCGGTGGTACTACTCTTCCTGTAGCATTTGACATAGCAATAAGAGTAGAAAACAACCTTATACAAGATGGAAAATTGGCCCGTAGACCTTCTATGCTCATTTATCCCGAGCTAGCTCCTATTTCACCAGTTACAAAGCCATCACTACCTCCTAGAGTTCAAGCTAGTGACATTGATGACTTAACAAATTTTTTTCAGACCATGTGGAATGAGATCATGCAGTTGGAAAAGAACCAATTTCAAGTAAATAGGTCATATCAGCCACCTTTTCAGCGTCACAACAATTTTGGACCTCCTGCTCAAGGTTATAGACCTCAATATCAAGCTCAAGGAGCTATTACAACAACTAAATCACTTGTAGTTGTTGACCCTAATACCCTTACAACTTCAAGAGCATTAGTTCCTGTGTAAACAAACATGATGTCAAATCCTAATATGCATCCTAGTGAGCCAAATACAGTCTTAGAGATGGTACCACAAGGTTTTACTATGTACCACATATGACTCAAGATGAGGCATATTGTCATGTTCAATAAAATTCTTATCTTTCAGCACAAGTAGATCCAAAGTTTATGTAAGGGAATATAGATGCAACTATGGTAAAATTTGAAATTGGAAATCATTTAGCTTTGAATCAGGAGGTTAGTACTAAGGAAAGAGTTTAGTTTGTTACAGCTATTACAAGGTCAAGAAAGAGGGATGTGGAAACAAATTTAGGTGATCAATCGATGTACCATCTCATGAAAATCAAAATATTATTGTTGGTAAGAGTTCTTCACCCCAAGTTCAAGGATAAGCTATTGTTTTGAATAATTAGATTAAGGTATGAGTTGTCCCCTTCATATAGTTGATCATATGAAAAATTTTGCATTACTATGAGCATGTGGGATAAATTATCCATTCCGGGACAAAAGGATTTGCTTGTCCAAGAGCTTGCAGGTCTGAAATTAGCCTCAAAACCAGTAAATATTGTAGTAAACACAACCAATGTGGCGATGATAAATGTAGACCAAAAAGCTAAAGGTTCAAAAAAAAAATCATCGAAGGAGGTAAAAGTAATTGTTGGAGAGGTAAAATTTGTGAACCACCTCCTTTCTACCTTCATTGATTATTGAAGACTAATTAGTTCATAATTGTATGGTAGATAGTTGAGCAAGGAACATTTTAATGCCCAAATTAGTTGCTGAAAAGTTGGGTCTTAAGTATGAACAAAGTGCCAAAGGTGTTTTACAGTTAGATGGTTCACCAAAAAAAACTATTGGAATGATTAAAAATATGAAACTTACTTTACATTCTTGCCCAAGTGTTACAATCTTGTAGGATGTGATGGTGGTGGATTTTCCACCTTATTTTTCAATGTGTCTTTCAAGAGACTTCACATCAAAGATTGGAGGTTACCTTTCAGTTGATTGGTCTTATCTTGTTTTTAGAACTAGGTATGGAACTAAAGTTACCATCAATTTTGAGCCTTTGTCAAAATTTCACATTGAGCCTCATACACCTAGTGTCATAAATGTAAATTTTACTATTAGTGAAGAGTAGCTAGGTAATATTAATTTTGAAAACTCTTAATGCATTATAAGGCATTCCATATTTGTTTAAGGATGAAATGGCTAAGGAAGTTTATGAGAATTATCCTTATAGATTTATTGAAGAAAAATACCTTGGAATTTATTGTATTCATGAAGATAATGTTGAAATTCCAACCATGGAAAAGAGAAATTCAAGCAAGATGACGGTTTATGGAAACTATATTTTGATGGCTCTAAAAATCAGCATGGTTTAGGAGTTGGTTTAATGTTGATTTCACCCTCAAAACAAAGGTATTTTTCAGTTGTTAAGTTTCATTTTGTCTATTCTAACAATTTTCAAAATATGAAGCACTTATCCATGGTTTAGAGTGGGCAAGAAAGAAGGGAATAAAATTTTTACAAGTTTTTGGTGATAAGTGAGCTTGTTATTCATCAAGTAAGAGGTTCTAGTGCTTGCAAAAATCCATTAATGAGGACTTACAGACATAGAGTATGGGACATGCTTGAGGATTTTCTTGCTTTCAACATCAAAAAGTGTCCTAGAGATAGAAATAAACATGCAGATAGGATTACAGCCATTAGATATCAGTTTTACATACCTACCAATATTAGAGATGATAAATTTTAGCCTCATATCAAGGTTATAGTGAGGCCACAATTCCAGAAACAACTATCATTAGCAAGTTTTTGATGATGATGTACATATAATCAAATTTGTGCAGGAAGAGGATGAGTTTTCATCTCAAAATCAAGGAAAACTTCAAAAACAGGTATGTAGATTAGATTATTCAACTTAAGACAAGCAAAATCCCAAAAGGCCTTGTTACTTTGGAAACCATATTTGGAGAGAATGATGAAATGAAACAAGAGATTATTTTCCTTACTACAAGTACATATCAGCATGAAAGTGTCACCATTCTTGATGGAAAGAACCTCAATCTTGGCAAGGTATGTTCAAAATATGAAAAGATGCATTCATTGAGTTATGTAGAGAGTATGTAGATGTGTTTGCATGGAAATACAATTGATTTAAGAGGTTTTGATCCCTCATTAGCTCAACATACCATTGAATTAGAAGCTAATGCAAAACTGGTTAGACAAAAACAAAGGCCAATTAATCCCAATTGGAACCCTTGATGAAGAAAGATCTTGAAAAATGATTGAGTCATCCATTATCTTTCCCATCAAGCATTCAACTTGGGTAGCTAACCTTGTACCGATAAGAAGAAAAATGGTGAAATCAGATTATGTGTTGATTTTCATGATTTAAACAAGGATTCTCTCAAGGATCACTATCCTTTGCTATCCATATAACAAATACTTTAGTTGGTTACTAGTTCAAAAGGTATTCTTTGATTGGTGGGTGTAGTGGATATAACCAAATACTTTTCAAGGAAGAAACTCAATTTAAAACAACATTCACAAGTAAGTGGGGCACCTATGCATACATAAAAATTCCATTTGGATTGTCTAATGCAAGTGCAACATTTCAGAGAGCCATGGACATGGCATTCCAAGGTATCATTAACAAGTTTTTTTTGGTCTATTTGGATGATATAACAGTTTTCTCAAAGCTTGCAAGTGATCACTTACCACAGCTCAAAGAAGTGTTTGAAATATGTAGAGAATATGGTGTATCACTTAATCCCAAAAAGTGTGTGTTTTTTGTTCATGAGGGTAAGCTTCTTGGTCATATCATCTCAAAACATGGTATGATGATTGATCCAAAAAGAGTAAGTTATATTCTTGCTTTGTCATTTCCAAAACATAAGAAATCACTTCAAAGTTTTCTTGGAAAATTAATTTCATAAGAAGGTACATTGCTGATTTTTCTTCTTTATCAAAGCCATTAACCAACATGCTCAAGAAAGATTGGAATTTTACATGGAAAAAGGAAGGCCTAAACAGTTTTGAAGCCATCAAAAAAGTTATAGCTTTTTCCCCTACACTTATAAATCCTTATTTTTCAAAATATTTCATGTTGTATGTCTATGCTAATATGGATACAATTTCAGGAATGTTAACACAACAAAATAAAGAAGGCTTAGAGAAGCCAATTTCCTTTTTTCAAAATTTGATGGAGTATGAACAAGGTATTATTTTTTGAGAAGCATGTTATTTCCATTATTAGATCACTCAAAAAAAATTTGGCACTTTCTCTCTAATAACATAATTCATTTAATGGTTGCTCACCCAAGTATTAAATAATTTTGTTGAACAAGACATAAGTGAAAAAAGAGAGTAGGTTAGATTACCAAAGTGATGGAATATGACATCAACATTAAAGTGACAAATCTGATTATAAGGATTATGTGAGCACTTGGCTCAAGACTTGCAACACAACAAATAAGCTATTTTATTGCTGGAAGATGAGCATGAAATTACTTAAAATCAATAGCCTTCAAATTGGATTTTAGACATGACAAGGTACCTTCAACATGGTATGTACCCACCAAACTTGAACAACTCAAAAAGAAGATACTTCAAATTGTAATCAATTCCTTTCTTGTTGGTTGATGGTGTTTTATTCAAGAAAGACATTAATGGTGTATTTCTTAGATGTGTTGAACCAAACCAAGTGGAGAGATTACTTGAATAGTTTCATGATGATCAAGGAGGAGGGAATTATTCAGCAAAAACTACAACCCTCAAGATCATGAAAGGAGGATATTATTGGCCTACTCTCTTCAAGGACAACCATGTTTGGGTAAGAAGGTGTCAAAAGTGTGCATTTTTCACAAGAAAATAAAGGCTTGATGTCTTACCACTGCAACTAATTACAGTGACACGAACCCTTTTCTCAATGGGGTTTAGACTTCATAGGTCTTATAAACCCACCTTCAATCTTGGGGCATAGATGGATACTCACCGCAACTGATTATTTTACACGTGGTTGCTTTGAAGGAAGTAATGTTCTCCTTCTACCATTCTATGAAGGTATTATAACCAGGTTTGGTGATACCATCAAAATAATGTTGTTGGTGGAAAGATTGTTACATGGGATGTACAAAATGGTATTTATCTTATTAATACTTCTTCCAATTATTATCCACAAGGAAATGACCTTGTTGAATCAACTAACAAGAATATTTTGAGGATAATTAGAAGGACTAAAGATGAGAACAAAATAATTTGGCACACGAAGATGAAGGTGACCTTATGGGTGATAGAATAACTCAAAAGAGATCAATTTCCAATTCACCCTTCAAGTTTGTTTATGGTCTTAAATCCAAGTTACCCATTTCACTTGAGCTTCCAACCTTGGAATTGATGCATCAAGTGGAATTAATGAAGAATGAGCCAATGGAAGTAAGGTATGCTCAACTCATGGAACTTGAAGAGGTTAGAAATCAAGCTATGATGTCCATGGAGCTGAATCAAGCTTAGATTAAAAGGAAATTTGACAAGAAGGATAAAGAAAGAGTTTTCAATGAAGGTGATTTAGTGTTAAAATGGGATGAAGATAGAGAAAAACTAGGTGCTCACACAAAGTTTGATTCCTTTTGGAGTGGACCTTACATGATCATTAGTTGTAAGCCTCATAATGATTTCCATCTTGTAAGAATGGATGGAGAAGAGCTTTTGATCCCAGTCAACAGATCCATCTGAAGTATTTTTTAAAAGAGATAAGTTGACATTGTACATTAGTTTCCCATGCTTTCCTCTAAGTGTTTTATACACATCTTTCTACATTTTTGCTTTCAATAAGTGGATGTCATCTTAGTTGGCAAGCCTTATAGGAGTTTATATTTCCTCCAAGTGCAGTTGGGCACAAATTTCAATTGTTGTTTTTTTAGTTTTTGTGGAGTATTTTTCAATCTTTATTAGTGTTATTCATCCTTGGGCATGCATGGCATGCTTGGTTCAAGATTTCAGATTACTTTTATGGCTGGAAAAGATCATTTTTAGGGGTTCTAGCTGATTAACAAGAAACCAAATCAACAAAGTCAGAAAATATGTTGACCATTTTTAGTCAATCATTGGAGGGGGGTACAAATGTTTTCACGGTTGCTCAGTTTGAATATATTAGAGGACGTAATGTAGGAAAGTTAGCAGCTTTATGTGTTGTTCTAGGATGAAATGTCTCACATATGTAGTTATTCCAAGACATTGTCTTCATCAAGACCATGCATCGGCCATGGAAGATTTTTGCAAGACACTGATGGAGATGGGAAGATAAACATATATCATAAATCACATTTGAAATAGCAAATCTAGTTGTAGATTTCGAGTTGGGAAAAATTTTAGTTTGCATTTGATGTGTTTACTTGTGTTCTAAATGATCAATCAAAGGTACAATTAATTCATTTTAGTTCCTTATGATTTTGAGGTGAATTTGTATTAGTATATTGAGTTGTAAAGGTTCATTCCATATTATGTTATTGAGGAAATTAAAAAGGGACGTGTACAGTCATTACATAAAGACAATTTCATTTATTCATAAATATAGTGTACAATGATCCCACACAAGCCATGGGATATGGCCATCAATGGAAGTAAATTCACATAAATATAAATATGAAAACGTAAGAAGTAAGTAACCCATCATTTCCGAGTTGAGGTCATTTCCAAGATTTTCAGATTGCTCAAAGAAAGCTGCTCTAATGTACCTAAAAGAGGGAAAAATAAAGCATGTTAAATCTTAGTTCTTCTAACTTCTTATGTTACCAATTTTGTATGTATATGCATCATCATAAAGCAAGTACAGTTTTGCATCATACCTATAATTACATGATACATATTTGAAAGGTTTCACCAAACATTCATGCACATTTTCCTTTCAGATTTCTCCATCAACTAAAGAATGAGTATTAATGCATGAACAATATTTTAGCAACTCAAGATTGTGGGTTTGCATGTCATAGGGAAAAAATAGACTTCACATACATTTTAGAATGCAAGTTCTAAGATGTGGGATCTCTCACATATTTCATGACCACTATTTTGAAAGAATAAAAGACATAGATACAAAGAGTTATAAATTTTAGTGGGAGATTAAATAAAACTTACAATTGATTCATGAAAAAAAAATCCCAAATGATATTCTCCAAATTTTCACTTATAAGGTGTGATTATAAAAGAAATCCAAAGTACAACTATGCATGTAAAAAAAATCCAAGAAAATTCTACATATAGTCACACATTTACAAGATATGGGTAAATGATGCAACTTTCAATCTTGCATTTAATAGATCATTATCAAAGAGAGAATAAAAGTTTTTATTTAAAGACAAATCTAGATTATGTGATAGTTACATATTTCAGTTTTTCAAAGGCTCTAGGGGGAAAATGATTCAGACTTTGAAAGAAGAATGATCATCTACAACCCATGAAGGAAAGTCAAACATGTTCAATAAATTTTCAGGATTTAATCAAATTAGAACATTCATGCATCTTCTAGTTATAGTTATACATTTCCAATAACCATGTAGCTTATCTTAATACAAATGATTTCCAATTCTATCATGACAGGATTGCACAAAAGAATGCAACAAGAGATGTAACTTTTAAAAGTAAATTTGTTTCTTATTATTGTCAAGATAAAACCATCAATAACAAGTACAAATATCCTTAAAGGTTATATTGAAATAAAAAAGAACATTCCTAGGAAATTGGAGCACAATCTATATGATGCAATAATAATTTTATGACAAGGTTCTCAACATGCATCGAAAATGAAGTGCACATAATTTTAAGAATAAAGGAAAGCACACGAGTTGATAAAAATACCCAAGGTTTCAAGAAAGTAGCTCTATTTTTTTCTATTTCAGATTACAAAAACAATTGGATTAACATATTTTTTTAAAGGATAAAATACAAAGTTTCAATTCTTATAAAATCAAGTACCAGAGGCTCAATCCTTTGTCAAAATTGTCACTTTTCAAAGCTTTAAGAATGTAGAGTTTTAGCTTGTAGAAAGAGGAGTTCCTTCTTTGCCTTGCAAGGTATTCACTAAATTGCAAAAAAACTTGTAAAATGCTTCTCAAAAAGGTAAAATGGTGGATTGATTTAAGGTCTATGTTAATCATCCATATTACAAAGTTCAACAAAATATCAAATTAGTTGTACACTTGCATCGAGATAAATAAGCTTAAACAAACCTAAAGTATGTAAAATTCTAGGAATAAGATCAAGAAGGTTACACTCATATATTTAAATATGAGATCAAGCAATACAGTTTCAACATTATTACTAGGTCAACCAAGCCATGAATGATGCAACATACTATAGTCAAGCTAGAAGCTAGAGTTTCAGAAAATGAAAACACTACCCAACTTGAGCAATAAAAACAAGAAGAATAAATCAAATTGCAATGAACCAAGGAACATATCACCTTGAGCTAGGAACAATGGTGATCTTGATAAAAATTAAAAAATGAGTTGGAGGTTTAGCCAAATGAGTTGTGTAAAGGAATCCCATAACAACCAAATCCAACATGGAAAGTTATAAAAGTGAAATAAAGAGCTCATAGAAGGATTCAAGAACATAGCTGAAACAATGACTTAACCAAGCCACAAATGAACTAAGAGCTCCTAAAAATAAGGTTCAAGCTAGACAATTAATAAAACGAGGAGCTCAAGTTGCGAATATGGTTACAATTATACGACACATATCTATAAATAACTGATTTACAAATCACAAAACATAATGATCCAAGTCATTGGAGCTAACAAAGCTAGCAATAGACTCCAAAAAAAATTGTAAAAAGGAGTCCCGAACTCGGGAATAGATCAAGTGAGTTGATAAGGAAAGACATGGTGGTTAGATTAAAAACAACAACCAAAACCCCATTAACCAGCTAAAACAAAGATCCAAGAGTAATACGGTTTGAACCGGGCCCATACAGAGCTCTAAACCCTTTAAAAATCGAGGCATGAACTCAACTTGAACACTAGTAGAACATATCATTGAGTCTAGTACAAGACAAATCTTAATAAACAAGAAATCTCATTTTAGAGTAAACCTAAAATATGGGGATTTACAGATCTAGAAGAAAAACAAAGGTTAAAGCTCTACCTCCAAACATTTAGCTCAAATACATCCATGATCGAGTCAAAGAAAGTGAAATATAGTAGCCAAATGTATGCGAGATAGCTCAAGCTCGAAATGGCATCCAGTGTCTACAACTCGGAGCCCTCGAACTCACCCGAATAATGTGAAGAACTAGATCGTCTAAAGCATAAAACCCAACTCATTTTTCTTGGTGTATTCATAATAAAAAGAACATGAATGAACATAATAACTAGATACAAAGCTTCAACTTTCACAATGGCTGCCAAAGAGGGAAAAACTAGAAACACCTCCCCATACACTTGAAGCTTCTCGAACAAAATGCAAAATACCACAATGAAATAATTTAGGGATTTTCCCTAATTCAAATGCAAAAGACCATGGTAAAAGGTTAACCATAGTTTGCCTAAATCGTGGCTAGTGTAATTTTAAATAATTTAGTCCTTTTCCAATGATCACAAAGTGGATTTGATTACCTATTTAACTATTACAATGTATGAAGGGGACTAATTAAGAAAAGTCAACAAACCCATTATTTTCCCATATGACAAAATTAGCCAAATTATTTCACTAATGCATGTCAAGAAGAGACAAAAATAGCCTTTTTAGATAAGACAAAACTACTATTTTTACCTTATTATCCCCAAAGAAGTCCGTACTCATACCTTAATCCTTGCAAATGGGGAATATGACTTAGTCAACAAATAGTTTGACCAAACCAATAAAGATGCCAAAATTGACAAAGCATGTTTGTTTTTAGCCTTTAGAGACATGGACAACTATTTTTTCCTCTTGTTATCATGCACATTCTTTAGTTTTTCAGTTATTTAAAAATTGTACTAAAATTGTGCATGAAAGGCTAAAATTGTGTTTGTCTCTAGTTAGCCATCTTGTCTATTTTTGGATCTTGTGGGGTGAGTTTTTATACATATAACTTGCTTGTGCAAGGGTGAGAGGGGATTATTTTCATTCTATAGACTTGTATGAAAAATATTGTAAATGTGCACCTTATTGAGCAATAAAAATTGTTTTTCCTCTAATCAAATATTTATAAAGTGTGTTACAACAAGTTTGCAGCTTGTTTTACTGAATGATTAATTTCCTTTTCATTCTCATAATTTTTTAACACCTTCATTTAATTATTATGTAAGTTTTTCAAGCCACGTAAGTGTATGTTCATGCCTTTGTGAATACAAAATCCATCAAACAACGGTTGTATTGAAGTTTATTAATTCTTTACCATTCATTAAGTGTGATTTGTGCAAGTATAATTCCTAAAAAAATTTGCATAACCCTTTTCAATTGATTTGTGTTAAGTTAAAGTTTATTTCTATCTCTCAACCCCACAAAAATATTAGCTTAAGTGATCCACCAAGGGAACTAGCCCTCTCTAGAGGTTCTCCTCAACCTGAGGCACCCACAACTTGGAGGATATCCCATTGTACCGCCAAAAGTTAGAATTCAAGTTGCTTTCTAAATCAAAGTGTGCACTTTGGACATATAACATTTGTAAATGAGCAGATTTCACCTAATCTTATATATTTTACTGTCTCATGCCCATATTTTTTTCTTGATAAACATTTTCTATTTTTAGGTAAGAAATGCTTTAGGCACACCAATTCACACATAATCATTTGTACTATTTTTAGACTACAATTATTACTTGGTATGATTGATTTATATTGATCTACTATTTTTTTAATTTTCTATCAATTATCCAAGAGACTATTCCAACAAACAACCTACCTCTATATATAGAATTTTGTTTCGTACCATTACTTTAAACATATTAATTACTTCAATCATAAGGAAATTTCCTAATATTGAAATTTGTCGATTCTTTAAATCAATGTCCTCTAAAGGAACATTACACCTTGTTTAGATTCAATTTTCCATTTAATCTCTCCATATGTAACTATTTTAATGAAGTTTTAGAACAATCCAAAACATGGTTTAAGATTTTATACCATGAGATAGTTGTTTTTGGTTAAAGAGATATAAAGTGGGATATAATTTTAATAAGTAAGATTGACAAAAGATCCATATCTTGATATTTTTTGCATTTTTATTTCCTTTCCTTCTTAATTACTGATATTTTATCATTTATGTGAATAACCAACTAAAACAATTTGGGTATTTTTCATCCATTTGAACAAAAACCTAGTCATAATCCTACAATGTATGTGTCTTCTAAAGGAGGTTGAAAGAATTTATAAATGAAAGAGACACATGTTAAATTGATAAACAAAATTATTTCTCTCTTTAACCCTAAATTAGGGTATAGGAGCAAATTGAATGACATGAGAATTTTTGCATCAAAAATCTTTTACATTTTTATTTAATTTGAAATTTCAAGTGGGGTTAACTCTTATAGGATTTCATGTGGAGGAACTTTGAGCTTGGAAGGATTAAAAAAATTCAAATTTTAGGAGCTGATATAGTTTTTTAGTTATTACAATTATTTTTCCATTCTATTAGTTATAAAAGGTTATGAATTTTCTCGAGGATAGATTTGGAAACCTACAATAGGGTGTTTCAAGAGATTCATGCATTATCTATTTTCAAAATCATGCAAAGGTATTTTCTTTCCCAATTTGAACTCCAAGGAATGAGATTGTCTTACAATAAAGACTCTTGAATTGTTTCCAATTGAATAATGATAGTTTATAGAGGAAATTTATTAAGAAAATTAATCCCATAGTACTTTTATAATGATATCACAAAGATTCACAAATGTACAATCTAAAAAAGAAAAAAATATGCACCTACTTAAGTAACATGCACATTGCAAGTGGATTTAAAGGGGATCCAACGAGTGAATCCATGTGAGATATTCAACCTAGTTGAAAGAACACAATAGCTAAAATCACTCCACCATTTGTCAAAGGACATATAAACACATAATCCTCAAGAGAATAAATCAATGTGTAAACATATAAACAATAGATGTGTCATTGTCTAGTAATATGAAAACTTTACAATAAAAAACAATATTCAAAGACCAAAATCTAAAAAAAAAAAAAAAAATTAATATAACCTATCAAACTTTAAGGGGAAATATAGATTTTACAAACACATAAAATATTTCTAGAAAATTAAATAAAGAAGAAAATGCATGTAGATAGATTGTTAAAGACTTTTAAAACCTCATGTCTCCATTTCCATTTTGACATTTTCATTTCAGTTGATATATGTTCCATTTGGTCATTCTTGGGCTCATACACACTAATATCTAGATTAAAATTAATGTGTAACTGTATTATTACAAACTTGGATATAAATAATTAATATAACACTTGTCCTACTTAATATTATATTTCTTGAGTATTTGATTCAACTCTAAAATAAATGAATAAGAATTATGGGGTTTAATTGTGTGATTATTTACTTAATGGTTAAAGGATTAACATCATGTGGAATACTCAAATTAATTAATAAATATTTATGCATAAATCAAAATATATTCCCAATAGAATTTTGTAGGTTAGAATTTAGAAAATAATTGTTAAAAGAGAAGGAAGTGGATGCACTTATCTAATTACAAATACAAGAACATATTAACCTTCATAATGCTAAGTTACCTTGCATAGGATCTTCACATGTAAAATTGATAATGCTTATTAATAGAGAAGGCATATTATTACACATTAGCAATGTTAGATTCATTAGGACCATCTAGAAAATCATATGTTGTATAAATACCACTTTTCTTCAAATATCTCAGGTCCTCACATGCCTAACAATACAATATACTTCTAATAATTATAAATAAATAAGGAAAACTTGATAAGATGCCAGCCAAAATATAACATCTGTTGAATAATTATCATATATAAATCTTATTAGGTTCATAATGACCATCATTTGTTCATAACACATCTATCAATGTAATAAGAACCACTCCTCATACTTTATAACATTAGTATTTTGTTCTCGAGACAAGGTAGCCCAAATATCAAACTGATGTTGATAGGATGGATACAAGTTATACGCGTACTAAGTACTTAATGGTAGCATAAGAGCTATGTTATTCAACAACGACACGGATCACTTTGTTGCAATTATTTCTTATTAGTCATAGACATATTTTCTTATCACAAACTCACTGAAGCATAAGGTAATTATTAAAAATCCCAATATCTCTTTGATATGAGTTCATCACACTCAATACATGCAATAAAATTCTTATTATCTTAACACATAGGTGATACCTTCAAGGTTATTTAAACATACACCAAAATAAACTATACATCATCATATTGTGCTAGAGAATAATGGCTCGATAAATAAAATTATAATAATTTAATAGGAAATGTCAGTACGAGTTAAGACTCTCGGTGGTTAATCAACTTCATTAAGAAATGTTTACATCAATCTTTAATTGGTGTATTGCTCGATATCACCTTTGCTAATCTAGTTAAGTCTATTGATGGCTCACACAAGTGTCAAATCAAGCTTATTTATGACATGCATAGGGATCCCAAAAAGGGATGTGACATGTATCATAATATATTTCAAATGTACTTGAACAACCCATTTTACATGTAGGAGTGGAAATTGTAGTTCAAATTTTGAGTGACAATGTTATAAATTGTCGTGGAGTAGGAAAATAATTGATGGGAAAATACCCAACTATATTTTTGGGTCCTTATGTTTTGTCATGTTTTGGAATTTCTTTTAGACAGCTTTTGAAAAGTTACACAATTGGGTGTCAGTAATTGTGGAAGAAGGCAAAATGATTACCAAGTTTATTATAAACCATGAATTTTCACTTAATGAATACAAAAAAGAGTGTAGGATGAGATAATTATTTATGCTAGGGGACACAAAATTTGTAGATCAATTTCTTATCTTACAAAGATAAATTGAGGAGAATGAAGCAATAAAAAGTGTGGTGGTTGGTCAAGATTGGGAAAAAAAAATCATCTATCCAAAAATATAAACAAATTGTAGTTCTTGTTCTAGGGTAATAACTTGGGAAGAGAAATAAAGGCTTACACATTATTTAAGCTTATTGTAAAAGTTCTTTAAATTGTTGATGGTGACATTCCTTGTATAGAGATATTATTGAGACAATAGCACAACAAAAAGAGGGAATCAAACAATTATTTGGTAGATATTCATGTAAGTTTGAAAGGAATTATTTATGAGAAAAGATAGATGAGATATGGTATGTGATTCACTCTCCTTTGTATATTTAACATGTTACTTGAATCCTCACTTGTTTGGGATGAAGTATGAAAGTGAGAAGGAGACTATGGATGGATTATATCAATACATAGATAAAATGTTCTTATATATCAATATATACAAAGAAATTCAGTTGGTCTAAAAATGCGTATAAGAATGATATTTTCCTCCTCTTCTCTCAATAAAAGGAAAGAGATAATAAAAATAATCTTAATATCACGCTTACACAATGAAGGGAATCTTATGTAGGCTCAACTTTAGAGTTGCAAAAATATTTTTATTCATGTTCTAAACTTCCCATATTGAATACATACAATTGTGAAAGGAATTGGAGTACATTTGAAATCATTCATTCAAAGAAAAGGAATAGAGCGGGGTTCATTTTAAGATACCTCTTGGAAATCGAAGGTTGAAAATATGTGGTGAATATCCTTAGAACTAGTTTCGCGGGAAGGCAAATTTTTGGGGGTCCGAAAGAAAAATTTTCCCCTGATTTCTAAGTGGTGTGACAAAAGGCTATAGATGTGTGACAAGATATTTGTTTTCACGCGCTAACAAGGTTGTTTTTCGTGTGTCAACAAACCTCACTGATGCATGTCAACAACCTTGTTGATGCGTGACAACAACCTTTATTGACGCGACATGGAAGGTTCGTTGATGCGCGACAACAACCTTGTTGATTTGCAACAACAAATCTTATGTTGCACGCCTCTGACCTCTCGCCACTAGTCGCACAACAACAAAATCTTTGTGTCGTGTGTCAACAAACTCTCCCCTGTCAGGCATTAACAAACTCTCTCTGTCGCGCATTTGTAGCCTCCGCCTCCCGTCGCACATATGTAGCCTTTGTCATCGTGTCGCACATTTTTGTACTTGATAATACATATTTCCCTGTGGTATGAGTGAGCTAGTAGTGTTCTACCTGGTGAATAATCTAGGATTATATAGGGGATAGTTTCAAGGGTAGGCGAAGCCGACCCTTAAAAAAATTAAACTGTAATTTTTAAGTGAATAGGTCACTGACCCGCGCCAGAAAATTCACCTTTTCAAATTTTTTAAAAATGGAATATTTGTCATATTATGAATATTCGCCACTAAAATTATCCCCGGAATAGAGTAGGGACTCAAAAATTATTGGATCTAGTTTTTTTCTCATAGAAGCATGTGAGTCCTAAGTGTCAATATTACAAAGCAATTCTCTTCCACCTCTTCTCTCGATTCTTTTAATCCTAATGTAAAATTGTACCATGATGCATATTTAATTAGTCAAGAAGAAGATATAGCAAATTGTGAATATTCAATGAATCATATCAATGAGGGTTGACTATTTACAAATTGGATTTTCAAAGTTGTATTCTAGTTTTAAAAATTGTAAAAAAATGTCAAGAATCTATAGACATAAAATTTGTTATTTACATCAATTCAGTTATTGTAAAAATTTATTGAGTTTACAAGTCATAATATTTTGTGTCTTAAATAATTTTGAATTTTCTATAAAACTATATTTTTAATGATTAAAAAATATCATGTTGTTTTGTAATTATTATATTTTTATGGACCATTTTTTCTGCATATTTGAGATTCATTATTTGATACTCTCCATATGAAATTTTCTACCATACATTGGATGAAGAATATGGCAACAAAAACATATAGTTTAATTGATGACTTTTGATCGGTTTTTTCTGTTCTTATAAATCCTTGGAGTGATCTATAATAGATAAGTATTGCATAAATATAATTTAGATTAATTATCTATATAAGTATCAGGATAAGATTTTTTCCCATACAAGATGATGCAAAAATTAAACCCAGGACAGCAACTAAAATCTACCTAGACTTCAAAATTGTCATTTTTCCACAGTGGAATAAATGTTGGTATTTCTGACACTAATACTAGCAGTATTGATTGTGATGAATTTGGTTGTTGATGCGTGACTGCATCGTAGCCATCCAAATTTTTGTCGATCCCACCCCATAAAGGAATGACGTTACTCAGCGAATTTGTATTTCCCATGTTAGAAAATTTTCTATTATCTATCAACCATCTGTTGCTCTAGTATAATACGAAGGGAAAAAATGTCAAACTTAGTGGAAGTACCATAAAAATTAGTCATGTGTTTGATACCATGACAGTTTATTAAGGAAGTTGGCTATACAGAAAGGAGGAGAAAGAATAGGAGACTGCGATTTTTTTCATGCAATCGTATGGATTTTCGAAATGGGAGTTAAATTTGAGAGAAAAGAGAAAAGGTCTGAAATGCATAAGAGGGTGATATCATAGCACCTTGTTTTTTCAAGTTTTATGTTTTTGAAAAGTTAATGGAGAAATAAAATAAAAGACATAATTTTTTTTTAATATTTAATTAATTAATTTAATATATATGTTTATGTATATTAATATAATTTATGTTAAAATTTGTATTAAAAATGGAACTCATATTACCAACACATTTTAAATCTCCCTTCAAAAAGGAAAATATTTGAAACATATAATGAGATACAAAACATAATTATAAGAATAAATGTTGAACATTTAGACCTCTATTTATACCACATAAAACATTCTTAACAAGTATTCATTAATTAGTAACTACTAAATTAGTAACAAAATATTTAAAATTACAAAAAAGTTTTATAAATAAAATTAATAAAGAACATGTTTTATACTAAGAACACCCAAAAACTCACCATATATTTATCTAATTGAAAATGCTTTTGATTTTTTATATGCTTCCATGTATCATAAATAACATTCCAATCTATCTCATTTATAGGATGAGGTGCACAAAGAAAGTGAAACATTAACATATCCAATGTGCTCAATGAAATCCTAGATCTGTCATCACTTTTTATCATTTCTATCCTTGAAAACCCTCTTTCTCATACAAGTGTGTTAATTAGAATAACAAGAATAGCTTTCCATTCGACATCAAACAAGGAACCCCTTTATACCTTTGATTTCACCCCCACATATATCTCATTCTCCAAACATATGTTATTTGGATATGGTTTGTAAATGGTATAAATAAATTCATCCACGCAACCAAACATTTAACATTGTCTGCAATAGGTGAGTTTCAATACTAAACTTCTCACATGAATATGTTAACCCTCTTTATTTAACAATCTCTATCATCTTTCTCCTCATAGTAATTATGAGGAATAAAAAATTAGTAACATTAAATATAGGTAAATCTTTGAATCTTATATCTAGATAATCAATTACCTCTATTATAAAGCTTTTCCCCAATTCTATGTAATCATCTGGTATCCCTAATATGTGTGACTTATGAAAGCTCTAAAATATCAATGCATGTACATGTAATATAGTTGTTCCATTTTCAAAATCAATAAATCCTCCTTGTTTCATACTTAAAAATATTATGCTTGTATAATAGCTTCCCCAAATATGCCTCTTTGAAATCTCCTATGAAGCATGTGAACTATGATATCTAATGTAGTTCCAAATAAAGTAATAACAAAATGATCCTATTTAATTTTTTATTTATCTTATTTAAATCAATAAGAACATCTAAATGCAAATGGATGCAAATTTGTACTAAAAATATTAGTGCTAAATAATACATTTATTTCTCCTCTAACTCCCATTATTTCAACAAAGCATGCACGAGTTTGAAAATTATTTCCATGACCTTTCCTCTTGAACAAACCTAATTTGATGAATTTGTAACATCTCCAACCTATTTATTTGAAATGATTGCATTAGTTATTTTAATGTTCCATGTATTTTAGCATATTTTCCAAGCCATGAATGTATATTATTTGGAAATTATCAATAAATTACAACTCTGGAAAGTAAGATAAAGTATCATTTGATGTTAAAGATTCCATATGAGCTATGCAATAATTATCTAATAATGTGGAAAAACCTCCATGAATACCCATGATGGTAGATGCTCCATCATATCCAAATCCAACTAACTTCATCGTTATTAAAAGAGTGATCATGGCATCATACATAGTTTGAGTTGTTCTTTTTTTATTTTAAAGAGGATTATGAATTTTGTTACACATTGACCTCTACCTCCATTTATCATGTACGTAATATAAATAATCAAATGTTGTTACATAGTATACGATCAATACTTTTATCAACTAAAATAGAGTAAAATAGACCGTGGAAAATATCCTATTTCAACTTTATCCAATATACCTCCTTAGAATCTTGTAAACATTTTTTCTAGATTTTGTATTTGTATATGCAAAGTGTTCATTTATTAGAGACGTGTGGATATCCTTTATACCTATTCAATTCAAAAATTGGCTAATATATATCTAAAGGTAAATCATGTATGAAAAAAACACATATATTTTACATCACCGATATGATTATCTTTTCTCAACATCTACCATTACTTCTACATGTTTGGTGATTGAAATACTAATTTTTTGATTTCTCCTCCAAACACTTTGAATAAAAATTATCATGTTCTTATTCTACATGGGTAATAAGGACACTCACTTGAAGGGTGGTGTTTCCATCTTTAGAAAATGGATTTTGTCTTATATTTTAAACACCAAGAAAATTTTATAACGTCTTTACCGTTTTAGTATTTTACAACATAACCCTATGGAAATATTGTTTTCCATTTGGCCTTGAATGTCCTCTTAGGTTTCATTTATATTTGTTCCTTTTATGAAAATTATTCTCCATTTAACTTATATTCCTAACATGTAATAATACCAAAGTCTTCATTTTGAGAATGACATTGTTGACTAGAATGTTGAGGGATACCAAATGCATCAAGTAAGTGATAATTATTATTTATCCTTATTTTGATGACAAATGGAAAGAACACACACACACACATCACAACACACACACACACACACACACACACACACACACACACACACACAGATATATATATATTCCAATGAAATAATTATAATTAAATATCAAAATAGTGTTTTCACATGACTTTACTTATAGGTGTTTTGAAACAATAAAACAAAAGAAACTATCATTTGAAGATATGGTGACATAAAACTAAAAATACTTTTATTATTTAATAAATTGTAATAATACGTCCTTCTTATCATATGAATGGGATTTTCATAATGTTTATTAATTAAGCAATCTCTTTATTAAAATCCAATGTAGTGATTCAAACATATACCTCTTATATTTACACCCACTTAATCATAATATTTTCACCTTATAATAAAAGCTTTAACACTTAATGATTTTATGTGCCCCTATATATAAAATATAACTATTTTTTTAACTTTCTTGCATAACCCGATAGGAGCTGTTATTGTATTGACAATTTATAAATAGGGAATTTAATATTGATAGGTCCACAACTATTCTTTATGGAATTATTATTTAATCTTTTTTTACTATATGTAAGTTGATATATAACATGAAAGGAGTTTGGCTGAATTTTTGTTATTAAACTTAAGAATTTGTAATTATATTCATGTAATTTTTAAATTAGTGTATCATATTTGGTGTTTCAAATATTGGAAACCAAATAGAAAAGATAAAGATGGTGATTTATTACATAAAAAATTAATAAGTGAACTAGTAATTAACTTGTTGGTTTGGCTAATTGTTATCTCGAAGAACATAAAAATTAATACTAGCATCCCCTCATGCAAACTAGTGTCCCCTGCTCTCTCCTATTGGTTTTTCCATCAAACAATCCTATGTGATTTTGACTATGTTGAGCCTTGTGAGAGTATGGAGGGATGATTCAGGTAGATATTATGATAGTTGTATTATTTGATATGTTATTTTACAAGCCAAGGCTCGATGTCCAAGTGCCAACAACTTGATGAGTACCCCTTTGGTGGTCGTATAAGGCCACATAGTGATTGTGATGTGTTATTTCTCTATACATATTTTATTTGTAAATTTAACTTTTCTTTTATCTTCCTCTTTTGGAACCAACAAATTGTTTTATTTAAATTTTGATGGATTTGTTGCAATTTTGGGAATTTTATTTGATTGTTTCACTAACATGAATATTTTGAACTAACTACGGCTAATTAGCCATTTGTTTTGATTTTATTGAAAGTTGAATTTAAGTTAAAATTATTCCTTGAGTTTTAAACTATTTTCCTCACTTGGCCCAAAGTGATTGAGTTTGATGTCACTTGAAAGTTTGTTTATTATTTTGGCATGTTGGTTCTAATGTTGTATGTGTTGTGCTAGGGACATGGGTTCACCAAGGACTAGTGGTACCTATGGGCCCGCTTTGTTGTATGGGAGTATGCCCTGAGCGATTCTGAGATAACTAGTGGGTTGTTGAACCACGAGTTATTATGTCACTTTGGTTAGAGGTGTTTGGAAATTATGTGCCCAGTGGTCATAAGGTGGTGGCCTCTTTGGTGGAATTGAAAGGAAAATTTATCTTTATTTTATTGCTTGGGAGGTATAGGGAGATATTTTGGGATGCCTTGGGAGATATATAGAGTTTTTGTGATGCTTTGGGAGGTATATGGAGATGTTTTTTAATGCTTTGGGAGATATATGGAGTTGTTTTGTGATGCTTTGGGAGGTTTGAGTTCTTTTACGATGCTTTGGGAGTTATATGGAGTTGTTTTGTGATGCTTTGGGAGGTGTATGTTATTTGTATTATGATTTATGTGTTCTCATGTGGGTTCAGTTGTGTTTTGTAATGTTGGGGATTGATGCTCCTCATTGATGGTACAATTTCGATCCCCTTTGACACTATGTAACTATAGTCATGGTTTTGAGTTTTGTGAAACATTTATATGTGTATTGTTGGGAATTATATGTGTTATAGTATGTCTATGTTACAAGTACATTTGTGTTAGGGACATGTATATG
Source organism: Taxus wallichiana var. yunnanensis (assembly GCA_018340775.1). Classification (NCBI taxonomy): domain Eukaryota; kingdom Viridiplantae; phylum Streptophyta; class Pinopsida; order Cupressales; family Taxaceae; genus Taxus; species Taxus wallichiana. Next base: position 1,041,285,860 of record CM031239.1, read on the forward strand.
ATAAATACTATGAGTGTGGATAGTGTATGTTCCTTCCATGGTTGGTCAAGTTCTTGTGATGTAATATAGTCATCAAGGTACATATCATAATGTCTTGTGAACCATTAGTGTTGTGTTTGGTATTTATGTGGCATCGTGATGTAATTATCATATGGGCACCAATGATAGTAGATAAAATAAAATCCTAAGGATTGAAATACTAAGAGTTTGAGTTTTAGAAACACTTTAAAAAAAAATACTAAGTAATAAAGTAAAAGATAACTAACTACCAATATTCACAAAATATTAAAATTTAAGATATTACGGAAATGATCTTGCTTCCTTATGTTCACATTGTACCAAAAAGTTGTTTTGTTAAAAAACATGTGTCATTATTGAATTTCTTGTCTAAGTACCCTTCAATCTTTGGTGTTGTGTCACACCAAGGACGATGCTCTTTAAAGGGAGGGAAATGTAGTGCCACCTTTAAATATTAATAAAATGTAATCAATTTGTTTTTTACAAGGGTAAAATATTGGGTGGATTTGATTGGGAGTGGTTGGAGAGAATTGATGGAGTTGGCATATGGGAGGAGGGGTGGCATGTTCAGGCAATTGTTAGGATGTTTAGATAAAGAAGGTGTTGCACATTTTATTTCACGCAACCATCATATGGAGCTGGAACAAGTTGCAGGGCATGAGGCACCTCGTCATCAATCACATCTCTCAGTTGTGCAATTAAATGAGCTTTGAGTGGGGTAAATACATCTATGATTCCTCTAAATGGCCTTCAAACATGTCTTTTCCCTTGTAAAAGAATACAAAAACTCTATTTAAGGTATAGAGGTGTTAACCATGATGAAACATAAGGTAACGTTATAAATTTTATTAGTAGTTAATTAGTTGCAGCGAATCCAAAATATTACAAGTAATTATTCTAAGAAAATATCTCACTATTAGTCATCCTAAAATCAATCCATTATGGGGGAAGTGCAGTAAGCCCTACATAAGAGATACAAATATGTAACCTAAATAACTCTTTGTTTTTTAATATATAATTGATTGATATGGATTTGTATTGGTCTTGGAAGAGGATTCAATCATCTTGGTAGGAAAAGAACTATTTTATGCCATCATGTTTTTTCTATATGCGAAAAAAATACAACATGTAATGAAAAAAAATCGCCAAGAAAAGAAGGGAAAAGCTAGAGAAGAAGAATGAAATATGGATACTATGGGACGGGTAAAAATACATAAGTGTAGAGAGAAAATGCCTCACAAATAGGAATAGGGAAAGAGAATGAAGCACATGAGATAATGAAAATAAAATTTGGTGCACATGGAGCGAAACACCATTGGATGCACAAGATGAAAATTCTCAAGGAGATGAGAGTAACGATAAATGGGTGATGAAAGGATCACAGAGAAATAAGTACATAAGGATGGAGGGTTGGGTGGGATCCCATGGAGTAAGTAAGGATGTAAGGAAGGTTCTAGGAAGAAAATATGCATGGAAGTGAAAATTGTAGTAGAAGGAAGGATACAGATAAAGAGGGAAAGAGAAAAGAAACACCCTAAATGATTTAGGTGGAGTTGGAAGGACATAGGAAAGTGAAAACTCGCAAGGGGAAATTTCAAATTGAATGGTGAATTGAAAAGGAAAAATATCTCCAAAGATCCCTTAAGTGGAGGATGATGATTTGTGGTGAGAAAGGAGACTCACAACGAAAGGCTTGTGGCTAGCCAATTATTTGCAAGGGAGAAGGAATTTGATGATAAAATACAAGTGAAGTATCAAGGAGAAGGATCCAATTAGAGGAAGAGGTTTGGATATAATGAGTTGAAGCTCACAAAGTGCAGGATAGAATAAGGGACTATAAGAGATGTCATAAGAATCTATGAGGTTAGGATAAGGCTAAGATGATGAACAATCCATGACTAAAGGGTGGTTCTACTACACACTTAGTATACTTGAGTTGGAAAAAGTATTTATGTACCTCCGGTGTTTGATGTAGGATTACTTAAGGTTTAGGGAAATAATGCACAATGTTTCTCTAAGTATGGGTGAACAAAAATTTGGAGAGTGTGTGAGAAGGAAGAGAAGAAAATAATAACTAAGGGAAGTTTGAATAGGATTGTGCAAGTAATTTGTGTAGTATAAATAAATGAAGGAATGTTCCTGGTTTTTATCTCTTGTGGGACCATTGAATGGAAGGTAGACAAGAGGAGGCTCATGAACCATTAGCAAATTTTCTGGTGTGGATACGAAATCAAGCTCCACAACTTTGACCAATTGTTTCCCCTCAAGCATGGTCTCCTAACCTTCATCTTGTATAATTTTCATATAATTTGCTTCTTCATTTGCATTAATATAGAAATATTAAACCATTAGATGCTTAAACTATTGGATATTTTAGCAAAACTTTAGTGTAAAACAACAAACCCCCACCTCATGATTTACGTAATTGATTTATGCTTGACCATCAATTATGCTTGCTACCTCAACCTTATTCATTTCTAAGCCCAGGGTGTCAAAACTTTTGTGCTCGTGTCATTTGGTATTAGTGAGAGCTACATGAGTTAACTAAAACAACCATTTTTGTCTACCTTGCAAAGTTAGAAAACACAATTTCCAAAGATGTGTAAAACAACATAGTGTGCCCCATAAAAGAGATGTCAAACATCGTATGTGTTCCTTTTATGAGGAGAGTCGCATCACTCTATAGATTGACCCCAATCGACCATTTATACTCTCTTCACCACTCCTCTAGGAGCCCTGTTACTCTCGTTTTACATGTTTAGGAAGTTGTTAAACCTAAAAAGTTGGTTTTTGTTTCGGCTCACCGTTTGAACCCTGAGCAACAAAATGCTTATCTACCTTCGCAAACCTCTAGTATTTTTACTAGAAACTTTCTTGTAACATTCATTTTTGGGAAAATAACTCTTCTAAATAGTTTGGAAAAGGCATTTTGTATGCCTCAAGTCATTGTTTGACTAGGTCAAACTGGATCAACTACGATTGGTGGCTCTGGAAAACCCATCGCCGTTTATAACTTGTTTTCCAATTCTCAATTCCGTCAACTCTGAAAAACCCTCCATATATAGGGGGAATGTAGGAATATTTCTGTGGAGATTCCATCCATTGAGAGTTAGTTTTTAGATGAGGTTTCTTATCCCTCGAGCTAAAATTGGTTGTTGTTACAACTAGTCCATTTACAATGATGGCCTTGGACAACTAGATGCCAATTGTAAATCATTCACCAGTTATGAATTCCATCAGTTCCTATGAATTCTTGGTATATAGGAGGACACATATAAATTTACCCATTGTGTATTTTCTCATCGGAAGACAAGTTTTTAAATGTGGTTTCTTAGCCTCGAGCCAAAATGAGACATTTTTGCAACTAGTAGAAAATGTAAAATAAGGTCACAAGACCCTAGCCAAGACAATAAACTATCATGAAAACTTATTGAAATGTATAAGTAATTGTATGAAACTCTCCCATGTGGCTTGTGGTGTGAAATGTGACTTTTGGAAAAATAATGTTTCTCTCTCTTCCCTATCTCTTTCTCTCTCCTTAGTTAAGAAATGAAATGAAATGAATATATGTCTCTAACCCTCTCTTTTTGAGTGAAAATTATTATTATTATGTAAATGGAAAAACTAAAAACATTAATTATGCTAGATTTAGGTGGATTCCATGCAGCGATTTATCATTGATTTCATGCTCACATGGTTTTGCAGGATGCAAGTAAGATGACAAAATGGTGTGGTTGTAATTCATTTTGTATCATTATAATTTATGTATGTTAATGGAAATATATATATGTATTGTTATGTTACAAGTAAAGTTTATTATTGAAATTTTGTAATGTGTATGAGTTGCAAGTGTTTAGGGTTATTTGGGAAATGTGTACCTAACCATGAGTGTCATGTTGATTCAAAATTATGTATTGTAAAAAAAAAGTTGGATATATGTGTTAAATGAAATTGAATTTAATAGCTTATAGTTCAATTCCAAAGTGTGCAATTGATGATTAAATAATTGGTGTGTTGTGTTTCTTACCTTGAAAATGTAATAAAGAGATCTAAACAAAACAGTCAACCCTAGTATAAAATTCATGTATAACTACCCTTCATGTGTGATTCTTTTTAGCATAGAAAACTAAAACCTTAGGATGAACTTAAAATCTTTACACTCGATGGAACCTTCTAGCTTAAGTAAATAAGATCCCAAGTTGATATTTCCATCCTAGGCTACACGCTTAGTGACATCATCATGAACCCAATGGTTAGGAATGACATGGTAAAATTTTGGATTGAGTATTATTTCCCTTCTAAGAATGTTAATCGTGGGTTTAGTAGAAATAATGTGTTCTCTTAAGTTAGTGCTCCATGGGAAATCAACATTAAACATAGTGAAAAACCCTCTTGGTCAAGCTCATGTGTAGAGTGAAGAGTGTTAGGTGGAAAATATCACCAACTGCCCTTGAAAGTCACTTTTAAGAGTTGGGATCATAAATGAACTTGAAACCCAATTGCAATTGTCATTTGGGTTCAATGATGTAATACTAAGATTTTATGTGAAACTTAACAACTTTTAGTTTATGATTAGTTGGTGAAAATGTAACCATAAAATGTTGTACTTGGAGAAAGGTGAAATTTAGGCCATTCTTATAACATGTTTAAATCATCATGCGGTGAGATAATTGATCCACGTTATGTAAACCCTAATGTGATCCTTAAACCTTTAAACGATGGACTAATCCATCTTGCTCTCCCACTTGTCCTTTTATATAATGGATGTATGATGTGAAACAATGATCATGTTCTTGAGATAAATTCCTAAGAAAGGGACTAGTGGTCTCATGAGCATTCAAATTCCCTAATAGAAAATAGGTTATACAATTCATTATAAAAGGCATATAAACCTAGTTAAGGAAAACCTTCTTAAGTTGGACGTAAAATGATAGTTAGGAAACCAAATCTAGAAACAAAAAAAGGAATGTGTTGTCATGTTAAGTGCTTTCAAAACTTTAACTAATTGTTGGAGCATAACTATAGTATAATTATAATTGACACTTGGCCTTAGGAAGCATAAGCATGAGATGTTATCCCTTAGGTAAATTGAAACATGATCTTCCTTGTAATTTGGTTTAACCCTCTTGTTGTGGATAAAGAACCTAATCCGTATACAATACTTATTGTGTGCTAAACCAATTAACAATTTATAAATGAGTAAAAGAAACACAAACCTAAATCCTTAAACAAAAGGATGTGAACTTCACATCCTTTGGAATTACTCTTGCTCTATTTTGTAATGGAGGTACGATATAATATCAAGATGTATGCCCTTAGGAGTGAATCCTAGGGATAATACCTAGTATCCTTGTGTGTATGTAAATAGCCTTGTGTGTAAATAAATATCCTATTAACGAATGAACGAATTAAACAAGTAATTAAAATAATGTAGATGATCCTTATTTAATGAGATACACCGTAAGTTAAATGTTAAATTGTATAAAGGAAATCTAGCAAAAAGGAAAATAAATGTATGATTCACATATTATGAGCCTTTCTAGAACTTAAGTTAAAGATTGAAACATGATTGTAATAAATGTGTAATCCTAAAAATATCATGTCGTGGGAAGACCCTATCTATAAGTTTATATTGTAGTTGAATCGTTATGTTGTGCCTTGTCATTTGAAAAAAATTGCCTTGATGTGCATCATGTGTTTCATGTTATCTATGCGAGTTATTGTTTGTGCAAGCGTATCTTGTGTTGGGTGTTGTCCTAAGTGATCTCCTATAGTCTCGTGTACACTGCAAGGTAAGTAAAAAAACAATTATTATAATATTTTTATTATTGTATTTATGTGTGTAAAATGTGGGTTTTACACTTTTCACAAAGGTCATGTGTCATTTTGACATATTTTTGGACCAAATTCCTACATATAGTGGTCTAAAATTGGCTCATAACATTTTTTTGATTTGTCTAGAAATTAGAGTTGTAATATCAGTTTCTTTTCTTTATGGAATAATCCAAGATTTAGCGTAAGCCTTCATTTATGAAGGCATGTTATTTATGTAATATTTGAGGGCCATCGAGGTATTTTACTTTTAAAGATTTTTTTGTTTTAGGTTTTCTTAGCATTTTAGGGTTTTTCTTAGAGATAGTGGAAAATAAAAGGTAGATTGTAATGTTGTAAAATATTAGTGTGGATTCGGGAATGAGAAGGAAACCATTTTTAAGGTTTTTGAGTTTTTATAAAAAGTGTGTGTGTGTGTGTGTGTGTGTGTGTGTGTGTGTGTGTGTGTGTGTGTGTGTGTGTGTGTGTGTGTGTGTGTGTGTTTGGAGGTATTTGTTTCGGAGGACATCTCTTACAATTAGATCCACATCGAGTTGGTGTCATAACATGATTTTTATCTTGTGGGAATGGTGAATAGGATAGATTTGGGAGAGGAGGTTATGCCCAGATGAATAGCCATATGTAGGAGCTAGATATACAAGTTTATGAGATCACAAGAGAAGTTACCTACATTAGAAAGATACACGTAAATAGGGATGTAAACCCAGATAGTGATACTAAATATATACCTCTATTAAGGAATGAAGGATGCGATAAAGAAGAAAATGAGAGAGATGAAGAAACATTGAATGAGTTTCCATTTGAGGAGAGAATTATCTAATCTTTAGATGGAAAGAATGATAGCATCAAGATTAATGTTCCTGATTATGGTGGAGAGTTATAGCCATAGGATTTGACCAACTTATTGAATCACATGGAAAAATTATTTGAATGGAAAACCCTTTTAGAGGAGAAGAAAATTAAGTTTGCATCAAAACAATTAGCTAGACATACATTGATCGGTGGATCATATCCAAAATTAAAAACAAAGGAAAGGAAATGATAAGATTCGAAATTGGATTAAAATGATGAAGTAGAAGAAAAAATTTCTTCCTATGGATTATGCCTAGACACTATTTTGAAGGTTTCAAAACCTAAGATAGAACGATATCAACATTAAAGATTATACCAATGAATATTACAAGCTATCAATCTAGATAGAACATGGATATTCGTAAGCACATAAGGCTATAACGTATGTAAGTGGGTTGAGTTATACCATACAAAATAAATTGAAAATGACTTGGATCCATAACCTAAATGATTCTTATCAATTCACATTGAAAGCATAAGAAAACCACAAGAGGAGAAAGTTTAGAAGAGGAGTGAAGAGAATACCATCATCATCTCCAATGAGAGGGAGAGGTATATTTGATTCCCTAAAAGGTGGATCCTCTAATGCAGAAGGGAAGGAAGAATATTCTCAAGACCATGGTAACTACTAAATAGGTAGGGGTTTTAGAGAGAGGAAGAGGATATGGTGGAGGATGAGGTTGGAATAGCTTAAAAAGGAAGCATACTTATTACCGATCTTTGTGAAGGAGGAAGAGATATTTTGAGTGTCCAAACTATCCTACATAGGATAGATGGCAAGTGGAATAGCCATAAGTAAACTTGGTTAAAGATGAATAAGAAGAGTAAATGGAGGTTACTTCAAACATGGGTGAAACCCTCATGATAAGGAAGATGATGATCATCTTAAGGAAGGAGAAAGAACAATATGGTGTTGGTTTTCAGTCTTGGCTACAAAAATATCTTTTAAAAAGATTACCTCGAAAGGAAGGTATGTAAAATTATTATTGATGATGGTATTTGTAAAAATATGGTATCCATTTTGATGGTTGATAACTCAATTTTGTGAGAAGTTCTTTTATCCATATCACATATCATGGTTCAATATATGGAACAAGGTAATCATAGATAAAATATGTCTAGTAATGCTTTTGATTGGGAATACCTATGAGGATGAGGTATGGTGTGATGTTATTACGATGTAGACACTAAATCACATACTTTGGGTACATTACTAGGTCTTAATCACATATTACTATTCATATGCTTCTTATGGGAGAAAATTACTAATTGATCATTATACTTGGTATCTTAGCTTCCTACCTAATCTCCCTCTCATCATTACAGACCTCACTTGCCTAGTCGGCCCTTCATACTTCACATTTTCTAGCTTTGGACACCATCTCCCGGCTAGGATGCGGTGCAAAGGCGTCGTAAACCCCCTCTAGGTGGCCCAATCCTCTTTATACTTTACTCACTCCTCTTTGGGTCCTTTTAGCCATTGGTTATCCTTATCTATTAAGGTTCAACCTTTTAGTGATCAATTACGAAATTTGAACAGGAGATCCATATAAATATAAAGTTATGTGACCAAATTTAAGGACCAATCTCTAAGCATTAGCTATCACCACCTAAGGTTACATCCATCAAGAATCTAAGAGCATCTTTGCATCCATATAACACCATTACAAGGGAAAAAGGTTGGTTTTATACATCACATGCATAGGAGGGACATTTATTTTATTCCATGCACACATCTATTACATCTTTTACATCTAGCTACTTTTCTCACTATTTAGTGTGACACACACAAGAGCCACCTAGGGCACGATTCCAAACACACACAACTACATTGGATCTAATATGAAGAGTAACTCTTATTCATAAGATCACCATTGTGACAACTGAGGATAGTCCAACTCCTCATTCTACATCTTTATTTTTTAGGATTTGATGTTCTTTTGAGGGTTTGTAGGTGATATTTTCATTACAAGTTATCGGCGACACCTATGGGAGTTGCATGACATAATAGCGACAAACAACGAGGGATTTGGATCAACTAGCCACCTAGTGAAATTCATTTCTAAACTTTCTACATATAACCTAGCACCAGGAAGGGATCCTATCACCTAAGCACCCTAGTACGAACCTAGGCATCATGATCCCTTCTTAAACATCATTTAGAAACACACATTCCATGTCAATCAATCTCATAACAGATAACCATATGCAGCTGTAATGACTCGGTATGTTACCGATCTCTCATTCCATGACTCGATTACCAACCGATCTCTCATGTTTGACTTAAAGTATAGAATACTTTATGTATACTACGTATACTTGGTTTTCCTACCCTATTCAGGTACTGAGTGATCTATTTAAAGAACCTATCTGAATATTTGTTACCAATATTCATCTGACATCACGTTGCTTTAAACTAGGTGACATAGGACAACAACCAACAACTTGCGATACTTTGGCCAAATATTTTCAACATATTGTTCATGTTACTATTCCTAGATGACATACTCATCATTTTGGAATACGTCCTTCACCTCACTCTTCTATTATCTAGAATGGTCTTTACTAACTACCGTCAGTCCACTTGCCCAAGGTTTGACCCTAGCCCAGGTTAGCAACATAATTTGTTTATAGGAAGATGCTCACGATGACTTAGGGTATATGGGCATACTCGATCGACCTAAGTCAACCGAATGTGCCAAGGTACCTTGAGTCATAGAAAGCTACTCCCTATCCTAAACATGCTACTAACTTGACCTAGAGAGAAACTAAGTTCAAGTCCAGATGTGTGTAGATCTAGATGAACAAATATGGAAGGGTGTTGCCACATGTCAACTACAACATTGTATCCTCGAGAAGCCCCTGGACTTTCTCAAAGGTACAATCTGTAGTTGGCATGTGCCAACATCCATTAGAACTGATTCATCATGATGTACATACCCCTTAGTGGTCATTAATTATAATTTAATTGGATTAAGATTCAGATTCAAAGCAACCATGCCTAACCCTAATTCCAACATTCATTAAGTTCTTTATCCATAATTAATCTGATTTGATATTAAGAACTTCATTAACTCATGCTTGCATTGATGTTCATTAACGTGGCCTAACAAGTAGTTATCCCAAAAATAGGGCAACAAACATCAAACGGTTAATTTTTAATGTAACCTAGCTGTCCAAAGAAGGTGTATCATTCACCTAGATTCAGCTAGTGTTTACTTTTTATAAAATGAAGCACAAGGATTAAAGATCATAACCACCATTCCATTTATTTTTCATTCTTTTGAGAGAGGAAGAGTCTTCCTCTACATGGTTAGATGTTAGGGTTAACATAACCTTTTTATCATTCTTTACTCATATAGTTTAATTGTATGACCAATGCATATTTCATTATTAAACTATAGTTGTGTAGTTAGAGAATGACATCTTTTGCAATTTAACAAGTTTCATTATAGTAAGGGAGATTGTACTATCCCCTTTAATCCAACTTATTAATTGATAACAACAATAGTATACAAACAGATATAAGAATATCGACAAGATATCACTACTATTTCCATCATATAAAGTACAAGAGAATTTACACAACAAATTGGAGTCAGTCTCCAAACCTTTCAATTCATCATGATAAAATATACATTTACAAGACTATGCATTTTAGACATATTACTGCATGTCAATCATCATTAAGATCATAAAAGAACATCACTTTTCTTTTCCAATACAACTCAAGAATGAATCAAAATTCTTTACATAAGATCCAGAATTAAATAAGCCAATGCATCATAAATTTTTTTCCTTCTTTTATCACTTACGATGTCCATCTGCAAAAATTGCTAGCACGGGTCAGTTCAATGAATTGAGCATGATAAGCACTAAGCATTAAAATGAAGTGCATTCCACTAATTGTTCCATTAAAACAACTCTTGCTTTAATGAAACAATTAATATATCATACAAATAAGCATAAGTAATAACAACAAAAAAGAAGTACAATAATGAGTTTGAATTCACTTTTAAGAAAAGAGCATAATATAATCCACAACATCTGCATTATAACATATAGTTTAATTGATCCTATCAATTACTTTTAAACAAACAACAGATCTTGTCATCCAATTGTTTCATAATTCTATCAGAATAGAAATACAACATTTATCTTTACTATGTAGCAAAAGAAGTTATTTACAACATAGCTCATATTAGGATGATTCATCCTACAACTTAAGCAAAAAGAAGAAGAATCAATACATACTATTCCCCATTACACTAATCATCTAAAAGATAGAAATAAGTTCAGAACACACATAACTGCTTCAGTTCAAGGATAACAATATAAGGATTCAACATTAAAGAGACAACATCTAAACAAGAATCCCAAATCAATCCAAGAAGGGATAGAGAATCAAAATAGTCTACCTGCAAGTCTTAACTAACTTCTACATGTTAGAAGATATCATTCAAAGATCTGAAAACCAGACGTTCCAAAATCAAAGCAAGACTCACACATGAGTTTAATCTCTTCTCATGTCCATCCAAGGAGGATTCATAATAAGATAGAGTGCAAAAAGAGAAAACCTTCCAATATCAAATCCAAATGAAGTATGACTCAGTCAAACAAAGCAATCGGTCTAAACATGTTTACATTTTCTCTTAATGAACTCAACTCAACTATTCTCTTTCCACATCATTACAACAAATGACTTAGTACAAAGTAGACTAAACAATCCACAAGGAAATTTCCATCTCAGAAGAGTGGTTTCCACTATTTCCTACAAGACAGAAAGGACAAAAAAAAGCCAAACCCAAGAAGTCGAGCAGCCTAAGAGAACAATCACTCTACAACCAAGAAGAGAGTCATGCCATAGAGAAGTTCGATCAAATGAACTTATCTTTTAACAAAAGTTAAAGGATCTCAAATAGAAAAGGTCCAATCAAGAATTCATTTCATTTATACTATCAAATGAATTCCATTTCTATTTCAAACTAGAAGTTTTTACTAGTTCCCAAAAGAGAATACAAAACCAAACACATAGTTTAAAGAAAGCACACTTCTAGTTTCCTTACAAATCAATACAACCTGGTTTATCTATTCCAATTCATTAAACACAAGTTTGAATTCATTTCTCGTAAAAGGAGTACACAATACAGTCCCAAAAATAAAATATTGTCCACAAGAGAAATATATTCCTTTCTCTCTTTTAAAGACCCAAGATTCATTCAATGAATCTAACAAAGAATACAAAACCCAAAAACAAGTATAAGCTAAACAAGTTTCAAAAATACTCATGAACTCAATAGAAATTGAAATCCCAATTACAAGGTCTTCAACAACTCAATATAAAAGAGACATATAGTTTCATGATCCAAAATAAGAACAAATTAAAGAAACAATCCCAAACCAGAGGTAATAAATCCTATCAACAAGATTCGTAATGAGAGTATTCAACTCTTCTTTCTTTAAAACCCAAAATCAATTAAAAGGATCTAAAGAGAGTAAGAAAACCCAAAATATGTTTAAGTCAAGCAATGTCTCAACTTTACCTCCAACTTGACTGAAATAGAAATCACAACAAAAGACTCAGCTCCATCTATAAAGATTGTGATAGAGAAGGTATTCATTTCAAACATCGATCACAAGAAGGAGTATGCATACTACATTTCTATAATCCTCAAAAACTGATAATGACTATTTCAAACAAACTCTATATCAAACCAAAGAGTAAATAATAATAAAGTATCTAACCAGAGGTTCCTTAATCCCTCAACAAGTTATAGTTCCAGTCCATTAACCTTCAAACAAAAAAAAACAAGTCAAGCCTTCAACAAGATGTGGGTTTTCTCAGAGCAGAGGAGAGAAGAATATCCTCCATATTTACATGCCCTTACAAGTTCAAAGAAGGTGGTACAGTCTCAAAAATAGAAGTACCACAACCATTCCAACTCAAGAAGCTACAAGGAGAAGATCTCAAAAGAGATTACCAAATCAACTCAAACCAAAACTATTCTCCCAAGCTTTTTTTTGAGCAGAAGTCCCATAAATGAGTTCTAAGCATTTCAAAACCTTGAATATGAGTAAAAATCAAGCTCATAATACAAGTACATAACCAAACACAATGCCTCAAATACAAGTTTAGAACACACAAGTATTGAATATGAGTTTAGTGCTAAACACGAAGCTTGAACACAAAGTTTAAGCAAACAAAAGCTCAATACAAGCTAGAATGAAACACAAGGCTCCAATATAAGTTCAAAATGAAACACAAGGCATCAAATACCAATTCAGAACAACAAACCAGCCTCGAAACACAAGTTCAGAATGAAATACAAAGCTTCAAAATACAAGTTTCACATGCATGTCACCACTGAACTTGCACAGAGAAAGTTTCCAAAGGCTAACATTATTTAGCAATGGATTTATATCCAAAACCACAGAGATTCATAAAACCATGAAAGTAAATAACTAAACAAATCATGAAAACATTTATCTCATGAGAGAAGAATTGTTTTAATGAATCATTTAGAAGAAAGAAAGAAATCTTAATGGGTAGAGCCTATCATGCCTGATAGTGCTTCTACCAATTTGAAGGAGACTTCCAACCGAGCTTCCAACTCTTTTTCTCCTCCATGAAAGATCAACAACCAAACATATTTTCTTCCAATGCCTCATATACTTTCCTTGAATGAAAATAGACCAAGAGAAACCAAAAATAGCCACAAAGTAAAAGTTGAACTGCTGGTTTGAAGAACCAGATAGCTCCATGCAGAGAAAAAATTGCAATGCATGCAAGATCAAACAACCTCCAAAAAATCCACCTTCCTTGTTTCCAAGATGGTTTGCACACAAAAACAAGGTTCATTAATGCAATTACTCCCAAATCTCCCACTTATCTCTCCTTGCCACCACCTCCTAAAACTGGTGAATGCCATTTCCACTTTAACATGCATTTCCATCTTTAGTGAAGCCTCCACATATGCTTCCACTAAAGTCTACTTGCCTTTTCCAAAACTGGTTGTACCTCCATTCATTTAACCAAATCAAATCAAATAAATGCCATTGGAACCATCACCATAATGCCATGTGACCCTAGGTTCCTTTTAATAGTTTAGGATAGATTTCCCAAAACTTAGGTTAGTCTAAAAATAATTACCTTAGGTCTTAAAAACATTGCCATAGGTAATTTCCACCTTAGGTTAGATCAAATTCACAACCATATAGTATTAGGTATTAGGTTAAAATAGCCTAGCATTACTTTAGTAATTTCTCCCTTATTCATTTAGCACAAGAACTTAGGTTAGGATGCCATCCAAACAAAATAGAATAAGAAGCTTAGGTTAGATTGAAACCCAAATAAGTAGACATAGCTAGGAAGTAGGTGCTTTTACCTAGTTTAGGATACCATTAGGATAATCCTTTAGTTTAGGATTTAGATTCCCTTCATAGTCATGAAGCAGACTATATTTTTTTGCCATTAATGTCCTGAAGAGATCAATCCCAAAGATCCAAGCACAAACATACAACCGAATGAAGGCACGTTCATACAAGACCAAAGAATTTGTAACATACAAAGTTCAGTCCGCTATGTCTCTCCACCTATGAATGTCAATTTACCATTCAGTCTAGTAAGGAGATTTAAAACATTCCTTGGATCACTGGAATTGATCCAAGGATGAGTCAAGTTAAAAGAGATAAGTTTGCAACTCTCAAAACCAGATTGCAACTCACCTACAAGAAGTGAAAATGGATTCTTGCAAGCCATATCATTTCAGTCCAATGAATCCAAGAGAGTAGAAATGATTTATCCATAACAAGCATGATTTTCAACAATCAAGGAAACACACCTCATTCAAGAAAATCACATGCCAACGCTTGTAATGCAAAAGAGAAATATAACAATTTGTCAAAGGTGTTACATACTTCCCTCCTAAAAAGAATCATCATCCCGATGATTATCTTATTTTGACCCGTATGGTTTAACCATGATTATTCCCGGTCTTGACCTGCAAGGAATTCCAATTTAACACATGTGATAAATCTGAAATGTATTTCTTAAGCAAAGAAATATGGAAAACATCATGCATTCATGACAAAGCAGGAGGTAATGCTAAACGGTAAGCTATAGGGTTGATTACTTCAACTATCTCAAAGGGTCCCACATAATGAGGTGATAACTTGGCAACCTTGCCAAAATTTATAGAGCTCTTTTTCGGTTTAACTCAAGAAAGACCTTCTCACCAAGTTCAAATTTCCTATCAACCCACTTTAAATCCAGCATAACTCTTTTGCCTATCTGTTACTTCTTTCAAGCATTCACAAATCATTTTAACTTTTGTTCCATTTCCGTAAGGATTTAGGTCCAATTACCTCTCTATCCTCAATATTGTCCTAACTAATGGGGGTTCTACATTTTCTTCCGTATAATGCTTTGAAAGGTGCCATCTTAAGAGAGGCATGATATGTGTTATTATAAGAAAACTCAACTAGTGGAAGGTATCTTCCCACTTATATTTCTGATCCATACAATACATTTGTAACATATCCTCTAAAACTTGATTAACTCTTTCAGTCTATCCATCCATTTCGGATGATATGCAAAAATAAATTTAGCTTAGTTCCTAGAGCTGCATTAAGTGTTTTCCAAAACCTTGAGTCAAAATATGATATGATTAATTCAAGTATCCATGTAATCTACAAAAATTTCATGTACAAAAATATTTTAGCCAATACAGAGAATCATCCTTCAATTCTAGCTTTGCAATAAAATGTGCTATTTTTTTTAGTTTATCAACAACTACTAAAATAACATCATGTTTATTTCTTGACATAGCAACACCTTGTACAAAATCCATGCTTATTACTTACCATTTTTTTGGGTATGCTATGAGGATACAATAAACCCTTACATGCATATGTTGAGAAGCTTTAACATGTTGACATTCAAGGCAATGTGTCACAAAATCAATAACATCCTTTTTCATCCCCTTTACAGAAATATTGTTGTCTTATATTAAAAAGCATCTTTGTAATACTAAGGTGTCCCAAAAAATGTGAATTGTGAAATTCTTCTAAAATTTCTTTCTTAAATCATTTAGTGAAGGTATGTATACTTTGTTTTCAAATCTTAAGATTCATTTGTTGTCAAAGTGAAAACCTTTATACCTCACATCATTTGGATCTAGAAAGAAAGATATTTTTTTTACTTGTAGAAAGTAAGAATCAGATTCCATAACACTTTTTACTTCATCCTTAAACTGAGTTCTCAATGTTATAAGAGCATAAATGTAAAGTGACTTAGAGCATTAGCCACTTTTTCTCCTTCCTTAGTGAAAAATCATATTAGACAAAAATATTAACCATCATTGTCTCAAGCATTAAGATTTGGAACAAAGTGAAAAGATACTTCAGCCCAAAGATGATCAATTTTTAATTCAAAAGGTTTACCAAGTAGGTAATGCCTCCAAACTTGTAGTGCATGAACAATGGCAACAAGATCTAAATCATGTGGAGCATAATTCAGATTCACAAAACTTAAGTTTTCTAACTTTTTTTAATCTATGAAAATTTTGTAACAAAATACCTTGACCTTTAATGAATGCATTTAGAATAAAGCAAGAAAGTCTCCATTGGATCTAGATCTGCTATACAGTGCTAAAGTTAATTGTTCCTTCAAAGTGCTAAAGAGATATTCACATTTCTCGAGCTCAAACAAAGCCTTCTTTATTTCCTCTCCACGAAATGAATTACAACAAACAAAACATTGAAGTTTCTTCCAATGCCTCATATACTTTCCTATCGGGAATAAAAAATAGAAGCTTAGAAATGAAAAATAGCCTCAAAGTAAAAGTTGAACTTCTAGTTGGAAGAACACATAGCTCCATGCAGAAAAAAATCACAATGCATGCAAGATCAAACAACCTCCAACAAATTTCCCTTCCTTGTTTCAAGACGGTTTGCACACAAAAACTGAGGTTCATTAATGCAATTACTCCCAAATCTCCCACTTATTTCTCCTATCACTACCCTCTA
The DNA here is from genome assembly GCA_018340775.1 of Taxus wallichiana var. yunnanensis. Lineage (NCBI taxonomy): Eukaryota > Viridiplantae > Streptophyta > Pinopsida > Cupressales > Taxaceae > Taxus > Taxus wallichiana. The sequence continues at coordinate 1,041,302,588 of CM031239.1, forward strand.
AACTCGGAGAATGCCATTTAACTTTAACATGTATTTCCATCTTTAGTGAAGCCTCCACGTATGCTTCCACTAAAGTCTACTTTCCTTTTGCAAAAAGTATTTTGTACCTCCATTCATTTAACCAAATCAAATCAAATAAATGCCATTGGAACCATCGCCATAATGCCATGCGACCCTAGGTTCCTTTTAATAGTTTAGGATAGATTTCCCAAAACTTAGGTTAGTCTAAAAATAATTACCTTAGGTCTTAAAAACATTTCCATAGGTAATTTCCACCTTAGGTTAGATCAAATTCACAACCATATAGTATTAGGTATTAGGTTAAATAGCCTATCATTACCTTAGTAATTTCTCCCTTATTCATTTAGCACAAGAACTTAGGTTAGGATGCCATCCCAACAAAATAGAATAAGAAACTTAGGTTAGATTGAAACCCAAATAAGTAGACATAGCTAGGAAGTAGGTGCTTTTACCTAGTTTAGGATACCGTTAGGATAATCCCTTAGGTTTAGGATTTAGATTCCCCTCATCATCGTGAAGTAGACTTTATTAGCTTACATGCCATTAATGTCCCGAAGAGATCAATCCCAAAGACCCAAGCACAAACTTACAAGCGAATGAACAAATGTTCATACAAGACCAAATAATTTGTAACATACAAAGTTCAGTCCACTATGTCTCTCCACCTATGAATGTCAATTTACCATTCATTCTAGTGAGGAGATTTAAAACATTCCTTGGATCACTGGAATTGATCCAAGGATGAGTCGATTAAAAGAGATAGGTAACTTGCAGATTGCAACTCACCTACAATAAGTTAAAACAGATTCTTGCAAGACATATCATTTCATTTTAATGAATCCAAGAGAAGAAATGATTTATCCATAACAACCATGATTTTCAACAATCAAGGAAACACACCTCATTCAAGAAAATCACATGCCAACGCTTGTAATGCAAAAAGAGAAATATAATTTTTTTGTCAAAGGATTTACATCCACCATGAGTATCTCCCTCAATGCCTTCTTACAGGCCAATCCTGAGTGTGCCAATCAAATTCAATATTTTTTATCTACTACTTCTCTTCATCCTAATACTTCTCCTGACTATGTGTATCATAGATTCACTACAACATTATCATTTCATGAAGATCATATTACTTTTACATCTGATGAAATCACTTCTCAATCTATTTTAGATAATGATCCACCCCTTTATATTCAAGTATGTATCAATAACATAGGGGTTAAGAATGCTTTAGTTGATAATGGATCCAAGCTTACTATCTATAACCTGACATTCCTTCATCAAATTGGCCTCTCTAAAGAAACACCGGGTTCCTTCACTTATTTCTATTTACATATTTTATAATATTCCTAAATGGTTCTTAGCTCAATCACACTTCCCATTACTATTAGGCCATGCACTTTGTCCATCCCATTCCATGTCATGCCTAACAATCTTAACTATAATATTCTTCTCAGACGGCCTTGGATCCATGTCATGCATGTGGTCCCTTCAACCCTTCATGCACATATTAAATTTTTATACCAAGGTGTGGTTTATGAAGCCTTAGCAAATCCCTCTCCATTTTCATATTGCAACACTATTGATCATTCACCTAAAGCCCATACTTTGGCAACCTCTCCTCCTAACTTCAAATAGTATGGTCTTGGGTATCGATCTACTTCACTATAGTTTCAATGGAAATGGGTTAGGAAAATATGAAAAAGGAGTCAAAGAACCTCTTTCCATTCTAACACAATCTACCAGGATTGGCCTGGATATCACCCTAAGCTCGTTTATTTTATTCCTTCCACATCTCCTCTTGAGGTTTACACTATTTCACATACTCATCATCACAAAAATAAATTTCCATTTGCTCTCACTGCTACAACTTCCTTTGGTAAATCAACTACTCCTAACACGTTTCCACATCCTCCACCATGGCATGCTTTCTCTTCCATGCCCAAATAGATCCCCATTATACACTTGGGGGAATCACGCTTACTCCCCCCCTTCTAGCATCACCAGGTGGCTATCATTTTCTACTATTACGCTCCTTATTTCATATTTAACATATTTGAGAAATATTACACAATTTTATACACTCTTGTATCTTCATTACCCTATGACGCACTCTTGTGCTAAGTTCAAACTTGAATGTTGAGGGCATACTACACATATGAACCTCACACACTACACATTTCACATCTACGACATCTTATTTTCCTACACATCATACATATTGTGCACTTCCTACATCCTCTTCTTGCATTTATTACACATCATATGCACCTTTTTCTTTCTACATATTATATCCATTTCACACTCTCCACATCATCTTCTTATTTCTACTACATATCGTACACACTTTTGCTTTCTACACATTACAAATTGCAAGACATTACACATATTTACACATCACACATATTGTACATATGTAATGACAGTTTCCTCTTCCATCTAATATAAATCATACACACTTTGTGCTTTATACACCTATACATCTTACATAATCTACACATCTTACATTTGCACATTACACATCATCACACTCAACCCATTCAACACACATATTTCTAGTGTCGTAATCTCAAACAACACACTAATATGAATATAATCTACATCATTCTAGTGCATTTTACTCACACATAATACTACTCTAGTCTACACTTTACACATCATGATCAAATCTTTCGCACACATCTCATTACCCGATGGCGAACTCTAGTCTCAAGGTTCATACTTGACTACCGGGGTATAAATAATAATTGAACCTCTCCAGTTATAAATCATGCACTACATCCTCATAATCAACATTATTCACATCATTCTATGATCAAAGCTTTAAACTATATCTTAACACTTGGTCCTCACAATTAATCAATATTTCTAGCTATTCCATCATGTAACGCTATTATACAATCTATGCTCTGCACTTCACCAACAGTAATTTGTTGCATCTCACTTGTACATTCTCTAATCTACACCCTATCCTATATCATCAATCATATTATTCAAACATTTCTACATCTTACACATAACACGACATTATTGTATAATCTACGCTTCGTGCTCTATATATCAAATCTTTCTCAAAACAAATCATTCAAACAATTTCCCGATGACACACTCTTGTGTCACTTTGTTCATCCTTAAGCTGTTGAGGGGGTAATGTACTAATGAACGAAAATTCATGCATGTGTACATCATGTACTTGGGGGCATGATCCCCATCACACTCATATTATATTTCATTCCATCGCAACTACTGACATACTTTATATCTTGGTTACACATAGTTCTTTTTATACCTTACACGTTCACTTTATTACACATGCTAGATAAATATCTTGTATGTTAGTATCTTTATCATAAACACATGTTCGTTCACTTTCCTTTCTAGTTGTGATCATAGATTATACAAATGTATTACACGTAACATGGATACTTGGCCAGCATTACTATTGCAGGTCCACATCAGCTCTTGGGGGTATCCAATTTTGTACGTTATAGGTGATATTGTTTCATAACACATTACTTTATCAGATTATACATACCTTGACATAATTTTTATCTTTCTAACATTCTAATGAGTACTTCATGTGCAACATATGTTTTCGAGGCATATTTTCCACCATGGTTATCTGTTACATTTTCGTCATTGCTTGTCATTGTTTGCTATTATTTTCGGGCTTTTCTCCTTTGTCTTATGTGCACATTGGCTGCTTTTAGATTCTTTGGCCTTGATTTTCTTATGACATCATGAATGGTGTCCCATGTTTGTAACACAATTTTCATGTTCGACGCGTCATTTTCTTGCTTGGTAGCTTACATTATTTTCTAAATACATGGTTTCTTGTACTAACACTTGTGTTCTAGCGATTGTTTTGTGTACCTTGGTTTCTACGAACACACTCCCTTCCTACATACTTGGTACTAGTACAACATGGGGTCCTCTTTTGGTGCATCCTCTTAGCAACAACGTACGCACCCTAAATGAGGGGGGAATCTATTGGGTGAATTAGTCACCTCAGTTAGTAGTTACATTTATAGTTCAGCAGTAATAATTCAATGCTATTACAACACGGTCTTCAGATCCAGGGCTCAGAATAATACTTGGGTCCTTAACATAGTACACCAGAGATCTTCCAAGATTCTCTAGACTAGGGGAAAACACTCAACATATAGCATTGTCATAGAGGTTTTTATATGGCAGGGAGTCCTTCATCACTTGGCAATCATCGGATCAAAATAGTACACACCATCTACAGTGGTTTTTTTACTTTGGGAAGCAGTCAAAGGTTGAATAATAACACTAGACCTTTCTCCCTACACTACTTCTGCCATGGTGTGAGATAGCCCAAAAAAATTGCTCTTCATCGACATCTTCAAGATCCTTTCTATCACATATTAGGTGCACATGTTCCTTTTACTTCTACTTTTTAGCATTTTACATATATTTTACATAGGTATACACATATTTGACTACTTGTTCATTCCTCTCTTTTACAAGTCCATCCTTATGGGAAGCAGTAGTCAATGTCAACACATAGCAATCATCCTTTGAGTACATCATCAACAATAGGTAAAACATATCATCTACACGTGTATTTCCACCCTAGGGTCATTATCACAATTTTTTTTTACTTCGTCTTCTTTAGCATCGACACTTCACATTTTTTTTTTTTTCACTCACACTTTTCTTGTCTCTCAAAGCACACTCATCTACATCAATCTACATGATTATTTAGTATGCATCTCTATACACTTTATGTTACTAAGATTTCACTCACCAACATAAAATGGGGTCAAATGTAGACACTAAATCATGCCTTTTAGGTACATTACTATTTCCTAATCACGTATTGTTATTCATATGCTTCTTACGAGAGAAAAGTACTAATTGATCGTTATGCTTGGCCTCTAAGGTTCCTTCCTAGTCTCCCTCTCAACCTTGCATACCTCGTTACCAAGTCTGACCCTTCATAATTCACCTTTTCTTCCTCTAAATACCATTTCCCAGACAAGACACCAGTATTAGGTGCCCTCATCCCCTCTGGGCACCCCAGTCCTCTTTATACTTTACTAGCACCTCTTTAGGTGCTTTCTAGCCATTAGGCATCCTTATCTCTTAGGGGTTGGACTTTTAGTGATCAATTATGAAATTTGAACAAGAGAAGAATATAAATATAAATTTATTGTTAACTTTACAAGTTACCCTAGGGAGGCTTTTAAAAAAAATCTTGCAATTTTCTACCTTTCCCATTCCTTAGTTTTTCAGGAAATTTATTTCAAAAATTGCCTTAGTATCATTTTTCACCAAATTTCAGACTTCAAAAGTCAACATGTATTTTGCATGCAAAATTAGTGTTGAATTTTGAAACACAGACTCGATCTAATCATATTTTGAACTGGAATTCAAAGCTGCAAGTACGTTTAACATGTAGTTTTCCTCCCAAGTTTCAAGTCGACTCACGCCCTCACTTCATACTTTGGAGTCCAAGTGAAAGTTGCACTCCGGTTCCTGCAACCCAAAACCTTATCCCTTTACCATTTCAAAACTTTAGAATTTCAGACTTGAAGTCAAAGTGCAGCTTACACACCTTTGAACTTTGAATTTCGATTTCGATGGCAATAAATGCCTAGCTAATTGCAAATGTCAAACCCGAGTAATTAATTTTTCACTCTCCTATAAATATGTAAGTTTTACTTGTAATTTTTTACCGGACACATTAGTACTATGACATGTTAATATACATCGCATCCTGACCGTACCCCTCGATGATTTTTGGAGCATTATTTTCATATTTTCTCATCATTTTGGGTAAGTTTGCAAGTTTTATTTTCATTTTCATTTTTGGGACTCTTGTTCTGTTATTTTTACTTCTTTCTTGTTTTCCATATTTCCTTTAGATACATTCTCCTTTAGGTTTTGTTGTTGAAGTTTAAACCATGGCCTCTCTTTGCTTGTTGTTTTTATTGTTTTGAAGTATGAACTTCAAAATACTCCATGAACAAGGAAGAAGGTTGCATTAGAGAGAAGTGCATTTTGGAGGACAAGTGGCTTTTGTGGGATTTCAGGTTCTTAGCTTTTAGAGTTTTGAGATTTCCTCAAAAGTGTAAAAGTTTGATTTTGGGTTTTTTTAGATTTTTAGAATTTGGAATCTCAAAGCACTCGAAACTTCATTTTTGGGAATCGGCAGGTTTTGGGTTTCGGAACTTCAAATTTCGAGAGTTTCGGGGTTTTTTGTTTGGAGTTTCAAAGTTTTTAACAAGGTTTAAGTTCTAATTTAGGAACTTCATATTTTTTTTTTTTTTTTTGAAGTTTAGGATTCAATTTATAATTTTTTTGCAAGGATAAACTTCAACCCCGACTTCTAATTTTACGGCTTTTTAGCTTGCTCATAGATGTCTAGATCTTCATCTAAGGGGAAGGAAAAAATGAAGTATAGTTTTCTATGGGTGAAAACCCCTATGATAATTTCATTTGATGTTGATAATATCGGGGATACAGACTTAGGACATATTGAAATTCCCAAATTGTGGGAAAGACTCAAGGCTCCAAAGAAGAAACCATAGATGCAAACAATTTTTGACAAGTGCGCTTTCCCTTGCTCATGCTGAATTTCCCCAATCCATGAAATTTCCCAATTTTTTACTTTCCACCTCATCACATTTTGATAAAGACTCACGTATAATAAAGGATGGGGATGACACACAAGTATGATCAAGTTTAATAGTGATTTCTTTGAAGACCTTCTGAAACTTCATGATGTCGAATCATATGCCACTATTTCCCTATAGTCTACTCTCAAGCACTTTGGGTTGTAGAGAATAATAATTTCACGAGGGTCATTAAAAAATTATTTGGCTAAAACTAAAATTTCACTATCTATATTCCCAAAGATGATTCCTCGGTCAGACTTCATTCAAGAACTAAATGATATCATTACACTATTAAGCAGAGTTATGGGTCTTCCTTATTCTAGGGATTTCTAAGAGTGGATGTACCTTTACATTGCCACTATCAAGAGAAACAAGGACCTCATTCGATGGGCTGAACACATAAGAAATGTTATCTTTTTCAATTGTCGATGTTCGACCTCCTGGAAATTCCTTCATGGCCTCTTACCTGTGTACGTGGTGGCGAGCATGAGAAATTATCCAAGGTTAACTCCAAAGGGATCTAGGAACACAATTAAAATTTACGTGTACTAACCCCAATTCACATAGGCGAGAGGGTCTTATGCACTTTCAAAGAGTAAAGGATTCTTTCTTCATAGTTCTCTTGTATTTATTTGATAAAAATTTATATAACCGAAGATATCAGATGAAGCTTGGAAGGAAGTAAGGGAATGAGGAGATATCTATTTACAATTCTTGACATTCACATACATCAGGATTCCTGGATTCATAGGTTCTCCTACAAGTTCTTTGAGATGCCCAACGGACAAGTCGGTTTTAATGGAATTGGTTCATCGAGTTGCTAAGTTATCAAAAGATTCAACACTACTTGACATAAAGAAGGAGCCCAATTTCCTATAAATATAGGTAGATACATGTGCAATTCTACATAAAAATCAAAAAATGTTGAGGGAGAGATGCCACATATGACTCAAGACATTTATCCTCGTGCACTAATTTGAATACTAGGACAAATTTGGAAAAATAGGATCATCCAGTGTTCTCATACATTAATTAGAGGATATTTGGATCCATTTCTAAGATGATAATGTAGTAAGGGAAAGAGAATTTAAAAGGTGAACTCTTAAATAGGTCACCCAATATGGAATTGTGGTCATCCCTAGGGCCTACAGGATGAAAACCAAGTTTTAGATCCTTCTTATGATCAAAATAGTGTCATGAATTAGCCTTTACCTTTGAGTGATTAGTCAGGTTGAGGAATGTGGCCATATAAAGGAAAGGGTGGGTCCCATTATAGATTGTAACTACCAATGTTTGATAACTTTTTGGAATCACACCCAAAGTGTCGAATAGATTTTCATAGAACTTATTCAAGTGTAGTCATCGGTGGAACATACCACTCCATCTAGAGGAAAGAATTCAACTCCCAAACCTGTTTCAAGGCCCCATAAGATTTCTTTTCTTTTTGTAGGTTCACGATCCGCTTCTAAAGTTTCTACGGCAGAGAACTACATCTCAAAAATTACAATCTACTAAGCTCATTAACGTAAGTATTTCCCATAAAGTCACTCAGTGTCACAGAACCCACCTCTTTTATCTTCTCCATTCTTAGTTTCTTTTTCCCCTCCACATCTCACCCTTCCTCTAACTATGTCCTCCATTTCCTCTATTCCCATTTATCTTACATCTCTCACCTCTTCTCCCTTTATGGGTCATATTTTCTCCTCCCTTCTAACTCCTTCAATTGGATAAATTTTGGGAATAGGATTTCACTTTAGAACCCATTTTCCCCAAAAATCTATCCCCTTTTCCACTTCTATTTCACCCACACTTTGGTCCATCCTTTCCACTATGCCCTCCATTTTTACCACATCATTTCCCCTTTCAGTGACTGTGACCTGTGCCCTAGTTTTACCAACTCTGAAAAACTACTACCGTAATGATTCCCATTTTGTCTTTAGAATATTCTTCTTATATTCCTACATGGTTAGACAGGAAAACACCAAAATATAAGAAGAAATTTCCTATCATTTATGTGGTTGGCCTCATCATTCTAGATCTACCCCCCGAATACAAGTTAAGAGAGTGAGAGTTATTTCTAACTTATTGGCTAATCAAACAAGAGAGAGATTTGTCAATATAGTTTTTCTCCAGTTGTGTGGAAAACTAAGGAAACAATCATAGCAAAAGACTACAAGATTTCTAGGTTCTCTTGGAAAATCCACCCATGAAGGAGAAAAGCAATATGTTCAAGTTGCCTTGGGTAACTTGTTGGATAAGTTTGATAATGATAAAGTAACCAAGGATGAGCTTAATATTAAGGAAGAACAACTAACTACTCTTTTGACTAAAATCAAATAGCCCATACACATTACCACTCTTTCTATTCCTCTGAGATTTGACGATACATATTTTTCATGGTGGAAAAGATTGGACAAAAGGGACAATTAGTGGGGGTTCAATGGAAAATTTTATCCAGAAAGGAACACAATATATAGGATACTGTCGATCTGTATAATGAGTTGTATTCAGAAAAAGTTGTTTCTAAAATGATTGAACTCCTCACCCAGGAGAGTGATAACTTAGAACTTACTCTTGAGACCTAGGAAGAATTGCGCAATATGAAATCAGATGTAATCTAGAAGGAAGGGGTTATTGATGATGTTAAGAAACCATTTGAATTCAATGAAGCAATGAAGTTCATAATCCTAATATTACAAGAAGCTTTGGAGATGTTGGAGGAAATAAGGATTGAGGAATTCAATGGCTTAAATGATATCATACATGAATTTGACAGGATTAATTGCAAGTTTCTAAAAAATATATACATACACTTCTAGTTGAGTAAATTTCGCTCGGTTCTCGGTTCATGAACATGCTAAACCATGATAACAAGGTCATTAAATCTTTTGTTATGTATTACATTCATTGATTGGTATCATACCATAAATTCTTGATTCGGATTAATCGAAGTCAAGAACAAGACTAGAAGGTTTCCAGAAACTGCGCCAGAGAAACCGAGTCGATGAATATCCGAATCGTTACATATGTGGACCTGATGAAGAAGAGGTTCAAGGAATTATCAAGCTTTTTCTCAATTTCAGGCACAATTTAGTTGAAGAAGAAGGGATGGAAGAAGAAAATAAGGAAGAATCAAATCAAGAAAAGGGTGACACCAATCCTAGCTAGGCATGGCAGCCATTTTGAATAGTCTCCAAGATGTGGAACCGATGGAAGTTGCAGGGTTGACTCAATCAAACATGCACAACCATTTTGATATTTTCATGGGAGAATGTTCCCTAAGTATAAATGCATTCTATTTTTAGTATGTAGTAGTTAAGAGGCACAACTATAATCGTTCAATCCTCTTAGTCTATAAATAAGAGAATGCATCATGTTTAATTTTGACTTTTAGATCTTATTTGTAAGAAGGCTCTGATCATTTTGGAGAGCCAAGAAACAATCTTTAGCCTTAGTATATTCAGAACAATATTTTTCCTTTGAATATTTAATATGTTGTGCATTTAAATGATCCATTGAATACTTTTGGATGTTTTAGTTCCTTGTATGTAGTGGTTTATCTTACTTTCATATTAGTAATCTTTCTCAATTAACTTGCAAGTTGTGGTATATGGTCTTTACTATTTCAGTTGTTGAAAATATCAAGTCCCTTATGCTATTTTAAGTTCATATTCTTTAAAATCATTTACGGAGAAGATTGTAAGGATTTATGCAATTATATAGAGTTATGCAATAATACTATGTGTATGTGAGATAGATCTACTTGTTCCTATAACTTTTATGCATCTCTTATTTTCTACACATTTAAGATATCTTTATATCCATTTACCCTAAGAATAGATAAGATTAGCTTTGCTTTAATTTTTTAGTTTTGCACCTTGATCTTACATCAAATGCACATAGTTTAGTAGGAATCTAGCCTTCTCTGGAGGTTCATCCCAAGGATCCAAGGTCCCATGCCTTGGGGATGTTCTCATGTTCCACTGGATCACTTAACGATTCAATGGGTGCATGATCCAAGTGACAACAATTTTTAGCACGCCCAGGATAATTTTAGTGGAAAATATTCATAATATGGTGAAATTTTCATTTTAGGAAAATTTGAAAAGGTGAATTTTTCAAAGCAGGTCAGTGTCTTGTTTGCCTAAAATTTACAATATTTTTTAGGGTTCGGATTCACCTACATTTGAAAACATTTCCTATAAAAACCTAGGTGATTTTCCGTGTAGTATACTACCACTAGTACCTTACCAATATTGTGAACTTACATACTTTAAGCACCATAGCACAATGCAAATTTGTTTACTATTTAGTAGTTTGCAATCAGTGGCAGGTCTTATTTGTTGACATGTAACTTGTAATTTTGTTGACGCATGACAAAAAAATTTTGTGGACAGGGAACAAGGGTTTTGTTGTTGATGCCTCACACTGATCTTGTTGACGCATGACTATACTGTTGTTAACACATGACAATTTTTTTCTTTGATGCACGACAACAATATTTTTTGATGTATGACTTATTGCATTTGTTGATGCATAAAAAAGGTTTTCTATGGATGTGTGACAAGGAGATATTGCTGACGTGCGACAAGAGTTTGCTTGTTGATGCCCGACACTACTCCTGTTGACACACGACAGAGTTTTCTCTTATGTGTGACATTGATTTTTATTAACATGTGACTTATTGTATTTTATGACGTGTGATTCATTTGATGCTTGATAAGGATACTCAAGTCTCGAATGACATCGACCTAGCTCTTGTTGGCGATTAAGCTGTTATCTTGTTGACATATGATACAATCCTTCTCGGATACATGACACAATCTTTATTTGTTGACGTGTGATAGATTCATTGTTGACGTACGATGCTCTTGTTGTTGACGCATGACTCGGAGCTACTGACACATGATAGAGTTTCAACTTATCCATTTAGAATAATGGAAGGTGTTAGTGCTCAGAATGAGAAGACCCAAAAAGTAACTAAGAAATCTCATAAGTCCTTGTTCAAGTATTTTGTAAACTCTAATGCTACAGATACCGTAACCACCAGCACCCATATAGCTACCACTTTAATGAATCAGAGTACAGAATGTATGGAAGGTAATATTGAGGTGGACATGCATAGTGCACAGTATCAACCAAATGACACCTATGATGATACCATGCTAGATCTTGAAGATATACCTTGAGATGCCAGCTCCTAAAATTATTCTTCCTATTGGGGTGCAACTAAGAGTGCATCAAGATATCGTACATATAAATACTCAAAAAATGGAACACAAAAATCAAATTTAAATTTTGGTTCATGAAAGAGGAAATCAGGTGATTGTGATAATGCTCAAAATTCTACTCAAAAAAGTAAAACATTAAAAATGAACAAAAATATGTGGGCAATTGGGAGGACATACAACTTTGATTGGGCTTCCAAATTTCCATTTATCGAACCTATACAGCCATCTAATTTAAGAAGATATCCCATATGAATTTACATGTATAATATGTATGTGGAAATTGAGAAAGCAGCAAAAAATGCAACTGAAATTGGACACTATAGAAAAACACTGTGGAAAACATTATTTGACTATAACGAGGGAGGATGGAAAAAAAAATAAAACACAGGTGGAAAAATGAAAAAGAATGCATGCATGCTAAATACACAGTAGAGTATGAAGTAGAGAAGAAAAAATGTAGACATCTCTTGCGGAAAAGGAGGGAGGAATGATAATATCGCAGATTGGTAAGATGAATCAATCAAATATGCATGAAAAATTCATATATTTCTCTACTTTATTTCACATACTAAATAAATGAAGACCGATTTTAAATTTCCTCGATTTCAAAGTTTTGTATCAATATAATGGAATACACAACATTCCTCAATCTCATTGGTCGATAGTAGTGCATGGGAAATGGTAAAATGCCTTTCAATGATAGAGAAGGAATATTTGAAAGAGATTGTAAAAAAAGAAAAGTTTATCTCTCTTTCAATTGATGAAGTGATAGTAGTCAACAACACTGCATGGGTATGTATCCACATCTATACTTTAGAAAATCATATAAGGACACCTCATCTGCTAAGTGTTATGAAAATGGTTGAAAACTGTAATGCCGAAAAACCTACATAAAATAGTTATTTCTCATTTGAAAGATATTGCTGGAATGATTGATTATGAAATTGCTACAAAGTTGGTATGCGTTGGAGCAGATGGTGCATCATTCATGTAGGGTCACCAAATAGGTTTGTGTGTTAGATTGCAAACAACAATGACCCCTTATATGCTATCAATTCATTGTATGGCTCATAGAATGAATCTAGAGTATAAAATGGTAAGTAACTACAAAAATGTTGCTAAATTAGAAGACCTTATAAGAGAACTTCATACCTATATGGCAAGCAGCGCAAAGTGATTTCTTGAGTTCTAGAAATTTGCAATTGGAATTATAAATGGAAAAAAAACTTGAAGGATGTTGAGACGAGATGGTTTTCTTTGTATGAACCAAGTATGCGAGTTCATGAGTATCCTTCATTGGTTGGTTTCATGCACAAATATCGCCATGAAGTTGACGGGTGGTAAGGGACGTGTTGTTCCATTTAACTCATTTGGAGACATTTCTTACATTGGTTGGTATTCTTCCAATGTTGTAGGAGATCAATACATAGATGAAGCATGCACATGTGAGATTAATCTATATTTTGGATTTTATACGGATGAGAAAAATGGTATGTAAAATTCTTGATATCTTGTAGAGTTCCCAAGATAGTTTTGATACACCCATTTTTGAGAACTAGAAAGCTTTATTAGATCTTAAGAATCCTAGTAACTATTTGAGATTTAATATCCATGATCACCTCTGCATCAATGTTAATGGGAGGGACATACCACTTCATATTTTGCAAAAATGTCAAGATATTATAGGATTGGAAAGAGAAGATGTTCCTGTGACACATAGTCTCTTTGATTCTGTTATTTAAAAATTTAGAATCCTTATCATCAGAAATTAGAGAATGTTTCTCCAAAGATAAAATTCTTGAAGTAATGGGTGTGATGAATCCTAATTTTTGGAATACAGAAGGTTCTCGTACAGAATTTGTAAGAAAGCATTTCCATAAATCCATGGGTACAATAATGGAACATTTCACAAAGACTTGAGAGGTCAAGGTTAAGGAAATCAAAGTTATATTGAGTGTTGATTTATTAAAGTCTCAATCAAAAAAAATTGCAACAACAATGAGGAACCAATATAAAAATTTAGATGAACCTTCTAAGAGTGGTGTTATTACAAGGATATAGTGAGGAATGTATCGAGTCTTGTGTTACAAGAAGACATCAATCAATATTTTAGATTATATGAGTTAGCCAAACAATGATTTTGGGGTCTGTGGAGGAAAAAATGGTTTTCAATGCTTTATCATTTATAAAATCAAAAAGCGAGAAATAAGTTGGATAAAAATTTGAAAATTTGCATGAGGTGTTATGTTTCTCTCCACTCCATGGAAACCTTTCCTTTCGACAAATAAATTATGCATTGAAATTCCCTTTCCAAAAGAAGAGGTGTAAATAATACAACTACAAGTATAACTGTTCCCAATGATGAGACTGGAATTGGTGCATCGTCACACTCTACAGAAGAGAACATCGACTTTGAAGAAGCTATTGATAATGGATTGTTTCAGCTTTAAATAGGTATCTCCTTGACCTTACTTTTATTTTTTGTCACCTTACATTTTAATTGTGGTTATTTATTCAATTTCATATTAACAAATTTGAATATAATAGTTTGTAGTTAGACGTAATAGTGAACACAATTGTAACTCTACAGATGCAAATATTGACTGAGGAGGATTTTTATCATATTTTGTTTCAGCTCTTGTTATCATTAAAGATGTTATAGGTATATATATTTACATTTATTTAAATATAATTATTTATAAAAAAATTGTTTTATATAATTACTATTTTGGATTTTTTGAATACTATAATTACTATATTGGATTTTTTTATATAATTACTATAATGGATTTGTCAGGAGTTTAGATTTGCATATTCCTCCACTATTATACTCTTCCAGAATTCTAGACTTCTATTGTCCAGACATGTATAGGTTATCATTTGCTTTTTCTTTAATCTTTTTGTTTCTTCCTTAATCCATTTAATCATTATTTCATCTTTTTTTCTTGAAAACGTGGGTTAACATCCATCTAAGGAAGCTCTCACTTCTCGGGACTGATAATTTCATGAAACTAACCCATCTATATGTTAATCCATTTTTCATGTTGGGTTTTCTTGAATCGAAGATCGTCTAGCACACTATGAAGGGTGATTTCTCATTTTTCTTTCATATGATTTATCACAACAATCTAAAAGACAAGAGGTAGCTTAAACCCTATCATATGACATTGCTTGAGTTTTTACAATTATGTTTAATTTATTTTTGTATTTGCAAAATGCTTTGATGAAGTGTTTAAACTTTGTGGGATGAATATCAAATTACATGTAAAAATCACACATTCAAATTTTACAAGTAGAGAGAGGAATATTTTTCCATATTAAGATGTTTCTGTCAACACATTCCAAATTTTCTTAAAACAATTATCCATTATCATCATCCATGATCGTGCTTGAAGCTAAATTTCATCATCATCCATATCTATTTTAATATCATCATCCAGATCTAATGTCATCATATCATTGATTCATTACAAGTAGAGAGAAGAATATTTTGAGAAAGTTTAAATGCAAAGAAACCTGATACAGAGTTCTAATTTTACAAGAAGAGAGAAGAAGATTTTACTGTATTAAGATATCTTTGTCATAAGACATTCCAAATTTTCTTATAACAATTATCCATTATCATCATCCATGATCGTGCTTGAAGCTAAATCTATGTCCACACAATTCATCATCATCCACATCTATTTTAATGTCATAATCATGTTGGCATATGGATTTACATGCATGTAAATGACATGCAACCGTGTGAGAACAAAGTCCCTCCTCAATGAAGGTGAGGCTTCCTTTATTGAAAACCAAAGCTATATTTACACTGTACATTCAAAATTGTATGTTGGGGGTGTTTTGGAACATCAATGGAAAGAAAATTGAATGATGGAAATGGAATTGAATGAAGGAAATGAATGGAAAGGTATGAATGGAAGGAACATGCAAGATTTAGGTAAAAGAAGAGCCTAATATTGCATGGAGAAGAACAATAAATAACTAACACAAATAAAATAGAGTTTGCATCATTTAATCGAGAAGGAGTAAAACGGAACACACGTGAGAAATTAGATAACCTTGAGCTTGATCACTATGAACTAGAACAACATATTAATAACATTGACAATAAGATCAAAGACAATATTTACATGCAAGATTTAAACATCTAACATATAATGAATATAAGAACATCAAATTCTATAAGAGATAATGAATGGGACATAAAGTTCATATTTCATTAACTCCAAAATTTCTTCTCAAAACAACAAAAATTTTATTTCTTTGAAGTAAAGCTTGCATAAAAGAGTATTTTATCCTCCTATCTCCAAATTTTCCCTTACAAATGAGCCCCTGACTTCCTTTTATAACCCAAAAGTTGGTTACAAATTAGTTAGGGTTTTACATGAACATTAAATAAGGTATTTAAGTGACTTTGAATTTTTCAATCAACTTTATTAAAAGCAACTAAAAATAGAAACCACTTAAGTTATCCACAGTTTTCAAAAAGTAAGCTCAATAACAACATTCATTTTTTTTAATTCCACTTTTAACACATATGATAATAACCAGTGCCTTATCCATTAAAATTGGGTCCAACTATCTCAAACCTATGAGAAATGGACTCTCCCACTTCATTAGATACCAAGAAAACTATCTCCTTGTCCCATCGGTGAAATTAGGATCTACCGCTTTCACCAATTGAATGGATCTGAACCTTCCCAATGTTTCGAACATCTTTTCTTCTTCAGGAGGTTCATTTGGTTGAAGAATAACCTCACAAAATAACTACAATTCCAAAATCCTACTTGGCATATCATTCAGATTGAACATATT
Source organism: Taxus wallichiana var. yunnanensis (assembly GCA_018340775.1). Classification (NCBI taxonomy): domain Eukaryota; kingdom Viridiplantae; phylum Streptophyta; class Pinopsida; order Cupressales; family Taxaceae; genus Taxus; species Taxus wallichiana. The sequence continues at coordinate 1,041,319,311 of CM031239.1, forward strand.
CGATTGAGAATTCTCAAACAAGTTCTTTAATTTGACGTAACATTCCATTGAAGATGAAGATAAATTAATGGTAGGAGTATACATGTCCTTAAACAATTGTGAAAATTTCTCTTCCACATGTTCTGATGAATACCTTTAATTTTTATTATTTACAAGATTAAAAGGGATCTCAGCTATGAATTATTGAATCAAGGTGATTGAAGTGAAGGCTTCATTGCATACACTCTCACAATGGATCATAGAATCCTCGAGAAGTGTCTTTCTTGATTTGAGATGTAGACACCAAATAAAATGTGTCCCTCAATATTCAAACTCAAGAATTCCTTTGATGGCTAAAGTTGAGGACTCCATACTTGTCATATCCGTAGAATTGGAAATATCTCATCCAAATTTTATATGTTAGAAACAAAATTTTCCTTGAAAGAAAGAATATGATCAAGATATTCATTGATTTCTTCATGGGGCTTAATGGTTGTTTTGATTGTCTCTTGGTGTAAAATGAGAATCTCTAAAATCTAAGTTTTAGTGACATGGCCCAAAGTGTTTATTTCTTTTGATAAATTGAGAGCTTCTTTATCAAGGTAAACCACCTTTGCATCGTGTCTTTGGGAAAGTGGGTGATATGGGATTTATCATATGTTGAACTTATTCCACCAATTGATTCTTTTCAGCCTTGAGCTCAGAGTTCTGAGACTTATATTTCTCAAGTCTCTTTAGCACAATATCAAATCAATCTCGAGACATCACCATGTCACTTTCCAATGTGGACTTCCCAAGTCCAAGTCTGGAAACTTCATAATCAGAAGATATCATGGCATTACGCTCCTTTTCAACCTGTGGGATGCCAAGATCCATAAATCTATTTCCATCATCATCCACCATTATTTGGGAGAGCACTTTAGGATTCTTTGGAATGATTTCATTCGAAATCTTGAAAATGGCATCGAAATCAATGGCAATTGCCTTAACAACCCTCTTCCTTTTCTTGATTTCACAATCAACCCAAAAAGGATTATCATTCACTACGTCCGCATACAAAATCCACGGAGCCTCAAGCACCATTATAATTATTCTCAAGATCATGAGATTCTTCTGTAATTCTTTCCATGACCTTGATTTTAGGAGAAATAACCTCGATATCTACCTCTTGATCATTTGGGATATTTTGGGAAATCTCTTTATGAACTGTAGATTCTGAATCATTCGATATTTGGAGTACCTGCACTGAGTGGACTCTTGTGCAAGGCATGGTTGAGGATTGTTTGTAATGAGATTCTAATAACTATCATCAATGTGAGTAGAATAATCTCTACTTGAAGTGGAAAATCTTGATACATGCTCTCTTCCTTCATAGGGGCTAGGACCCTTAGATTTTTCACCTCATGACACATTCTTGATGAAGTAGATTTTGGCAACCACTCCTTTCTTACTTGTTGCATATGACTAGATGGCACGGAGGTTGATTGAGAAGGAGCTTTGGTTGACTGGAGACCTCCTCGAGTTGGAAATTTTTGTGATCTTGAGGTATGATCTTGAATTGATTGTAATTTGGCAAGTTCTCTTTCATACCAGGATATGCTTCTTTTGAGAATCGGTTGATTCTTGCTATCAAGAGAAAATTCATCTCTTTTGGTCCAATCAATTTGTGGCAATGGGGTAAAAGAAACTACATCATATGAAGGATCAATAACATCTTCATCATCTACAAATGAATATGGAGAGTTCCTGATGTGAAAGGCCTTGATCTGAGTAAGGGTTAGGTGGGAAGAATATCGTCTTCTTACTTTATGTTCATCGGAACAGAAATCCATAATTCTTCCCTGGTAGGGTTGTGTTGATACTTTTCCCCAAGAATCTTACGCATATATCTATTAATATCAAACTGGAACCTCTTCACATATGGATGAATAGTGATGAGGGAAAAATCTTTCTCCGTGAGTTGTGTCTTGAAGATATTTGGACATTGGTATTCCCAATATGGATTGGGAAATTAATTCTGAGTGATGTTTGTCGAGAAGAAGTGAACTTGTAATAATTGTCACGCAAGCTCCATTAATTCCCACTTTTCATTGACATACTTAGGAAGCTTCCATGGAGTACCTACAAATCCACTCACACGAATATAGGAGAAGGATGAAAATTGAATAAACCATGTTCCCCATTGGGAAATGACATCCATGGCCTCTTCAAATGATTTTACAACATGGATATCAAACAGACTTTACCCATGGCATGGAAATTTGTTGTCTTCTCCTTGTGTAATAAACAACTCTTAAAACCAATGCGTGGAATATGCTAAATTGCTTTCTTTTTTGCTAAATGCGTGGTCTTTATCTCCCTTTTCTCCGCATTAAAAACTCTCCAATGGCGTGAAAGATATTCTTCAATGCATGGAGATCTTCTTTTGCACAGGACTATCTTTCTTTTTGGAAAATGCATGGAAATCCTCCGTCACATGATCTCCAATACATGGAAGATCTTCTCCATACCAAAACAAATGCATGGAAATTCTTTAAAAAAATTGAGAAGATCTTCTTTGGCTTATGATTTTGATTCTAATTATTTCTTTGTTCTTTGTATAGCTAATGTAATCTTTTTTCAATTGCGTTTATAGTAAAATGGAAATTTGAAAGCTTCAAAGCTTCTTCACATGACTTTTTCCAAGGATTTTGATGGAGAAATGGTTAAAGAAGCTTCTGTAACCATTTCTTATTTCCGTTGGAATAACCAATTCCCTCTTTCTCGGGTAGTGGCATTAATTTTTAGGGGAAAGTGGGAAATAAACAACCATTTGCCAGTAGAAATGGCAAGGAAAGTGTGTAATCCCCAACATGTTTCCCATGTGGGAAATCGGAGGATTTTTGTTCGTTTGCCAATCTATTGAATTGTTAATCAGTGGAAGAAATCCCACAAGTGGGGAAATAAAATCAATTTTCCAAGAAGGTGGGAAGTATGGGTAGAAGATTACTTTCCCCGATGTAATTAAAATAATTACTTTCAAATGAATTTTAATTAATATTTATTTAATTAAAAACCCAAAAATTAATAAAAATTTATTTTATCAAATAAAGGATAATAAATTAATTAAATATTAATTAATTAATTATTAATGCAGTTTATAACTTGGCCAGAGGATTTATCACCGAAATGGGACCGAAATGAAGACTGAAATGATCATAAAAATGAGACGGTCACGACGAGGGTGTTAAATCATGCAAAATAACACTTTTGAAAATTTTCAAAATTCCCATGTTTATTAATTTTGTGAAGTCAAAATTAGCTGATAACACATCCACATCTAATGTCATTATATCATTGATTCATTACAAGTAGAGAGAAGAATATTTTGAGAAGGTTTAAATGTGCATAAACCTGATACAAAGTTTGAATTTTACAAGTAGAGAGAAGATGTCTCTGTCCTAACACACTCCAATTTTTCTTAAAAAAATTATCCATTATCATCATCCATGATCATGTTTGAAGCTAAATCTACGTCCAAACAATTCATCATCATCCATATCTATTTTAATGTCATCATCCACATCTAATTTCATCATATGATTGATTCATTACAAGTAGAGAGAAGAAGATTTTGAGAAGTTTTAAATGTGCGAAACCGATATAGAGTTCTAATTTTACAAGTATAGAGAATATGTCTTTGTCTAACACATTCCAATTTTTCTTAAAAACACTATCCATTATCATCATTCATCATCATCTATATCCATTCTAATGTCATCATATCATTACAAGTGAGAGAAGAATATTTTGAGAAGGTTTTAATGTCTTTGTCGTACCACATTTGAACTTTTCTTAAAACAATTATCCATTATCATCATCCAGATTCCATGATCGTGTTTGAAGCTAAATATATGTCCACATACAATTCATTATAATCCATATCTATTCTAATGTCGTCATCCACATCCAATGTAATCATCATTACAAGTAGAGAGAAGATTCTGAGAAGGTTTAAATGTGAAGAAACCTGATACAGAGTTTGAATTTTACAAGTAGAGAGAAGAATATTTAACTCTATTAATATGTCTTTGTCATACCACATTCCAAATTTTCTTAAAAAAATAATTAACCATTATCATAATACCATAACATTCATATCAAACATAAACACCATATACAATCTATAAATTCTATATATAATATATAACAAGATATAAAAAAATCCAGATTATAAAGTATTTCAAATTTTCAAACACCATCACATTCAAGTTTCATACTTCAATATATAAAGTATTTCAAATTTTCAAATTTAAAGTTTCAATTTTTCAACCCTCAATCATGAAATTTATCCCCAGAAAACTAGGCATCTTTTGTACCCCTTTCCCCAATGGCTTCCCTCTCTGTACTCTTTGCTTGAATAATCCCAGAACTAATCAGATCTTCCACAACACTGTTTAGATTCTTTACGATTATTTGTTCTTCCTTTATCACATCTCCATGGGATAGCAAACTAGCATCTGCAATTGTCTTAGCTTTGAATAAAATTTCAGGTCGAAGTCATTATCTTTAATTATCTGCTTTAGTGTATTATTTTTTTAGTTAACTAAAACAATATTTTATTTCACATTCATTGTTGCAGATAAACTATTCTTTGCGGTTTCCAAGTGAACTTGGAATACCTTTTCTTGACTCTTCAAATTTCATATTTCATTTGAAAAAAATGCGATCTTGATTAAACATATTACTAAAATAAGGAAATTTCAAATTATCAATAAATATTGTTTTAAAGTGATAATACTTACAATCGCTCTATTTCTCTCGGCATTTGCAATTGGTACCAAATCCTTGTCCTTAGACCATTTGTTAAAATATTCGTAGGCTTTAGCACTAATAATATTTTCCAATTTTTTTAATGCTTTATCTAAAATATCGTCTTTATAGTTGTTGTTTTACGTGACAAGCCCACTTCTTGCTTGTAAGTAAGGCATCCATCTTCGTAGGTTGATTCGGAATGTAGCGTATAAATTGTCCCTTTGCTACAATAATTTTCAAAATGACTTATAATCTCATTGATTCGTAATTTTTCCCTTCTCTCCCATTCTATGAGCTGATTGATATGAGATACTGATAAACTCTTGGACATGGGATTGACAATCATAACCAATTAAGTTCTCTATAGGAAATGGTAGCAAGTGTTCACCATCGTATTCGAACAAGACGATGCCATTGGAGAGGTATGGGGGCTTTCGGGTTGATCATCTTCGCTACCTCTTTTTTCCTTTGGGTGCCTTGATCCTATTTGCGATAAAATAAATCAATATTCAAATATTGAAATCAAAAGTGAAATGTAAAGAAATTTGAATAAATTACGTTGAAATAGAAGTATACCTGCTAGCCTTGAATCATCTCACATGTATTGAAAAATCATGTTGGGTCATTGTTATCAATGCCCAAGTAATCTTCATCTAAAGTTATATTATTTAAAATTGATACATCGGTTGCGTTGGGCAAGCCATCGAGAGAGAGGGTTAGAATTTGAAACGAGGAGGCAATGTTTAGTGTCCCACTAGGGGCTGGAGGAATTGGCATGCGTTTACCAATGTTCTTTTTTCCTGAACCTCTGGTTGGCATTTTGAATCGTAATGGTGGAGGATGTGGCGGTGCCCATTGTTTGTACAAATGGTAAAGGATTGTAATGTACTGAAAATTCCAAGAAAAATCAACAAAATCATTACTAAATCATATGAAAAACTATTAAACTATGCAAAAACTACGAAATTATATGAAAAATATTCAAAACTTGTACTAAAGCAATAAAATCATACCTTGTTGTTGAGGGGTAACTTGTCATGTACTTCAAAGTGCCGTGTTAGAGTAGTAATTGGTTGTGTTTGAGTTGTGTGTGGATGGGATTGTTGAGCAGGGTGTTGAGAATCAATAATTGCATGTGATTGAACTGAGTGAGTTGGCGAAGACGGTTGAGAAGCACGTGTATATTCCAAAGTCCCTACAAGTACAAAAATAGTCAATTGCATGTCAATTCAATATGGTAAATGGTAAATTGTAAATAGAAAATGGTAATTTGTAAATAGTAAATGTTAGGTATTACGTATTTGTCTTTTAACTAATACAAACACTTTGTAGTTATGTGATGAGTGAACTTCTATTTCAGATTGCGAATTTTCCGACGCCTCAGCGTGTTGTTGGCATCTTCCTCTTGATGTTACTTTTTTTCATGGAAGGGCCTCCAAAAATATTCTTTGCAAATGGTCAATATTTAATCAGATTAAGAAGTACATAATGTTAGTACTGCATAAAGATTCAATCAGAAGTACATAATCAAGACAATAACCATACTAAATTCTAATGTCGAAATATAAACTATATACATGTTGTTCTTGAAATGGAATTGAAAAATTCTTCATTGTCTCGTCATGTGCAAGTAGGAATTGGTTTTTCTTTTAAATTAAAAAGAGCCTCATAATAAAGGCCAAGGAGATAGTTTGTGGAGTGAATAACTGGTTTTTCAGAAAGTGATGCATTTGTAATGTTAGTTTTTATTTTATTGGATAAAAAGGTGCACCAATCAAATTTTAGCTTTCTGATAGTTGTAAGAATGTATGCAATAGCCCAATTTGGTATATCTATTTTCCAACCCTGCAAAACAATTTTGGCTTGAAAGAAAGAAATCATGGCAACAAGAAAGTGGTGTGCAATTCCTTGCGTATCCACACCTCATCTTGATTTATTGATGTGAGCTATAAAAAGTCATTGGAATTAATATCAATTTGAATTGTATCAAAATAAAAAACTTAAAAATATCAAATGAAAATTGAAAACAGATTACACATACAATCAACATGGAAACCAAAAGTAGATTCGAGGTACTTCTTATCATTTTTACGAGGGTTTCTTTCATTGTTACTATGGGGGAATTTTTATACGGATGGCCTGTCAATCGATGGATATCAGCTAGATCAACACTGAATTGGAATATACGACCATTTTCCACAGTAATAATAAATTTACCATCCTTGTATTGTATGAGGAGAGAAGGTAATTTAGAATGTCATGATCAATCTCAAACTAGGGCATCTTAACGAGCCCATCAAAATCACATGCATCTAGAAAATCCTTGTATTCTGTATTCATTTGCAAAATTATCTGAATGTGGGGGCACAACAAGTTCCTGTATTGTATCTTGCCCTTGGATAGGGCTTATGGGTTGACTAGATTTTCCATTTGATCTTGGTCTTGAGCTTAGGTTGCACTTGTAGTTGCCATTGTACTTGAGCTTGATTGGAGAAGCTTGATTGTACTTGTGCTTGACTAGAGTAGCTTGATTGTACTTGAGCTTGATTCCTATAGCTGCAGTGCTAGGAGAATGGAGAAAATTCGGGAGCCAAGAAGTGTAAACATGAAAATGAGGGGCGGAAGGGTATTTATAAGAAAAATTAGGGTTTCTCGAGCCTCGGGAGCATGACAACGAGACTTCGATGATGTGAGACAAAAATTATTGTTTTCGCACATCAGTAAATTTTGTTGATGAGCGAAAGTAAATGTTGTTATCGTGTGTCAACAAACTTCATTGACACGCTACAGAAAGTGTTGTTGTCACACATCAGAAAATTCTCATTGTCACGTGATAGTAAATTTTTCTATCACACGTCAAAACTTTGCTGACATGCGACAACAAGTGTTTTGTTCGTGCATCGGTGAAGTTTGTTGGCGTGATGATAGCAAGTGTTGTTGCCGCACATTGACAAACTTTGTTGATGTGAAACAAGAACACTTGTTGTTGCACATCAACTATACCTCCACAATGACCAAATATGTTTACCTATGTCTGCAAAAAAATTCTCTCAAGGTGCTCACTCTCGCTCAAATAATAACACATAATAATTTTGTTCTCAAAAATTGGAAAATTCTCCTTTATGCAAAAGTGGTTCCAGGTATATTTTTTGGGGATTTTCTACCTCCATTTTACTAGAGGCTTCTTAAAATTAACCTTGGGCATGCTTAATGGGACATGCTAAGAGTTGGTACTCCTCTTAGCATTTGCATAAATCATGGTACCTAGCATTTGTACATCTATGGATTTCAGGATCTAGTATATTAACTTATGTGAAGATTTTGGACAAGAACTTCTTCAAGGAAAGGAAACCAATGGAATATTGAGTTATCTTTTTCACCTTAGAGAATAAGAAAAGGTGAAGCCTCGTCGTCATTGTCATTGTGTAGAGGTCACCCAACACCTTTTAGGAAGGTTTCCTCTACCAAGAGACAACCAACCACTTGTCACCATGGCCATAATAAACCAATTTTTCCCTATCTTCAATGGTGGCAATCCTCTTCTAGTAGCCCAACTCGATGTTATTATCATGGCTAGTCTCAAATGTATACCTTTCTACACATGAGAAGTGACATTACTCCTATAGAACATACTTAGGATGTGGCTAGCATCTACACAGTACATAATATAACATAATAAAATCTTACAGTCAAGATATTCTCGCCACTTCCTTTAAGGAAAATCACTCCAATGGTTTTGTGGGTTAACAAGTCGGTACTATATGCACTTGGGATGAGTTGGGAGAGAAGTATCGTAAATAGTTCGAGGATAATAGAGATCACCTATCACTCATGGAGAAATAAACCACTATAAAGAGATCTCCTCAAGAATTTATGGGGGATTTCAAGTTCCAATTCCATAGGACTTGGAATAGGATTCCAACATTGATAAAACCCTCCCCAAACAATGAATTCTTTTACTCTCTAAGAGCTTTGAATAGAGATGTTACGGTAGTGATCTAATCAATGGAAGGAATGACATTTCTTGATGCTTATAACATTGCCATAAGAGTTGAAAATTTCTTGATCTAAGCGGGAAGATAGCTCCAAGACCACCGATGCCTCTGTATCCTGAGTTTCCCACCAATCAACCAACTATTTCCCCGCTTCCTCATGTGTCTAATAATCTAACTCTGCATGTTCCTCCCCCATCAAATGATCTTCATGAGGTTAAAACATTTCGTAAACTTTTGGAAATGAATTGGTAGCCCTTAAGAGGTAATGTAAAGTCCCAATATGCTCATCCTTACCAACCCCAAAACCAACAATATCAGTTTAATAGGCATCCCTTTTAGAATAACAACCAAGCTCAGAATCAAGTCACCAATGTTAAACCATTGAGTGTTAAGGCTCCCCTTGTTGCTAGTTCCTCTAGAGCCCTTGTCCATGTACAAAATAATTTGGTCCATGATTATGAATGGTGTTATCCATGCTCTCAACCACAAAACCAGAACTTGTGCCCTAACAGAGTACTTAGTCAAGCTCTTATGGTCCAGAGCATATCCACTCTTTCTAAACAACTAGTAGAATCCCCTCCATAAGAAGAGCTTGGTCAATCTCAAACATCATAGGAAGCCACTTTATTGAATTGGTATGAGGAATATTTTTGCAAATTCAGTATAGAATCCACATCATTAGCTATTAATACTCGATCCAAAAAGAGAGAAATAGAAATCCCGTCACCAAAGTTTGATCAAGAATCCACCTCTCAACCTCATCTGTATGTAGTTTCAAACAAAGGCACAGGAAGAATTTTTCAAAAACACATGCTAGTCAAGCTGCAAGAAAGAAAATTCCTCTAATGTTACAATACCAAATGCCCATTTTCCAAAATAAGACACTAACGCTCAAAAAAACATTGGCAGGGTGGGAAGTATTCCTTTCAGTATTGTTGAAAAATGAAGAAGACCAACTTAAATTTCACCATGTGGGAAGCACTTTCAATTCCTTCTTAGATAAATTTGTCACAGAAGCTCTAAAAATATTTAGTACACCTAGTGAATCGAGTCAAGCAGGGAGCATTGACTGTTACCAATTTGTGTCAACCAGAAGGAAAAAATGTTGCTAAAACTAATAATACACCACCATTCTAAATTTATTTGATCATTGGTAATCACTTGGTACACAACTGTATGATTGACTCCGGTGTCAGCAACTCCATAATGCCAAAACAAATTGTAGATGTCTTGGGTATTCAGTATATGCCGGTATCCATGGGAGTTGTTTAGTTGGATAGCACAATAGTTCAGACTATTAGAGTTATCAAAGATATCAACCTTACTATTCATGTGTGTCCAATATTTTCATTTACGTGGGACATATTAGTGATTGATCTTTCACCTTTCTTTGCCATATGTCTATCGAGAGACTTCACTGCTAAAATGGGTGGGTATTTGTCTATTGATTGGTCTCACATGCTCCTCAAGACCAAGTGTGGGACTAAGGTGACTATAAGGGAAGAACCAATTTGTCAAAATCATGTTGAACCCTACATCGCTAACACCATTAATGGAAATTATACTATAAGTGACAAAGAAGAAGATGTTATGAATCACAATTCCACCACTCCTGTAGAAGAAGTCATTGATATTGTACTTGATTATGTAAGCATGAAACATCAATTTGACCCATATGCTGAAGCATTGGTGTTAGAATAAGTTGTTTTATTGACATTATATGAAATTGGTATAGGAACTTATTGTATCCATGAAGAAGGAATAGTTATTCCTCACCTTTTCAAGACTTCGAATGATCATGAAGGATTGTGGTGACTCTTCTTTTATGGGTCAAGGAGAAAAAATGAAGTAGGTGTTGGTGTTATGCTAATTTCTCCACAAGGTGATAAATATTTCTTGTCCTTTCAACTTCATTTTAGTTGCACTAAAAATGTGGCCGAATATGAAACACTAGTGTAAGGAATCTAGTTGGCTTAGAAAAAGAGAATCAGTATGTTATTTTATATATGGATCTTGCATAATAAAAGTATTCACTAGTGACCCATTCCTTGGTCTTGTTGTCAGTTGGTCAGTCGTCATTGTTATTTGTCTAGTTTAGATGTCACTTGTCTATATAGTTTTGGGTGTCTTTTAGGAAGTCTTAGGTGTTGTAATTTTCTCGATTGTCATCTCAATCCTATCTTGGGGCACCTAAGGTTACACTGCTGGGAATGCCATAGGTTATGATTTTAGGCACCTGTGTTTTTCGTAATTTTTGGTCCTAATTTATTTGTTCAAGGTTGATCTTGTTGTTACCCCGTGAATTCCCCTAGGTTGTAGTCGGTAGTTTGGGTCACTAGTGTTGAAATTTGAACAAGAGATCCCTATATAAACATAACATACTCACTACATTATGGGTAGACATCTTACTATCAAGGGCAGCTATCTACTAAGGCAAGGGACTGCATTTGGGAATCTTTTACATCTGCATCACACAAGCATAGGGGAAAGGGTTGTATTCTTTCTATTCCATCCACCATTTTCATTTTACATCTAGTTATTGCCCCTACTTCTCGTGTCATTGGTGCTAGGGAATCCTAGGCACAAAATTGACACACACACACACACAAAACTACATGGGGTTTGGAATGTAGTGTAGCGCTTAGTTGTAAGTCCACCATTGTGGTAGCTAAGGTTAGTCGACCTATTCATATGCATTTTTATTTCTTAGGAATTGATTCTTTGAATAGGGTTTTATAGGTGGATCTTCACATTGCATTTACAATGACACAGGTGAAGGTGATAGTATTATGACACTGTGTGAAAAAGATGAAGATATTATAAGATATTTGCAAAATTACCAAACCTATTTCTGAGCTTTTCCTAAAGTCTATAGTGCCCAGATCAAAGACCAGAGTACCCCAGGGCACTCCAGTATCCTCTCAAGTGCCTTAGTCTAGTCAGATACTCAACTTCTTCCCTTCCCGAGGCCACCTAGTCACAACTTTCCCAGTTTGCACAATAATTTGCTTCAGTACAACATATAAGTTAATTCAAATTGAGGTTAGTACCATATCCCTCTTATTTCCATTATTTTATACATTCAAATAATAAAATAAAATATTTAGATCCATCATATTTTAGTATAGCATTTTGTTTCTATTTATATTAACTCATAAAAATAAGAAAATCTATTTTTCTATATTTTTAGTTAATCATTTTGGTGAACCCTACTTTTAGAATACTTTTCCTTTGGATCCTTTTTAATACCTTAGTGGTTAAGCATAGTTCTTATTTTTCTCCATCATGTCTCATTTTAGCATTAATCCTATCTATGATGAGGTTGTCATAGTTGAACTCAAGGCTTTATATAGTACCCCCATGACTCTACTTGATGATACTCAACAAGCCCTCTTAGAAGGCCAACAACATGTGTTGACTAGTCTTGTTGATTCTCCTATAGGTATTTTCCTTGTTGATGATCCTATTGCATTCACTCATTATACACCATGCCATCTAGTTGGCATGTGTGGTCCTTCTTCTGATATGCCACTGATGCTTTAGATGACTCTATCATTGATTACTTATTAGGCATTGATCCACAATCAGGTGTACCTCATGACTCCTCCCCTCTACTCTACCTACTGCTATAGCTACTCCTATGTCTTCTACTACTTGATAGTCCTCCTCCCACATCTCATTCTAGCTTACATTCTCCTTCATATTACATTGATGATCTTATTGATCCTCTTGATGGAAACAACATTATTTTTCAAAACCCCATCTTCTACTAATGATCATCATGGGTCTCTCTTCTTTTATATGCTGCTAGTGTGACTCTCCTACTCCATTGTTGTCCTCTCTCTGAGATGCATCCTACTATTGTGCATGAGTCACCTCTAGCTATTGCTTCTTCTCCTTCTATTCCCACATCTTCTTCAACTCCTACTACATCTTCACCTATAGAGGTTTCCTCCTTGATCACTACCCCTACTAGGGATTGTTGATTGTCATACTATAATTCCTCCATCATCATCTACCATAGCTCCTTTAGCATCATCATCCACTTTATTTTGTTGATCCTTTTCATACTATAACTCCTACATCATCATCTTATAGCATCGACTCCATTGTATCACCTCTTGATATCCCTATGATCACTCATAATGGAAAAATTCAACCACTTAATACATTATTTCCATCTCCTACCATCCCCTCATAGGATATTCTATCTCTCATGCATGTTATAGGACAACTCCAATCTCAAGTTCATACTCTTACTTTAGAAAGTAAAGCCTATTATGCCTCTATTGACAACAATTCTTTACATGGAAATCCTATTCCTAAAAATATTCATAATTTCTACCTTCCCTAAAGACTTTACCATGCCTACTTTCACATGTTTTGATGGTATTGGTGATCCTCATGCTCATATCCTACATTACCACACACTTATGGCTGATTACTCTAATGATCGATTGTTGCTTAAGGCCTTTCGCTATAGTCTTATTGATGAGGCACTACAGTGGTACACCCATTTACCCTTTGGGTCCATTAGAACTTTTATGACATGGAGGATGCTTTCCTCCATTGTTTCATTCTTAATAATGGCCCTAGAGTTACTTATGACCACATACCTACTTTACATCAAGGCTCCTCTGAACCTATCCAGGACTATATCTTGTGGTTTAATGCCTATATACACCAACTCATATTCCAAACCTAGTGACTTAGAAAAGCAATTCATTTTTGTCATGGTCTCATTCCTCCACTTAAGAAAAGGTTACAATATGATACTTATGATTCATTCATTCTCTTGTGTTATAAAGTTATTGATCTAGAAAAATATCTCTATCCTCACATATCGTTGAACCCACACATGTTTCTCTCCATTCCATCCTCTAGTCTTCCACTCCCACCTCCAGTTGAGCATCCAAAGCAATCTCCACCTTTTCCTAAAGTGCATTCCAAACAAGCTCAACCCACTCCTTCACCACCAACCCATCCTTCTCTGGTTCCATAGAAAGTTACTACTTCCACCACTCCACCTCCATCATGAGAGCCTTTGTATTTCTCCCTCACACTCAACCACATGATGTGCTTCACATATTACTCAATGAGTGATTAATTTAGTTACCCTCTAACCAACATCATCCCCCACACCACTTGCAACGTCAACATGACCAACACTATTGTAATTATCATCACATCACTGGCCATCGGGACAATGATTTCCTTGCCCTACATGAGAGGATACAACAACTAGTGGATTTTGACATCATCTCCTTTACCTCTCATGAGTGGTCATTGTCTCCTTCACCCCATCAGCGTAGGCATACCCCACTTGAGTCTTCTCCATCGGTGTACTCAATTCATTCATCGTGCTCCACCGTCATCACATGCTCATTCTCCACCTCATCCATCATTTCCACCATCACATTCATTACATCCGCTACATCCACATTATCCACCACTTCATGCTGTTACATCCCATGGTTTTCCCAGTCTCTGCATATCCTCATGGTTACTACACATGACATTCCATTTGGTTCATACACTCACGCTTGCATCCATTCCACATGTTTCCACCACCACCCGTGTCTTGGTCTTTGGTAGGTGATTATTATCACCTTACCCCTTGATGACACACTTGTGTTCTTACGATTCTTACATGAATTGTTGAGGGATTAGTTCTAAGAACCTTTCATCATGTGCTTCATCATTTCATCTAGTGCACTCAATCATTTCCCAATAAAGAAACTCTTACTTACACTACGGCTCATACTTTGATTTTGAGGGGTCTTAATTCAATGAGCCTATTCATTCACATGTTGGGGGCATCATTAATCTAACCCCCCCTCTATTTTCATCATACTATCCTTTACGGTGACTACATCCTATTATCATTTAATATAACACGTTTTCTATTATACATCATTTTTTTACATTTTACATCTACTACTATAATCATTACATTAACTATGTGCTACACATTTCATTCAATAAACATTTCATCATCACATTACATTTGTTATATATTATCATCATTCACCATACACATTTTGTCTACCACTACCTAACATCATCATACAAATATTATAATCATCAAACATAACATAACACATACATATACTAGGACAATAACCATAGAATCATATATCATCCATAGCATCGTGACATGAAAAACATTCAACTTAGGTTTATCCTATATCAAAAATATGTCCATACATATATAGTGAGTACAATCATCATCACCAAACATGTCTCATCTTTTGGGGAAATTCCCCCACATCATATACAATAATCCCAATCAGAACTCATCATCGTTGTCACTTTATGTACTATGAGATCCTAAGAACTAGATGCCTCTCCACAAACGTGACGCTGCATTTTGTGGCCTCGAAACATCTCCACCTACCTCTAAAGCATGTAATCTTTTTAGTCTACTATGAAAATTGACTTTGTTGCTGAAGTCTACATACCATGCGAACACATCATGGGCCAAGGGACCACCACCTACCGCCTCTCGGGCACATCGAGTCTCCTAATGTGCCTTGTCCCTCTCACTTAGTAGCATTAAACATGTCACTGCTGCTATTGAAACTAGCTCAAAAATATGGGCATACTCACCTACAATGTCATCAATACGCTCTAGCATCCCTCCACCTAGCACATCATTTAACACATTTTACATCAATGTACAGATCAATGTTTCTATTATTTATGATTAATACACATCCATTGTAAGACATAATATAAAACCACACATTAGCTACAAGCATAAAAACAACTTAGAAATACTTTAAACACAATGTAGGCATACACAAATAAGTACGCTCTATCCATGGTTGCTCACTATGTGGTCGGGGACACCTCCCTCCCCTCCTCCTCCATGCGGTAACTCCATAGGACCCACAAATATTAGGTATGGTAATACCCACCGATGCACTTCCCACCACACTTGATAATCCTCAGCACAACCTGTGTCATCTCCATCAACAATTTCTATCATTGGATCTACCTCATTTGGTCCTGGTGGTATTAAATGCTCTGTCGTGAGCCCTAACATAGCACCAGCCCTCCTAGGTTCTCTAATATCTCTCAACCATATGTATGGCTCTGGGGGCACATCTTGTGCCATACCAAAATGCCATGACACCCTCTCCACCTGAAAAAACTCCACCACACCTAGAAATTGGTCCTCTAGCCACATAGTCCTCCGAATACATCACAACTCTGTAGCATCCTCGAGGCCATCCCCCATAATCACGGTATGGCCTCCATATAACGACTCGGGCCCCATCCTATCTATAAGTTCCTTGAAGGTATCGGTATCCATCTTCCTACTATGAATATCCACCCAACGTCGAGCATATATCTCAGGCTGAGCCCACTCTCCTCGTGGCCCTACAACTGGTCTCAATATAACTATGTGCTCATATGCCCACACATGCAGCAGTGTGGTGGCTCTATACCTCCACCATGCTCATCTGCGTAAATCAATACAAGTCTCTGTATAAATGGGCCAACACACATCGTTCCCACACGTATCTCATCCCCTCCTCCTCTATCACTGACATATGTCATGCATCTTATACAATATTCGACACCTCCTCCCTCCATGGCTATACATGAAGCAATCACCACTACGTGATAAATTTCCGCAAATGTGGAACCCTAGATTGCAATATCACATCCAAACTGATATGGGCCTCGGTAGGTACCTGAACCCATGTAAAATATCACCTCATCGAGCTCATCTTCCACTCCATATCCACTACCTCCATCACTCATACCCTCTCCCCAACAACCGGTAATCGTAATATGTGATATACATCCTCAGCGTCACTGTCATCTCCCGTAGGAAACCAAAATGTGCATCTATCTACACACCATCTCTCACACAATACAGTCAACATGGGCATGTTATGGGGAACATCCCCCATTTGGGCTATATGCTCCAAGCCAACATGGTCCATCACATCCCACTCATCATCCAAAGCCCCAGTCTAAGTAATGTACTCAAGTGACGGATACCACGGAACTCCCTTGAGTGGATATCCATCTACACAAACACCACAAAACAACAAGCACAAGCATTATCATACCTTATACACCCAAACACACTTATTCAATGCACTAAAAACACATATTTTACCATTATCCACTAAATACTAAAATGTTGGACTAGGGCACCCAGATGTAGGATTGGGGCACCTGGAGCAGGACACTAGCGCCCAGCTCTGGGTGCTCCAGTCCCATGGGTCACTAGCGCCCTCACCACTCTTGTCAGGTCAAAAATGCTAAGAAAATAAAAAACCTCAAATTTTCAAAAATTCAACTAAAACGCCTATTACACCCTACATTTTTGCAAAAAAATGCACTTACAGATCCGTAATCATGCACGACACTAAAGTGGTTGCCACTCTCTCAAACCGACTAGGACACAATGGTCTCACTTAAGGCATCTTCACTCACTTTGTATACACTCTCACACTCGTGCAAAAGAAAAATGAAGTGATAAATTACTTTTTCACTTCACCATTTATAGTTCATTTTCATTATTACCTTTACTATGGTCCTTATTTTGTGCTTATTACCACAACTAATACACACTACATTGTTTCACTCATATCTTGAGCATTTTTTCTCCGATTTGTACCACATTTTTGACTTCTTTTAGAATTCCACCTACCACCATATTATAAACATTTCATGCATATTATATCTCTTCACCATTATATTCTAGTTAATATCTATGCATTTTCACCTCTTTCCATTGCTTTTGGCTTAGAGTGTGTTCTTTTTCATTCACTCCCCCTTTCACCGAAAGGGGGCATATTATTGGGGTTCCCCTTTATAATCCCCCTCATGTCACTATGTGTTCAAACATTTTGAAACCAATACCTACCAATACATAGTGCGTTATTTCACCATCGATTCCCCTGAATGACCTAATCCTAACTTGAGGAAAAAAATTTTTAAAATATCTTCAACATGACCACACATTACTTTCTATCGATTCCCCTAATGACCTAACTTTGGGGAAATTAGAGAAAAACATCTCCATGAGTAACCAATCAAAAAAATTAATCAACCGATCAAAATCAATGCATTCAAATAAAAAATCATATCATTCAAATCTCTAGCATAGCGGTCTCCCATATGACCTAACCTAGGAGTTTATCACCAATTCTTTCCCAGATGACATTAATTGGGAAGTTATTCTATATTTTACATTTACTTCAGATGACCTAACTTGGAAGCCATTGTATATGTTTGTGCTCGCTCACTAGATGACCTAACTTGGAAGCCCTCTTTCATCTCACATTTTCTTCTAGATGACCTAGCTTGGAATCCACCTCTTGCATTCCACATTTACTTCCAGATGACCTAACTTGGAAGCTACCTCTTTCATATTGTGTTTTCTTCTAGATGACCTAACTTAGAATCTACCTCTTTCATATCGTGTTTTCTTCTAGATGAACCAACTTGTAAGCCTTCACATTGTGGCGACACCCGTGGAGTGGGGACAAGAGTTCCTTTCCCTATCAATCATATATGGGTCAATTGTTTAATCAAATCATTTAGATCCAAAAACCAAAACATTTTGATCTGAGTCATCTGCAGCGGTTAGATCTTGAGAATGTAGTTAAAGATTGGAGAATAACACACTTTTCACCCTATACTCTTCCTCTGGTGGCAGGATGCCCAAATCCTCTAATTATTCCATTCATATATAAGCATTCGGGTTGAAAACTTGTCACTCCCTACCCACCTATTTCGTCATCAAATTAAGTTCAAAATCATCATACATTCTAGTCATCATTTTCATTTACCGCACTTCATCACAACATTTACACTTTTTCATTACGTTACATGGATCAACTCACTGATCCATGGTTTCAACACGTTCTACTACACATCGCGCATTCTTCTATAGCATGGGATTCTCCGACTCTTTCCTAGGTACGCATCTTTATCTATTTTATGTTACCCAGATTTCCGCTCACCAACATAAAGTGGGGGAAAGTGTAGTCAAAAAATCATTCACTTACTATTAAATTTATACCATTGGGTATGTTATTTTATATATGGAGCTTACGTAATAAAAGTATTCACTAGTGACCCATTCCTTGGTCTTGTTGTCAGTCGGCCAGTCATCATTGTTATCCTGGTTCAGTCTTTATTTGTCTATACAATTTTGGGAATATTTTTGGGAGTATTAGGTGTTATAATTTGCTCGATTGTCATCTCTAGTCCCATACTAGGGCACCTACGGTTGCATTAGGGCACCCTAGGGCACCCAGTCTATGATTTTAGGTGCCTGTGTTTTCGTAATTTGTGGTCCTAATTTTTTTCCAAGGTTGGTCTTTGTTATTATCTCGTGCATTCCCCTAGGTTTTACTCGGTAGTTTCGGGTCACTAGTGTCAAAATTTGAACAAGTTATCCCTATATAAACATAGTATACTCACTACATTATGGGCAAACATCTTACTATCAAGGGAAAGCTATCTACTAAGGCAAGGGACTGCATTTGGGAATCTTCTACATCTGCATCACACAAGCATAGGGGGAAAGGGTTGTATTATTTCTATTCCATCCACCATTTGCATCTTTACATCTAGTTATTGCCCCTACTTCTACATCATTGGCGTTAAGGCATCCTAGGCACAAAATTGCACACACACACAAAACTATATGGAGTCTGGAATGTAGTGCAACACTTAGTTGTAAATCCACCATTGTGGCATCTAAGTTCAATCGACCTATTCATATGCATTTTTATTTCTTAGGAATTGATGCTTTGAATAGGGTTTTGTAGGTGGATCTTCACATTGCATTCACAATGGCACAGACGACATGTATTGTGACACTTATGAGACAAAGATAAAGGTATTACATAGACCCTACAACACTACTAGACCCAAGTCTTCAGATTTCTTGTGTTGGAACATGATGATTAAGTGGTACTGGCCAACCCTTAATGTATATGGGTCCATCACTAATATATAGGTTAATATTTAATAATATGAAATATTTATATTTCTATTATTAAATATTTTTACCTAGGTATATACTTTAGGTTACATATTTAATATCATTAAATGATTATATTTCTAATATTAAATATTATAAACCTAGGTGTATGTGTCAACCGTTTAGGTTGAAAAGGTGGGTCAGGAGACATACCCAATCACCTTATATAAAAAAGGACTTTAGGTCCTCATTTGATATATTCAGGAAATATATCAAAGGTGTGCAAATCAAGTGATTTGGTTTTACCCTTAGTAAATAGGGTTTTAAAGGAGGAGGTGATCTTACTGGATGTAAAATAAGTTCTCTAAAGTAAAAGGTTATTTTCAAAGTGGTTTTAACCTATTGGGGTTTTCCACTATAAATAATGTGTCACATGTGTTATTTATTTCTTGTAAGTATTTCTTTATTTACTTATGTTATGATGTAATGTTTATTTAAATATTTATTGTAACATTATATAATATGTAAATTGATTAAATCTGTATTTATTAGAATCCTTAAATTCTAACATGGTAACAGTGAGGTAAATTAAATAAATTAAGATCAAATGTTGTGTATTTTATTTATTTAATTTGTACGATTTTTTTCAACCAACCCAGAAGGATATTTAAAATAACCGACCCTTTCTTTCCATTGTGCAACCTAAAAGTTTTGCTTTGTGAAGAATTAAGGTGAATTCACAAGTGAAAATTTGGAAATTTCTTACCTTTTGTGAAAACTTATGTACGGGTAAGATGAATTCACAAGTGAAAAATTTAGAAATTTCGACCTTCTCGTGAAAACTTGTGTACAGTAAGGGTAAAATATTTGAATTATTTTTTTCCATAGTTTTAATATGTATATGTTAAAAAGATATTCAAAACAAAAACAAAAAGTTAAATACAAGAAAAAGGAGACGAGCTCCATAGAGATAGGATTTTCAATTTATTGCATTAGTAGGGTGAAATTAATTTTCCCATCTATAAATCTCTAGGTTAACTTGTATTTTTATAAACATCATATTAAAATTTATATAGTTTTGAAAAGAACTATATATTAAAAGCCTTAAACCATATTGAAATTACATGGGATTGGGGAAGAGTGAACGGACCATATTCTAAGCCTAAGTTTAAATCATATTTAAACTTAACTTATAAATCTAGGCATATATAGTTTGAAAAGAAGAAACAAACCTAAGTTTGAATCATATTTTATATATTGGTTAGTTTAAACCGCTTAAAAAATAAATTTTATTAAATTTGGTCTATATATATATTTTTAAAAACCTTAATGCTTACTTTTTTAGAAGGAGGCCCGTGTTAATCTATACTCTCAAAATTCTATTAACTCGCTCTATGTCCTTTAAACCTCTTTAATAAGGGTTATGTGTTTTTTTATAAAAAAATATACTATAGTTTATAATTTTTATGAACTATATGTTGTTTTTTATTTACATTCTATAAACTATATACTTTTTTAAAAAAGTGTATATATTTTTACATTATAAATTATAATAGGTTATTATAATGTATTAAAATATAACCTCCCTAATATTATAAAGAAGAAGAAATTCTGGAATTTCACATTCTGGAAACACACAACAAGTTTTGTCTTCATTAAATTTGACGGTCAAACCACCATCACGGTAGACCAAACATAAGACAATATGACAGTCATTTAGACGTCAAATTTAATCTGTATGTTCTAGGAAACTTTCAATGTGTTAAAATTGATTGTCAAATGACCGTCACGATAGACCAAAAAATAAGCCATTTTGACGGTCATTTAGACGTCAAATTTAAGCTAGGCAGGTTTTGTCTACATTAATTTTTTCAAAAATTTGAAGTTGTTATGCATTCTTAAGTTTATTTTCTTCACTTCTATATGGTCACAAATATTTTTATATAAATCGGGGTATAATGCAGAGTCCTTTATATTGCGGGTTTTTATTTTGATCATGGGAGGTTAATTAGTATGCATTGTAATGACATAATTAGTTATGATCAAATAGTTTCTTTAGATCTATTAAATTTAGATATGATTCTATTAAAAGTGTTGTTTTTATCATCGATAAATATGTATCTAACTCTATGGTACATTGTATATTATAATGGGGTGTATTTTACAAGTTTAGGAAAACAATGGCTCCCAGCTATTTATGTCTTGAAAAAACCCAGATCCTGATTGAAACCAACTACAACATTTGGGTCAAAACATAATTTATGGTGAAGAAATTCTAGAGGATTGTTTCTGGATCTGAGGTTTCTCCCATCAATCGTCAAGCAATTGTAGATAACATGAATACATTCTTGCAACAAATGTAGGATGTTCTTTCTATAATTCTACGCAATGTGAATGATGAGTACCTTCTACACATTGGTAATATCGAACATCCGAAAGAGGTATGGACACAACTAGAATCCATGCATGAAGGATACTTGGTATATCAAGGATAGTAATGAGAGTACAATAGATGAAGGAATTCAAAGAAATTGTCTGTATATTTTTGATGATTTCTCTTATGCATCTTGTTTTATATCTCAAAGTTTGAATAGTTCAAAACTATGGCATAAAAGCTAGGACATGTTAATTATCTAAGCTTATATGAAATGTCTAGATATAATCTAGTGAAAGGTTTAGATGTGTTGTCTTCTTCTCTTAAAGTTGCTTCATTAAATGCTTCTAAATAATGTTTTTGATTCGATTAAGTAAATGGTCATGATGATATTTTGATGATATAGATGTTTCTGAAACTTTTATCTTCCTAGATAAGAAATTAAATCGGGCTCAATCTATATCGGAAATTTCAAATCATATTAACCTTAGGAAAATGACTAGATGTCATCATATGTACCATGCATTAATTACGTTATATGAACTGAGCGAAAAGTATTATAGGGTCTAATTGGATTGTCATCACCAATCCGGCACTATGATAATTCTTCACCTTTGGGAACTCCTCGTCTTTATGATTATTTACTAATGCACAACCTTTAGTTTGGTGGATGTAATCTGGAAACACAACAACAAACATAACACAAGAATACCATAGACTATGATAAAAAGGAATGATAATAAATCTGAAATATCAGAGTAAATTATAATATTAGCATGAAATTGTTACAATCTCACCCATGAGGTACTTCAAGTGTTATTGACTTCACTTGCCTTTCACCAATACTATGGGAGAAACTTCAAAATTACACCTCTTAATGGCTTCTTCAACACACCTTTAAAGCGATGGCTTCCTTTACACACTTACTCATACAAAATTTCTCACTACTTCCTTCTATGCTAAATGAGGGGGGTGGCCTCTTTATTTATAGACTTCTAGGCTTATCCATCTTATCTCTAAGATAGGATAAGAAATCCACTCTGACGAATCATATTCCATACCTTAACTCTTATCTGTACATGTAAGCTTATCTTTTAAGATAAGATAAACCTTATCATTTCACATGGGTTCCACATTTTTAGACTTTTTACAAATAAAATATACAAAATATTTATGACCTCACTCCTTGTCCTTATTACCAATATAATATTTCTAATTCCTAATCATGTAGACCCTACTTCTCTACTTACCCCAACTTTGACATTTTAACATTACTGGACCACTTACGACAACTATTTACTTTTTACCACAACATTCCTATTGTACTTTTGACTATTTCCGTACTATACATTATTGGCGGCGTCGTACTGGCAGCGCCATTATCTTCTATCAGACGCTACTACTAATTATACTTAACAACATCCTATTCCTAATACATACATTAATGAAATAGAAATTACGGAGGAAAATTTTAGTGTCGACATCTTCCCCCTTCCTAGCTTCTACTCCATCCTCGGAGTAGACTATTATGGTGCTTGGAAAATCTTCAACTTGTCATGGTTGACCCATTTTGTAATGGGAGTGCCATCCAATTCCTCCAGTCAGTACGTACCATTTTCATGCACAATTTCTTTATTTTGTAGGGCCCCATCCATTTTGGAAGAAATTTTCTCTGTCTTCTTTTTTTGTATCTGGAATCATATACTAGGACCAAGTCATTCACATGAAATGGAGACCAACGGATCTTTTGATCAAAGTATTCCTTCTACTTCATTTTCTTCTTATAGCTTGTATCCTTCGCTATTTCCCTCATTTCCTCTAGCAAATGAAGATGTACCAACCTTTCTTTTATTGAATCACTTTCATCCATCCTTTCATTTTTCATAACTCTCATAGTGGGAATATCAAACTCAATAGGAAGAACTGGATCAATGCCATAAGCCAACTGAAATGGGAGTATCTTGTTGCTGATTTTCATGTTTCCCTATATGCCCACAATCTTTGCATGAATCCTTTTATCCCATTTATGTACTGCAAGGCTGCATCTTTTGCTAGAATTTGACACAACACAAAATTTTTCATTCCACTGTCCATTTGTGCTTGGCTTGTATGTTGTTGCCTTCTGTGCTTAATGGAAAACTTATTGACTAGGGCTTCTACCACCTCATTAATGAAGTGGCTTCCTTGATCATTACAATTTCTAATGGACAACCAAATCGGTGACAATGCGTTCATATATGAACCTTGCCACTTCATCCATGGAAGTTATTTTGATGGCCTAGCTTGACCCACTTGGTTAAATAATCTATGGCAACTACAATATACTTATTTTGGCATGTGAGGTAGTTGGAAGTGGACCTATAATATCTATTCCCCACTTTTCAAAGGGACCAAGTGGAAGAATAGGGCATAATGGAGCTGATGAAGTCTTACGGTTACCATGTGTTTGACAAATATCACATGTCTTACAATAATTATAACAATCTTTAAAAAGAGTGGGCCAGTGATAACCTGCATCCAAGATCCTTCTTGTTGTAAGTTGTCCAGAGAAGTGCCCTCCACATGTACCATTGTGGAATTCTTCTAGTAGTTCCTTCCCTTGATCACATCCAACTGCCCTCTTATACTTTGTCCATCAGGTCCTATTCGAAATAATACTCCATGCAGAATAGAATATGGACGACTGGCTTGAGTAATCTTTCTCTTAGTCTTTGCATTGGCACCATCAGGAAACTTGAATTCATTCAGATAATTCCAAATATCTATGTATTCACTAGGGATTGTGTCGAGGGATAACAATCTTTGCATCGGGAAATCATCATCATCATCACAAGATGATCCTAAACCATCGTAGGCTCGAGAGAGTGCATACGCATTGACATGCTTCTTTCTGGCCTATCTATAATATCAAATTCAAATTCTTGTAGCAAAATTATCCATCTTGCTATCCTCACGATGGGTTAGGCTTATTTACAATATATTTTAGAGCTGATGATGCATTACAACTATAAATTTCTACCCTAGCAAGTAATTTCTAAACTTCTTTGACAAAATGATAGCTAGAGCCTCTTTTTGATTCTGGTATAATTTACCTCAGCACTTTACTCATTTATGCTGCTCCCAAAGTAAATTGGATGTTCATTCCCATTTTCATCCTTTTGGCTCAAAGTACTTCCTAGTGCTGCATCGAGGCATCATTGTACACAATGAATGGCTTGCTCAATCTGGATTCTTTAAAATAGGTGAAGACACGAGGCTTCCTTGATTGTCCAAAAGCTTCATGTACCTTATTTCTGGTTCATAAGTAACATCCTTCTTCAAGAAGCTGGGTTAGTGGCATGCAATCTTTGAGAAATTCTTGATGAACCTTCTATAGTAACCCACATGGCCTAAAAATGATCTCAACTTACTTCTATTCATAGGAAATGGTAAATCTTTGATTTTTGAAACTTTATCAGGATCAGTACCAATACCATCTCTGGATACAACATGCCCTAACAAAACACCTTTAGAACATCCAAAGACACACTTTGTAGGGTTTAGTGAGGCTTGTGCTTCATCTAACCTTTGAAATGTTGTCTCCATTTGGTGCAGGTGGTCCATCTTGCTCCCATAGATGTAAAAATCATCCAGAAATACTCTGATGAAGTTCCCAATGTAGGGTTCGAACACCCTATTCATCAAACATTGGAATGTTGTTGGAGCATTACACAACCCAAAAGGCATAACTCTATAAGCAAACGTTCCCCAAGGAGTGGTGAACGTGGTCTTGGTGATCTTTCTCTGCTATATACGAACTTGGTTATATCCGCTATATCCATCAAGCAAAACTATAACACTCTGGTAGCGACTACTTTGTCAAGATCTGATCGAGAATGGAAGAGGGTAATGATCCTTCTTTGTTGCCTTATGAGCTTCTGTAATCAACACAAATGTGTAGCTTCCCATTTTTTTTATTGAGATCACAATGGGAGAAACCCATTCTGAATTCTCCACAGCAAATATGAATCCTGCATCAAGCAACTTATCTATTTCTTCTTTTACAGTCTTGGAAAAATTAGGATTCATTCTATATGGCATTTGCTTTATGGGCTTAGCACCATCTACTAGCTCAATAGAATGTTCTACCCAACTTACTTGATGGAGTTCCTTGTAATCAAAAGTGAATATGTGTATGTACCTTCGAAAGAGATGGAGGTAGGATTCCTTCTCACTCTCCATCACAGCATCACCAATCTTTATTTGTTGGAGATGATCATCAACTTCTTCTTCAGATAATTTTATGGGGTCATGAGTTGGTGTGACTGGAAGGATATCCATGACTGAAACATCAACCTCACTTTCTTCATCTTCGAGTGTCCACTTCTTTGGTACTAGAGTAATCGGAGGATGTCAATCATCGGTTTCATCACTTGAATCCACGAGGTTACGCCTTATGATGTCGAGGATCACGTTTATCTTCACCCTCTCTCTACCATGTCCAAGTGTCATGAAACCTTCATTCCGGTAGTTTCTTGCATGAACTCTCCTTAGCCATGGTCTTCCCAAGCTGCAGCATTGGGTGCATGCAGTACCATTTTCATCACTGAAAGTCTACCACACATCAACACCCATAATGAGATATTGCCACATTTGAAACTACACCTTCTGGTTTAGTTTTTCCTTTATTTAATGACCTTAACATAAGTGTTGAAGGGCGATCAATTTTTAAACCCAACATATTCATTACAGACTCGGTCATTACATTAACTGCAGCACCTCCATCAACTAAGACATCATGAATTGAAATACCATTACATAATACCTTAGCTTGTGGAGCATAGGGATCCGCCTCTGCCTCCCAGCAGGGACCTCAACCTCCTTCCTTCGTCGAGCATTGAGTCCACTTCGCAACTCCCGCCTCTTCTCAGAAGACATAGCCAAGAGTTGACCATATGTAATATTTGCAGGCCTTTTGGACAGATCTTCCAAGATGGAGTATGGTCCTTGCCCCTGTGAAATCAGAAAATCCTGCACACCCAACTTTCTTCTCCTATGTTTCTTACTAGTTTCTCCTTTCATCTTCTTAGGATCATTTCCATCTTGATTATCTTTTTCTTTCTTTCTTTTTGTTACAAACACATCTACTTCATTATTTATGCTCTTATCTACTACATCAAAAGAATTCACAGTGCTTTTCCTTTATCATTATCTCCTTTACGGATGTAGAAGCTCTATCTGAAGACAATTATACTTATAATGACCCTTTTTATAACAACCATAACATACTGACTTCAGAAATATTTCTTTTTGGACCTCTATCTCCTCCACGAGAACTAAATTCTTTTCCTTGAAGAAGATTAATAGTTAAGCTGACCCATCTTTTGAGAGATCTTCATACTCGGTAGATGTACTAGGAGAAATATTTGTGCTCACCGGGAGTGGTTGTGGATTACGGACCAAAGGTCTTGGTGTAGGCTCTACTTTAGCAACAATTTCTTTGGGCTCCTCTTCCATGCTTTCTTCTTGCCTTCTTGCAATCTCCTTTGCTTGTTCAATGGTAGTTGGGCGGTCATACTTCACTCGTTGTCTGATCTCTAGCTTCATCCCAAGAATGAAGTGCTTACATAGGAGATTATCCCGCCATTCATCAACCCATCCGCTAATCCTTCCTTAGGACACGGGCATCGAGCTTCCTCCTTAGCTCTAGAACACGAGCATGATAATCCCTTATCTTCTCCTTCTCTCCTTGGGATAGCTTTGTGATCTCGATCATGAGATCTGCATATTTACATTGTTCACCAAATTCTTCAAGAAAACTTTCGGTTAATAAATCCCATGAATTTTCACATTTTCACCTAGTGTTTTGAACCACCTAAGTCTTTGAACCATCCAAAAAGGTAGGAAAAATTCAGTCCATTGTTCCCTTCTTATAAGGCCATTACAAATACAAGATCGTTTAAACTCTTGAATGAAAGAGGAAGCATCTTCATTAGATTGGGCTGAAAAAATAGGAATCTTCCCCATTTTCAAAAGTAACCACCGTAAAATACCAACCCACAAGTACAATCAACAAGACTTATGTGCACAAATAATTGGAATCACTGTAATAGAAAGTGACTTTACACCTTTCTACAGTAAAATAGAAATGACCACGGTAACTATGGTAAAACTTGACTTACTGCGGTAAAAACTGACTTTACTGTGGTAAACACTATTCACAGTAAAAAGTGAAGTTACTGCGGTAAATACTATTCACGGTAAAAAGTGACTTTACTGTGATAAATACTATTCACAGCAAAAATGACTTTACCATGGTAACTACTATTCACGGCAAAAATGACTTTACCATGGTAACTACTATGCACAGTAAAAATAAGGTTACCCTCCAATTGATTTTTGACTAAGTGGGAATATCTCTCCAGAAAATCCACCAACGAGGAATGGTCGGCAACGGAACCAAAATGTCATCACCAATCCGGCACTATGATAATTCTTCATCGGGAACTCCTCGTCTATGATTATTTACTAATGCACAGACCTTTAGTTTGGTGGATGTAATCACGGAAACACAACAACAAACATAACACAAGAATACCATAGACTATGATAAAAGGAATGATGATAAATCTGAAATATCAGAGTAAATTATAATATTAGCATGAAATTGTTACAATCTCACCCATGAGGTACTTCAAGTGTTATTGACTTCACTTGCCTTTCACCAATACTATGGGAGAAACTTCACAATTACACCTCTTAATGGCTTCTTCAACACACCTTTAAACTGATGGCTTCCTTTACACACTTACTCATACAATATTTCTCACTACTTCCTTCTATGCTAAATGAGGGGGGTGGCCTCTTTATTTATAGACTTCTAGGCTTATCCATCTTATCTCTAAGATAGGATAAGAAATCCACTCTGACGAATCATATTCCATACCTTAACTCTTATCTGTACATGTAAGCTTATCTTTTAAGATAAGATAAACCTTATCATTTCACATGGGTTCCACATTTTTAGACTTTTTACAAATAAAATATACAAAATATTTATGACCTCACTCCTTGTCCTTATTACCAATATAATATTTCTAATTCCTAATCATGTAGACCCTACTTCTCTACTTACCCCAACTTTGACATTTTAACATTACTGGACCACTTACGACAACTATTTACTTTTTACCACAACATTCCTATTGTACTTTTGACTATTTCCGTACTATACATTATTGGTGGCGTCATCTTGTGCAGGTGCCGTTATCTTCTATCAGACATTCTTACTAATTATACTTAACAACATCTATTCCTAATACATACATTAATGAAATAGAAATTATGGAGGAAAATTTTAGTGTCGACGGGATATAAAAGTAAAATATAATGTTGATAGTAGTATTGAAAAACATAAAGCTAGAATTTTCTTTAGGAGGTTTCACTTAGAAACCTAGTATTGATTATGTTGAGACATTTCCTATAGAGATTAAAATGAGTATTGTTAGGGTCTTATTTGCGATTGCCGCTTAATTTGGGTGGAAAATCCACCAGAATAGATAAGAAAAATACTTTTTGAATTGTGTTTTAAAGAAGAACTTTACATGTTTAGACAACTAAAGGATTTGAAGAATGGTGATAAATAAAATATGTTTTAAGTTGATAAATCATTGTATGGTTTAAAACAATCTCTTAGAGCTTGGTATGCGAAAATTGTTTCTTTCTTTAAAGCTGTTAGGTTTTGTTAATTGTTCTTCTAATAATGATATATTCACTAAGCATAAGTGACTTACATATAATCATTGTATGTATATATGTTGATGATTTGTTATATCTGCAGTGATAATTCTAATTTAATCATATGAGTAAAGAGAAATTGATTCCGAGGTAATTTGAAATAAATGAGTTAGGTCTCTCACATCATGTTATTTGTATGACTATATTGCATTCTATTGTTATTTTCAAAACATAATATGCAACCATTGTATTGAAAATTGTTTATTATGATTGATTGTAAACCATTTTCTATTTGATGGAAGTTGGAATAAATATTGATCCTAAATATGCATATGTAAAAGGTTGATCCTATTTTATATACGTTGTTAGTTGATAGTTTGATTTATCTAACTATAACTAGATAAGATATTTCTATAAAGTAATGAATTACTTCAAGGTTTATGCAGGAACCTTTTTAGAGATCATTGGAATCTTGCAAAAAAAGTGTATTGAAAGGAACACTCAAAATATGGGTTGCATTATAATAAGAATGAAAATGCTATCTTATATGGATTTTATGATTCTAACCATTCTTGATGTTGTGTTATAAAATATCTTTGGATATGTGTTCAAGTTTTTAGTGTAGGAACCATTACTTGGAACAACAAATACAATCATTGAGTCTCATTTCTTCTCTTTGGGGTAGAGAAGTACAATTGAAGAAGTAAAGATGCTATGTGGTTTAGGAGGAGGTTGTTGGTAGAGATACACATGGAATCTAAAAGGAAGTATTTCTCTTCTATGTGGTGGGCATAATTGTATTACTCTTGATTAAGAATCTAATTTCAACAGTCGAGAGGACAAAGAAAATTGAGATGCATATATGCTTCACATGTGATAAGGTAAGAAAGTGGTGAGATAAATCTCAAGTTCATGTTGGATTTGAAGCGAATATCGGAGTTCCTTAACATCTTCACAAAGTCACTGATAGAGTCTTTGTAAAGTTTTATCACTTTTGTGAAAAATTTAGATTTTTAAACGAGTTTCTATTGAAGTGTGCATGATAATGTCACCTCCTAATGGAACTTTATTTTTGTAAAAAACCTTCGGGCATTTATAAAATACTTACGGACAAGTGTAAAAAATACCTTTGTGATAAAGTGTAAAAAGACCTTCGAGGCATGTATACTTCCTCGGCTTCTTTTTAGAAAGAAGTGTAGAAAGATCTTAAAGGCGGTCTTGATAAACTCTTTAGTGCTATTGAGTTTACTAGTAAACATTGAGATATAAGCATATTGTTAAGGAGGTCCTTGGTTGGAAATAAAGGCTCCTATATGCTTGGGTTGATAATTTTTATGAGAACCTATGAGAACATGTAAAACTCACAAATCATACTTAGTCATGGTACTAATCATGGGATGATCTTTGGGATTTTAAATACTTTTGTACCAAAGGTAAATTGAGTATGATGAAGGTGTTATAATTTGAAAAGATATCTAGCCTAAAATTTATGGTTTAAGCTTGTTGTAAATCATTTGTAGTGTACCACAGTGGATAATCTATTGGCATATGTTATCTTATCACTTAACATCAAGGGGAGTGTTGGAACATAATGATTAAGTGGTATGATTTAACCCTTAATGTATATGGGTCCATCACTAATATATAGGTTAATATTTAATAATATGAAATATTTATATTTTCTATTATTAAATATGCTAACCTAGTTTAGTATATACTTTAGGTTAAATATTTAATATCATGAAATAATTATATTTCTAATATTAAATATAATAAACCTAGGTGTATGTGTAACCATTTTAGGTTGAAAAGGTGGGTCAAGAGACATACCGATCACCTTATATAAAAAATAATTTAGGTCCTCATTTTGATATATTTGGGAAATATATAAAGGTGCAAATCAAGTGATTTGGTTTCACCCTTGGTAAATAGGGTTTTAAAGGAAAAGGTGATCTTACTTGGATGTAAAATAAGTTATGACAGAAGTAAAAGATTATTTTCAAAGTGATTTTTACCCTATTGGGGTTTTCCCTTATAAATAATGTGTGGTTAATGTCATTTATTTATTTCTTATAAGTATTTCTTTATTTACTTGTGTTATGATGTAATGTTTATTTACATATTTATTGTAACATTATATAATAAGTAAGTTGATTAAATCCATATTTATTAGAATCCTCAATTTCTAACATATGTAGTTTTCGGTGCCCAGGATCATAGACCATAGTGTCTAGTATCCTGGGCGCCTTAGTCAGTAGTTGGATAAAATCATTTTGTCCTAAGTAAGGCCACCTAGTCATTAGAACTTTCCCATTACGCACAACATGGTCTTGATTCTTGATCCAATCTGATACAATGGGTAATTCAAATTGAGGTTAGATGTACCATATGAGGATCCTCTTATTTCCATTATTTTAATACATTCAAATAATAGGATTAAAATATTTAGATCCATCATGGGTTTAGTATAGCATTAAAAATTTCTATTTAGATTAACCTCATAAAAAGATAATAGTGTGGCTTTTTTCTATATTTTTAGTGAACAATCACGATGGAATCAAAACTAAGATTTTGATAGACTTATGTACATTGGACTGTTTATATGATTGATCTATAGGGATCAAATGAATCTACTTCGTCAAAACATTAGTCATCATGAAGAATAAAAAATGAAATACACGGAGGTTCTTTCTTTTTAGTAAGGTGGCAATTTTGCTGTTTAGAGTGGCGGTTTTAAAAACCACCACCCAACCAGGAGGTGGTAGGTATTTGGGACTACCGGTGCAGTTGATTTGGCGGCCGGTGGCATTTGGCTCTCTTTTAGACATAAAACCAAAATAAATGAAATGAACATCCTAGAATTTGGATGATTTTTGTCCGTCTCTTCTCCTCCATGACCTTTTTCCCATTCTCCAGTGCATAGGAGGACATGAGAGGCTATAAATACATATTATTGTAGAAGAGAATAAGGATCATGAAGCATGAAAGCAAGTGAGCAAGAAGTTCTTAGTGCTGAAATTGTGTTTTGTAGAAGAAAGGAGTGTTGAGACAGATAAAGCAAGTAGTTTGGAAGGAAGTGTTGAGATATTATCTACTTCTCTTTCTTACTTATTGTAATTTCTGTACTTGTTATTTTGATTTGAATTAATAAAGTGGGAAGAAAGAGCAATTGCCCTTCCTGGTGGTTTTCCTCCTCGAGAGGTTTTCCAGGATAAAATTTGTTGGTGTTATGAGCTTATATTCTTTCCTTTACTACAATTGTTGATTCTAAGCACAATAGTAATTCATTCACTAGCTATCTCTGTTATTTTCTAATAGAAAGTAAACAACAACGATTAATTTGTGATTTGTGAATAATTCCAAAGTTGAAGAGTTTACAGATCATTTTGGTATCAGAGCTAACAAGTATCCAGGACTATGGTATTTCATTCTTGAATTTGTATGACAGTGACAAGATCTAAAGGCAAAAAGCTTTACCTTGCGATCCGGAGATTTCTACAAAGAAGTGGAAACAGAGAATTTAGGGAGAAATGGAGGAAGAGAACTTGGTCGTAGAATCGAGATGTTGGAGACCATGATGGATAGGATGTTTAGAAGGCAAGAGGAACTTGCAGATTTGCAGAAGACAACTTCCGTCAAGCAAGACTCCATGGACTTAGTGGTTCGAGGCTTAGCCGAAAAGTTTGGTATAGGCAAGAGTCACCATGAGGAAGATTATGGGGAAGAGCATGAAGAAGAGACTTCTAACATAAGAGAAAAGGTAAAATCTGAACATACTCCTTTTAAAGTTGAGACTAAAGTTGAAATCAAAAGCTTTGAAGGACAAGTAGATGCAAAATTACTGGATAAATGGTTGAAACAATTAGAAGTCTATTTTAGCGTCCATAATGTCACTGAGGCACAAAGGATCACCTTTGCACGTCTCAAAATGGAGGGACATGCTCTAGTTTGGTGGGAAACTCATCTAACTACTTGTGAAAAGAAGAAACGTCCTATTGTGAAATCTTGGCAAGAATTTAAGGAATTACTTAGAGCTAACTTCTATCCTATTGGCCATAAAACTGACCAAATGATTAAATGGCAATATTTTAGACAAGGTAGTGGTCAAAGTGTGCAGGACTATACTATGGAGTTTTGGAGGCAAGCCATGTTGCTGAACATGGATTTGGAGGATGAGGATATTCTGACCAAATACTTGGGAGGACTTCACACTCACCTTCGAAGAAAAGTCATCTCCAAAGCCCAAGGATCTCAATGAAGCATGTGTAAGCATACTACATGATGAGAAAAACAAGGAGAAGTAGAGCCGAGGGTAAAGCAGTCAACAAATCAGCGTAGAAAAAGGATTATGGGCAAACAAGTAACAAGAGTAAGTGGAAAGGGAAAGGTAAACAAGTTGCCACTACTTTAAATACTTGTAAAGATCCCAAGAATTTTTGCAAGAATTGTGATATTAATGGTCATACTGACGCTACATGTTGGAAGTTGCATCGGAGTTACATCCGAAGAACCGAACCAAGGACTCCAAGAAGTCCATGACAAGCTGTAAAGACAGAAGGGGAGGTGGAAATCGAAGATGACTCTGATGTAGACGAAAGGCTTGGATGCACGGCCACCAACATGGACAATGAAGAGGAGATGAGTAGACTATTCCAGATCAAAATCCAGATCAAGAGGACTAAGGTAAATGCTTTGGTTGATACCGGTTCTCAATCTAACTTGATTTCTGAGGCAGTTGTAAAGAAGCTTGGTCTTGAGACTTACGAGCATCCGCACCCTTATCCTTTGGGTTGGGTGAAGAAGGGTGTTGAAATTCAGGTAACAAGAAGATGTAAGGTCAAGTTTGGGATAAATTCCCAATATATAGATGTTTTGAA
Organism: Taxus wallichiana var. yunnanensis; assembly: GCA_018340775.1. Taxonomy (NCBI): domain Eukaryota; kingdom Viridiplantae; phylum Streptophyta; class Pinopsida; order Cupressales; family Taxaceae; genus Taxus; species Taxus wallichiana. The sequence continues at coordinate 1,041,354,006 of CM031239.1, forward strand.
GTTGACGTTATTCCACTTGATGCTTTTGATGTTGTATTTGGGAGTCCTTACTTGTATGTTAGGGATGCTATCTTTATGAGAAGGGAAAACCGATACAGATGGGTCAAGGATGGGATCAGCTACAACATCGGGCACACCAGCGTAAGACACACGAGTTACTATGGTAAGTGCTAACCAAGCAAAACGGCTTATTCAGGCAAATCATAATCAATTTTGTTTACTTTTGTTAAAGGATAAACAAGATGGGGTAGAAGTTTCAGAGATTTCTAACCAAGGAAAACAAGATTTGGATAGTATTATTTAGTCTTTTCAGGAAGTATTTCAGGCTCCTAGTGGATTACCACCAAAATGGGAAGTAGAGCATGAGATTCAGCTATTGCTAGAGTCACCTCTACCGAACATCAAGTTGTATAGGCAATCCTTGTTGGAGAGTACTGAGGTAAAGAAACAACTCCAAGAACTAATAGACCAAGGGGTGATACGTCCGAGCACCTCACCATGCGGTTCCTATTGTGATGGTGCCAAAGAAGGATGGTTCTTGGAGAATGTGCATCGACTACCGCATGCTTTGAACAAGATCACCATAAAGAACCGATATCCACTTCCCCATATAGATGATCTCTTGGACTAGCTTCAAGCATGCCAAATTTTCACGAAGTTGGATCTCAAGTCAGGTTATCACCAAGTCAGGATGAAGGAGGAGGATATATGGAAGATTGCCTTCAAAACAAAACAAGGTTTGTATGAATGGTTAGTACTTCCTTTTGGATTATGCAATGCACCGCTACATTTATGAGATTGATGAATGATGTATTGCGGGATTTCATAGATTCATGTGTCATTATATACCTAGATGATATCTTGATTTTTAGTGCCACATGGGAAGAACATCTAACGCATTTGCAAGCAAGTCTTGCAAGTTCTCAGGGAGAAACAACTGCTTTGTAATATGAAGAAATGTGAATTTTCCAAACAATCACTTGTCTATCTTGGGCACGTGGTTGGAGGAGGAGAGCTACGAGTGGATCCAAAGAAGGTGGAAGCCATCACAAATTGGCCAACACCAACAGGAGCCACAAAGACTAGAAGTTTTGTGGGAGCAGTACAGTACATGCGGAAATTCATTCCGGGTTTCTCGGCATGATTGCAACACCTCTACACACAAGTGGCCGCAAAGAGTAAGGGTTTTGATTGGGGTAAGGAACAAGACAAATCCTTTGAGTTATTGAAATACAAGATTAGTCATGCTCCAGTACTTGCTCTTCCTAGTTTGCAGCAGCCTTTTGAAGTAGAGACAGATGCCAGTGATTATGCTATGGGCGCAGTGTTGCTTCAAGGAGGTAAACCCGTATGTTATCATTCTAAAACCTTCACTTCAGCAGTTAAAGGATATTCAGTATATGATAAAGAAATGTATGCACTAGTTCAAGCAATTAAAAAATGGAAACATTATTTGTTGGGTAAAGAAACTATTGTGCACATTGACCACAAACCTCTCCAATATTTGCAAGCACAATCTAAATTGCAGCAGGCAAGGCACTACAAATGGATGGGGTTTCTTCAGCAGTTCCATCTAGTGATCAAATACAAGAAAGGTAGTACAAATTTGGTGGCAAGACATGTTGTCTAGGCCACCCACACAGGAAAAGTTCTCTTGTTTGGCCACTATCTCTCAGATCGAGCCCTTCACGAAGGAAGCTTACGGAGAGCTTTGCCCAAGACAAAGACTTTGGGGTAACATTTCAGAAGTTGCAGTCCCAAGGGGCTGAAAAGACGGGGATTGAAGACTGTTATCTCAAGGATGGGCTGCTCTACCGATGGGGGAAACTTTGTGTGCCTAAAGAAGAAAGACTTCTATTGATGAGGGAAGCACATACCTCGAAAGTAGCGGGACATTTCGGTGTTGGTAAGACCCTAGCCCACTTGCAAAGGTATGTATATTGGCCCAACATGCAAGAAGAAGTATCAAAATTTATTCGTGGATGTAAACTTTGTTGTACTAATCAAGCCTAAAACTAGGAAGGAAGGTTTGTATATGCCTTTACCAATACCTACTCGTCCGTGGGAGGACATTTCTATGGATTTTGTAGGAGGATTACCTATGTCTAAACATGGCCATGACTATCTCTATGTTGTTGTGGATAGATTCAGTAAAATGTGTATTCTTATGGCATGTAAAAAGACAGTAAAAGCACATGAGGCAACAGAATCTTTTCTTTGCTAATGTATGGGTGCATTTTGGTTTGCCAAAGTCTATTGTCTCTGACAGGGATTCCAGTTCTTGGGGAAGTTTTGGACTACTTTGTGGGACAAGATGGATACTAGGTTACAGAGGAGCACAACTTTCCATCCATAGACAGATGGACAAACAGAGGTGGTAAATAGGACTTTGGTACAGTTGATCAGAGGGTATAACAGTAAGTACCCAAGGACTTGGGACGAGTCCTTAGCCTACATTCAACATTCCTATAACCGGGCAGTACACACATCCACTATGAAGTCACCATTTGAAGCATGCTTGGGATATCTACCTACAAATCCACTAGACATAGCAGTTGGACAGCAGGATGAGGAGGATACACGAGACACAAAGGTGACTAGAGCCAACAAGTTCATTGAGAGGATCCAACAAATCCATCTCAAGGTCAAAGAATAGCTAGAAAAATCTCAAGCAAAGTACAAAGCTAGGCACGATCAGCATAGGAGGGAACACAAGCTTCATGTTGGAGACAAAGTTTGGCTTTACTTGAGCAAGGAGAGACTACAAGGTCAAGCATGGAAGCTCAAGCCACTATGATATGGACCCTTCACCATATTGGAGCAGGTTGGGGAAAATGCTTTTCGACTTGATTTGCCATCATTCATGAGGATGTACTCTGTAGTAAACTATGAGAACTTGCACCTATATGAGCCATCCATGCTGGATGAAGATGAAGAACTACGATTCTTTACCTTCCATTGAGGATTGTGTCTTGGACTCATGAGGCGGTGGAGGAGGATGTAGTGCTTACTGGAGAAGGTGGAGAGACTAGAAGAGGTCCGCGAGGAGTCTTGGCAGATTGGGTCGAAAGGAAAGACACCAAGGCAAGCCCGGTGGTACTCGAAGGAGCAAGTGAGGGAATTGTTCCCTCATCTACTCCCCCACTAAGCTTTTGTGGGACCAAAAGCCTCCTAAGAAGGGGAGGTGTGATCCATAGGGATCCGAAATAACTCTACTTCATCGTAAAGCAGATTAGCATAAAAAGAAAAACAATGAAACGGAGGTTCTCTTTTTAAGTACAGGACCGCCGCCGCCGCCCTGTGAGGTGGCGGTTCTGAAAACCATTGCCCAACCACAGGTGGTGGTCCTAGAACCACCGGTCTGCATAGGGCGGCGGTCCTGGCCATTACGGATAAAAACTAAATTTGAAACGAACAACCTTTGAATTTGAAAGGATGTTTGTTTCTCTTCTCCTTCATGACCTTTCCCATTCTCCAGTGCATGGGAGGACATGAGAAAGGCTATAAATACATGATTGTAGAAGTGTAGAAGATCATCGAAGCATGGGAGCAAGTGAGCAAGAAGTCTTAGTGCTGGAAATTGTATTTTTGTAGAAGAAAGGAGTGTTGAGACAGAGCAAACAAGTAACTGGAAGGAAGTGTTGAGATATTATCTACTTCTCTTTCTTACTTATTGTAAATTTTGTACTTGTTGATTTGAATTGGCCAATAGAAGTGGGAAGAAAGAGCAATTGCCCTTCCCGATTGGTTTTTCCTCCATTGGAGGTTTTCCAGGATAAAATTGTTGGTGTTATGAGCTTATATTCTTTCCTTTACTACAATTGTTGATTCTAAGCACAATAGTAATTCATTCACTAGCTATCTCTATTATTTTCTAATAGAAAGTAAACAACAACGATTAATTTGTGATTTGTGAATAATTCCAAAGTTGAAGAGTTTACAGATCACCTAATTATTCATTAAACCAAGGCTTCAAGTTTAATAAACTCCCCCAACTAAATTAACCCCACTTATCACAAAACTTGACCACTTATTAAAAAAATTAAACCACCGCTTATAATTTAGAAAACTATGTTTAAAATAAAAAAGTGAGGAATAATGAAAACAAGCTCGGTTAATGGTGATGCGGGGCTGAAGAGTCGAGCTCGGGAGAATGACTGGTTGTCGTTGGGAGGAGGCACAAGCTAGCTCGGGGCTCGATGCGGCGGGTCGATCGGGAGGGCTCAATCAAGAGGTTGGATTGACCCGAGGTTAGATTAGGCGGGATAGGTAGGGCTCGGTCAAGTGGGTGAGGCCAAAGTGGAGAGGAGAGCCCGGGCTTCCAACCGGGAATAAGCTCGGGAGGTTGGGCTCAAGCAAAGGCCGGGAATGCAGAGAGTGGGTCGGGGGTGAGTTGAGCCCAACGACAGGAAGGACGAGCTTGACCAAGGGAATGAGCACACCGAGCTCGAACAATAGGTGAGGCATGGTCAATGTGACTGCGCGGTAACCGAGCCACAAACCAGCAAGGGCCAAGCGATACGAGTCAAGCCAGAGACAAAGCCAACTCGTTGGCAAAAGACCTCATCTCGCTAAATTCACAATGCAAAAATGCTGTCAACAACCAACTCGGCATGAGCTAGGGTAGCTCGTTGCACCAATGCAAATCTAATGACTCAACTCGATACACAGGAACAACACAACCGATGCGATCAATGCAAATCAAACGAGGTGAAGCAGTAACCCGATTCAAAGCAATGTGAACCTAACTTTGCAAACACATGCAATTCAAGAGAATGCAAACAATGCAAAAACCAACTCGTTAGGTTAAATAACTAGCCTAACTTGATGAACTGGGTTATGACACGACTTGATGCAGCAACCCAACTCGGTTCAAAGGAAAAGGCAACTCGGGATAAACAACCAAACACGGGCCCAACTTGCAAGACAAAGTCAGCTCGCCTGGGGAGTTCGTTGAGATCTCTAAGAGCTTGGTCGAGCTGGTAGGGAGGATAGATAGCATAGGGCAAAAAAAATTGATAAATGCAAACCAGGTAGAGGAGGCCAAAACAGGTCCAAACACAATTTTTAAAAAAAATTTCTAATTAAAAATTAACTGATAAAACTAGATTGTAGAACCTACCTCAGATTTAGTTATTCCCTCCAAACTTAGCTGCAACTAGCTAGATTTGGTGAGAAACACTTGAAACCTGCACATGCACAACCAGAAAACCAACACAAACTCCAAAAATGAGATTATTAAACTTGTTAACAAGATTCCAAAAATGAACAAAAACTTGCACGAGAAGCACGAAAACCAAAACAAAAACAGAAGTAATCAACAACCGAAACAAACGAGTGCACATGTTTATCGAACAATAGCTCTGATACCATATCAGATTGTTCTACGAGGATCAATACGGAACCTCGTGCACATTGAAGAGGTTGCACTTCCAATGGTGACGTGAATGCTCCACGTAATCAACAAGAAATCAAATCACAAAGGAAAATCAAGTATGAAAGAATAGGTCTAGCATTCTCATAGATCAAAATAAGAAGGTACATATATAGGAGTGTTGTGTAACTCCCATGCATGACACATGGACACATGAAACCCTAACTAACCCTAATGACCTATGATCTCACTAAGTGAGATGACTAACCATATGAGGTGGACAAGACGCCGAGTGACGATGAGACAAGTCACATACACCAATAGTTGAAGCCAAATTTATTCAAAGTGCTGTCAAGAAAAGTCTAGTTGACCATATCATACTACACCTTAGATATGTCCAATTTGATGAGCATTCCTTTTCATTTGTCATCTATATACTTCTCACGAGTCATGATAATGCCATCAATTATTTATTTTCCTTTCACAAAGCCTCCTTGCTCTTCTAAAATGATCTTGGGAAGGATTTTTAGTTTGTCAGCTATGACTTTAGTGATGACTTTGTAGATTGATGCAAGGGTTATATTCAATTCCTCTATATACTTCTTATTTGGAAACTTACCTTCATTTCCTTACCCTTCCTTCAAGAGCTACAAGCTTGACTATGTTGTCTTTGCCTCCCTTGCATCTGAGGATCTCCATTAGCAATACTTCATTGCACACCTCTTATGTCATGTGTTCAAACAAACACTAGATATATTGCTTCTAAAAAAACTTGTATTTGTACTTGCATTCATATGAAAGCAAACAATGAAATAAGTATACCTGTGGCTCTTGATTATGGCTCCATTCTCATAAGTCTTCCATTCTTTCCTCTGACATCATCTTTGCATCCTACTAATGCCACTTTATACACTGATTCCTCCCATCAATCACAAAACATGCATAATCCTTGATACACAAGCTTGGACCTAGTATGTTCCTTTGGTCTAAATGTTCAAATCTTCATACAAACTCTTGGACTGCCTCTAACACTTTTAGAACACCTCATCTCACCTATCCCAAGGTGTTTTGACCCTTCATTCCATTTTACACTGACACTTCATACTAGTTCTCCAATTAGGCCTTGTTATCCTACTAGCCCTTCCACCAAGCAAACCCTATTATATCTCAAAGTTTCCTGAAACAATTATACTACTTGTTTAGTGATTTGGAGACCCTTTATGGAGTTCTTGCATGTGCCTAAGTTTCACTATATGTTCCTTTGTACGAAATTATACTTCCTTTGTACAATACCATGCCAATTAGGCCTAATTTGTGCTCCTATTCATGACAGTGGTACTTACCTTCATGATCTCACCTTGCTGTTGATGGATCCACCTCAGGAATGTTCATAATATGGTGTTTACAAAATTTTGTAGCTTGACTCCAAAGTTAGATCACCCATGCACCTTAATTTCTTCCTTTCTTGTACCTGTACAGTCTGCCCTGCAAAACAATGCATATCTTCCACACACGTGCGAATTTAGACCTAAGATTTTGCACCCTCCTAGATCTCACCTAGACAGAGATGCTCACAAAATTTGGTCCATTTCTACTGGATAGAATGCAATATATTATTTGCCCTAGTTAGGGCCTGAGAATACATAATTCAAGCTACAGGACAAATTACAAACTTTCAAGAACTATAAAAATTATGGGGTCTTAGTTATATCTTCCTTCATCTATTCATGCTTTCACAGATCTCCAAAATCCTTCCTAAATTGACTGTCATACTTCCATCATTCAGCCAGAACAGGGTATATAACACACAGTCTTTACAAAGACAACAAGGCATGCAAATTTCATACCAAATTCCACCTGCAACACCCTTCAACAAATTTATTATCCATTATATATATCGGTTACATGTTTTCAGGGTCTTTTATGACAAATTACTCGAATTACCCCCTCAATTTCTTCCCTAGCCTAACTAAATATCTTATTCTCAGCTCCTAGATGAGCTCAACAACCCTCCAAACTTAGAAAAGGATGAGAATACACCCAAGACTCTCTCTCCACTCGTTCAACCTCCTATGACAACTCATTACGCATCATGATAAGCCTTAATTAGGCATTAGAACAACTAATTTCCACCTCTAGCACACCTAAGACTTAATCTTTACAAGCATAGTTAATTT